>JAJOZX010004484.1:0-399639 GCA_023014485.1 Bathynomus jamesi
GGGCTTGTCGATGTCCGTGGTCTTCCGGAACGCTTCTTGTGGACATTCTGAACAGTTCCATCGGCTTCAAACTTATCTCTAATTCGAGTGATGGTAAGTCGCGTTGGTGGATCTGTTTGAAACTCCCTCCTAAACTGTCTTTGCACTTCAACTGCGTTTTCACACTTCCAGTAGCATTTTAGAATGAATTTCCTTTGTTCAAAGCTTAGTCTGACTGCCATTATTAATTCTAATGGGTTTTAACTTGGAAGAAAGAAACATCAATTGAGCTATCAGCTGTTAAAGTGTGTATACATTTTTTTGGGACGTCCTGTATATAATATATATATATATATATATATACATAATGATGGAGTTCTTTAATCTCCTTCGCAACATCTAAGGTCATATGATGAAGTGGACTTACAGCTTTACGTCGTATGCGCAATTCACGGTTCATTTCATAATCTTGACAAAGAGGACGGTCCCTAATCTAACTACCATCCAGACCCATTTAGTCCGGTAGCACAGACCCTGATTTTACTGGAACCCTGCATTGTTTGTTATAAAGCAAATTTTTACATATTTTTAAAGCTTATACCACCCCATTCAAGAATCCATCGGGTGTACACCTGATCCCCGCTTGGCTTTGTCAATATGGCCACCATTTTCCAAGATGGCCGGCGAAACTGAAAAATTCCATATCCTGGTCAATACTTGATGGATTTTGATGATCTTGGTGTCATTTCTAGGGGTTTTTAGGATGATGAATCGATCTGGAGGGGTTGCAGATACTTTGGGAGTCGTTTTGACCCACATTCGTCAATACTCAAGGTCATTGGAAGTCAAACGCCCTCCGAAATAAAGAATATCCCATATCCCGGGCAGTCGTTGTGTCATTGGTAACACTCAAAATCCACAAGTGATGGCCACGTGGGTATACAGCCTCAATGCTCGTGTGAGTCTGACTGCTGACCTCCTAGATATGAGTGAGCACCTAGAAACATTCCATGTGTACCACAAAGAGGAGGCAGGAGGTCGCATCAAACATGATGGAGAAGATCGCCAATCATTCATGATTCTCTTTCTAAGTGCATGGACCCAATGAATCCAGAGTCACATCCAGGAGGCAACTTATACAATATTCAGACAGGGCACCTTGCATCTCCAGCCAATGCCGATAGAGCTGTTAGTATTGGAAAGACGCAACTGGCACAGTACGAGTCATCATGGCTACAAGGCTTTTATGGCACCATTTCCAAACATGTCATCACCTTTGCAAGTAAAACGAAACATATCAAGGTGGGTGCCCACTTGGTTATGGACCAAGAAGCGATTTATGCACGCGTCATCGGTTTGCTGATGAGCGAACGCGAACTTGACTTGACCCATCTATTCTCAACAGAGCTTGCGGCATACCCACCCGCACTGTTCCAACCAGATGGCTTAATGAGAACTGCAGCTAAGTCCGCATTGAAGCAGAACTTGGGAGTGGAAACATCCTCTAGAACATGGGGTCGACCAACAGTTATCATGGATGTGTCAGCTGTTTTGTGGACAGTCGACTGGCCTTCTAGTGGCACAATTGTTACATTTATCCAAACCTTCAAAGTATGGCTGCCGAAACATCTTTCTCATGCATCTGTAGTACTAGCTTTTGATCACTACTATGATTTCTCTCCGAAATCAAGCACTCGGGCAATGAGAAGCAAGAGCAGCAGAGTTCACAAGCTGGACCTCAACACCCCATTGCCTACAAGATACGCTGTTCTCACGTGCACCGCGAACAAAGAACAACTAAACAGGCTGCTCTGTGAGCAAATCCTTGCTGACAGTGAGTATCTCGCAACTGTAACCCAAGACCATGAGCTAGTGCTTGCAGGATGGCAGACCATACCGACTTCCATTGTGCGAGGCAGGAGTCGAGCAGCATTGGAGCTCTCATCATCTCATGAAGAGGCTGACGTGATAATAGCACAACACGCTATCGCACAAGCTGAGAAAGATTGATGCCCGCATCTCGATCATTTGTGATATGACAGACGTGTTTGCCATGCTGACTCACTTCTATGAATTTAAGAAACTAGGCTGTCCCATGATTATGGAGTCTCCAGTGCGTGGCAGAAAATCAGTGGACATCCGAGCAACTGTAACGCAGCACAAAGACATCATCCCACAAATCCTCAAACTACACGCTTTGAGTGGTTGTGACACAGTTGCAGCAATACATTGGCATCGGCAAAGCCACTGCCATTGCCACAGCCAAGAAGGGTCGGAAGCTAGACAAGCTGGGGTCCCTTGATGCATGCTTTGACCATATCGAGAAAGTGGCAACAGCGTTCATTGTTGCATGCTATAGGGATAAGAAATCCTCATCTCTTACTGAGTGTCGTCAGCGAGTATGGGCTCAGAAGAGAGGGAAGCCGGGAACTGCTGCACCCAAACTATGTTCTCTACCACCAACAACTGAAGCTTTCCATCAAAATGTGCTCAGAGCCCACTACACTATGGCGAACTGGCTCGATGCACTAAAGTGTGACCCACCACCACTTGATCCTGTGCATTATGGGTGGGAGAGAGACGAAACAAACAGAGTTCTCATCCCAAAAACAGTTGGTGAAGGTGTGCGCTTAGCACCAGATGAAGTTCTGAAGCTAATCAGATGTGGGTGTGAATCACAATCAGCATGCAGGGGGGGAGTCGCTGCGGATGCATGGGACGCGGAATCCCTTGCACAATGTTCTGTGCATGTGGCAGCGGCTTGGATTGCAACAATCCATTGACCCAAAACGCAAACGAAGAGCAAACTGATGATCCTGACGATCCTGACACAACCTTGTCTTTTGATATTTGCCCCCAATAAATGGTTACCTAATGTGAATAACTGCATCAAAGCTGTCAATGCCAATCCCCCAGCTAGGTGTGAGTTTGTTTTGATTACGAGGTCATATCTTGTAGCTTTGCAACCTTCCATAGAATGCATGTGCCCTGCACTTCAGCATAAATTGTGGTTTATATCCGAATATCCATATCCATATCCATATAATGTGGGTTATGTCATTTAAGCATTATGATCTGGTTTTATCTGCAGAAAAGATATTAAGTGCTCAGCAGTTAGCTAGATTGTAGAAATTGTCACTGAAATAAAGCAAATACAGTGATGTCAACTGTGGCATTATCATATTTCAAGGCCAAACTTTAACCTCAAATGACCTTGACTTGACCCATAGAGTTGCAAAATGATATCCTACTGTTATCATGTGCCTATAGAACTACTCAGTCTCGCCCAAAACCATAAAAACGACAGTAAGATCACCAAAATATCTCCACGACTGCCCGGGATATGGGATATTCCTTATTTTGGGGGGCGTTTGACCTCCAATGACCTTGAGTATTGACGAATGTGGGTTAAAACGACTCCCAAAGTATCTGCAACCCCTCCAGATCGACTCATCATCCTAAAAAACACTAGAAATGACACCAAGATCATCAAAATCCATCAAGTATTGACCGGATATGGGATTTTTCAGTTTCGCCGGCCATCTTGGAAAATGGCGGCCATATTGAAAAAGCCAAGCGGGGGTTCAGGTGTACACCCGATGGATTCTTGAATGGGGTGGTATAAGCTTTCAAAATATGTCAAGATTTGCTTTATAACAAACAATGCAGGGTTCCCACCCCGTGCAACCGGGCTAATTGTCACTTACCTTCGCTGAATGACGGGAAGTGGTGTTGCGACATTGGCTACGACGTAGCCCTATACAATTATATAAACAAATAAATAAAAAAGTATATATATATATAATATATATATATATATATAAGCAAACAACCACAAGGAAAAGGAAACACAAAGTCCGAGCGCTTTCGTGAATATATCACGAAAGCGCTCGGACTTTGTGTTTCCTTTTCCTTGTGGTTGTTTGCTTATTAATAAGGTCACGTGTTATTTTGTGATTCTAGTGCATATATATATAATATATATATTATATATATATACACACATTATTCCTGACCCTTCACTTGTTTTACTACAGGGTGTTCGAAAAATATCGTCACCCCCTACAAAATGTACATATTGTAATACCAGTTTTATTTTTGTATGATTAATTGTATTTATATGTGATAGGTGCAATTTAAGAAACAAGTCACTAGCAACAATTACTTTAATTACAGTGATTACAGTTACTAATCAAGAATATCTGTGTGCGCACCATCATTTTTGTAACAAAAGATCACTAACAAATGACGGGCGGTATGGTTTCATGCCGAGACCTTTTGCCATATGATCTTTCATTGTGGACATGGGGACTGCAAGTTCTTGTGATCGTTTCCGAAGTGATTTTTTTCGGTGAACGAGCCACCGATGCAATCACACCTTCACATTGTTCTGCTCACGTTGTTGGTCTTCCCGACCGTGGTCTGTCCTTGATGGAGCCAGTTTCAAACAGCTTTTTCTCCCAGCGTAATTCCGTCTTGTTTGGTGGTGCAGCCTTATTGAATCTTGTGTTGAAATCATTCTAGATATCATGCATCGTTTTGCCAGTATGTGACCTTTCATGAGCCCATCACTATCTTTTCCCCCAGAGTGTAAATGGACTGATCTCCCCATTGTTCACACAATTCTAATACCTGAAAGAAAAAAACGTCAATGACTCATAAATTCAATTAATCACAAAAAAATAAAATTGGTATTACAATATGTACATTTAGTAGAGGTGACGGGACTTTTCGAACACCCTGTACATCACACACGCTTTTATTTACACGAGCGTGTTTCCGATATATTTCACCAATTTAATATTCACCATGCACACACACTCCGATTTCTTCTCATCGGTTGTCCTTTTATAAATAAAGATGGTGTGTAAATTTTTTTTGTTTTCTTAAAACTGTGACGCAGATTCAATTGGAGGGAAAAATCCCTCCAGTTGTGTCTTCCAATTTACAAGAAGTGACACACAAAACTGGAGTCATTTCATTGTTCATTTCGTGGAAATTCTTCAAGAAAAAACGCCCTTGAACAAAACTTAAGAAATTTGCGAAATTCTCCTGATATATATATATATATGAGAGAGAGAGAGTCGGGGAACGTAAAAAGCTTTAAGCATGTCCTGATCCGGATTGAAAAACTTTATTTTCTCTTTCGAATTAATAAATACACTGAACTGTACTCTTGTATTGTATTTAATGGCGTCTGTGTGGCTACTTTATGAATCATATATTTGTTAATTTCATCATTGTAAGTCGTCAGTGAATCGAAGTCTTTTCCTCAACCACAAAAAAAAAAGACGAAGTATATTAATGGCTGTAATAAAACATTTCCTTTTCTGTTTATATATATATATATATATTTATATATTATATATACACATATATATACATATATATATACACACACAGTATATATATAATATATATATATTTTTTGTATTTTTTTTTTTTTTGTATTGGGGCGTTTACCGCCATTTCCCGCTATACGCTAGCGGATATCATGGCGAAGCAGAATATGAGAAAGAGAAACGGAGACGGGGGAAAGGCACTAGAAGTGGGAGGACCGCGGACGACGGGTGAGAAGTCACCTAAAGCTCAGAGAGGAGGCGAGATTGGGAGAGGAAAAGGAAAAGACGGTCAAGCGAGAAGAGAGGGCTCTCAGCGAGCATAAGACGTAAACGATCGGGGAGGGGGAAATCAGAGAGGAACGGGAAGGCGCGACGACGTACTGACGACAGGGTGGGGCATTCCACAAGGATGTGAAAGACGGTGAGGGGCGACTGGCAGGAGGCGCAACAAGGAGCCTCCTGCCGGGACATAAGATAGCCGTGCGTGAGGCGCGTATGGCCGATGCGAAGCCGCGCAAGGACGACCTCTTTGTGTCGGGAGCGGTGGAAAGAGGACGCCCAATATGACAGGCGGGGGCGGATGGACCAGAGTTATTTCCGGTGGCATCGTCCCAGGACTGCTGCCATATGCGGTCGTAGAGGGACCGAAAGACCTGCACATAGTCAGAGAAGGGGAGCGGGCGGGGGAGGGGAGGCATCGAGGCGGCGGACCGGGCTGTGCGGTTAGCCGCCTCATTACCGGAAACACCGACATGGGCAGGAACCCAGCAGAAGGTGACCCGGATCCGGTGAACGGTGTGCAGGACATGGTACTCCTGTTGAATAATGCGTACGAGGGGGTCCGGGGAATCATAGCGCTCGAGCGCTTGAAGGGCGCTCAGCGAGTCCGAAAAGATGGTACAGGAAAGACCGCGAAAAACCCGATACCAGACGGAGGGCTTCCAGAAGGGCAAAGAGCTCCGCGGAAAAGATGGAGGCCTGAACCGGCAGGGGGATACCCCGGGAGGTAGGTGACAGCGACGGAGAGAAGACGGCGGCCGCGACACCTGCAGGGGAGCGCGAGCCGTCGGTGTAGACGGGAACATCGTCCGAGTGTACGGGAAGATGGGCCAGAAAAGAAGACCGGAGGACGGTAGGAGGAGACTCCTTACGCAGGCCACGGAGCGCCTGGCAGCGGCAGATAGGGGTGGTCAGCCAGGGGGGCGACAGGTCGAAGGAGAACGGCAGAATAGAGGGTGGGGGGATCCCCAGGGACGAAAAGATGTCGGCCAGGGAGGCAGCGAAATGCCACGTGTCAGGCCGGGGTAGCTCCTGGGAGATCGCGGAGAAGAGTAGGGACCTCGGGAGGCGGCAGATGCGAAGGTAACACTTCGCCATGAGAAGGCCCCGGCGAAGGGGCAGGGGGGGGTGTCCGCAGTCCACCTGAAGACTAGCGACAGGGGACGAGCGGAAGGCACCCGACGCCAGGCGAAGGCCACGGTGGAGAAGAGGATCCAGCATACGGAGTGCCGGAGAGGAGGCGGAGCTGTAGACCACACAGCCGTAGTCGATGCGGGATTGCACCAGGGAGGTGTACAGGCGCAGCAGAGTACGCCTGTCCGCCCCCCAGTTCATGTGGGACAGGTGACTCAAAAGGGAGAGAGTGCGGCGAGATGATTGCCGCAACCGCCTAAGGTGTGGAACCCAACCGAAAAATTCGTCGAGGGTCATACCCAGGAATCGAACGGATGGGACGAGGGGAAGAGGAGTGCCGGCAAGGGTAAGGGCGAAGGTATGCGACAGACGGAGGTGCCGAGGACAAGCATACTGGAAGACTTAGAGGGTGAGAAAGCATAGCCAACCGAGGAAGCCCAGCGAACCACCGCGTTGATGGCTAGCTGGAGTCGACGTTCAGCCAAAGACGGGAGGCGGCCAGAGCAATAGATAGCCAGGTCATCGGCATAGAGGGAGCTACGAACGGAAGTAGGCAGGACCGTAGCGACTGTGTTCATCACTAGTGAGAAACACAGGACGCTAAGGACACTAACCTGAGGGACACCCTCCTCCAACGGAAAGCGGTCAGAGAGGGTAGAACCGATGCGGACGCGGAAAGAACGGGCGGACAAGAAGTTATAAATAAAGGAGGGGAGAAAGCCTACGAAACCCAGGGAGCGTAAGCAGTCAAAGACCGCGCTCCGCCGAATAGTATCGTAGGCCTTCTGGAGGTCGAAAAGACGGCGAGTACAAAGTGACGCCGGGAGAAAGCCTCCTGCACGTCGTGGCTAAGGAGGAGGAGGGGGTCGGTGGTAGACCGGAAGCGCCGGAAACCAGCCTGGGTAGCAGGGTATTGGTCACTCGCCTCCAGAGTAAGGGACAGCCGCGAGGCGACCATCGCCTCCATAACCTTGCAGGCGCAGCATGTCAGGGAAATGGGGCGATAGTTCGACGGGAGTGAGGGGTCTTTATCGGGCTTCGGGATGGGGACGACGATGGACTCACGCCACCGGTCCGGGAATGAACCCTCCAACCAAATCCGGTTATAGAGGTCCAGTACAAAGCTGAGAGCAGTGTTGGAGGTGCCGTAACAAGTCATAGGGGATATTATCGGGGCCGGGTGCGGAGGAGCGTCGGGGGCGGAGGGCCTCCCGAAGCTCCGTCATGCGGAAGAGGTGATTATAGGGGTCATCCCTATGAGGTGGAAAATCCGGTGGGTCGCGGCGGGAATGGGGGGAATCGGAACTGGAGATGGCTGCGAAGTGCGCCGCGAGTGCGTTCGCGACGGCCTCCGGATCGGAGACGAACTCGTCGTCCCCGACCCGAAGCACCGGGGGGTCGAGGGGGGACACGGGTCCCCTCAAAGCTACGCACCTTGCGCCAAACAGTCGAGGGGGCAGTCGAGGAGGAGATCCCGGACACGTAACTCCGCCAGGAGGTACGCCGGGCCAGTTTCAGGACCCGACGGGCCACTGCCTTCAGGCGCTGAAACTCTATCTTGTGCTCCAGCTGGCGGGTCCGGTAGAAGCGGCGGCCGGCACGGCGCCGCTCCTGAACGGCATGGGAGCACTCTGGGGTCCACCATGGGACGCTTCGCGGCCTGGGGGAGCCAGAGGTACGGGGGATGCAACTGGCGGCAGCCGAGAGGATCTTACTCTCGAGGAAGGCGAGGGCCTCACTGACGGAGGGGGGAAAGGCAGGAATTGATGGCGAGATCGCCGTGCCCCTCGCGTATGAGGCCCAGTCTGCTCGGGCGAACAGCCAGCGCGGGCGGAAAGAGGTGGGGGGGGAGGAGACGGGTCGAGGTAAGACACACTGGGAAATGGTCACTGCCGGAAGAATCCGGCAGGACCTCCCAGGTGAACTCCGTCACGATTTCGAGGGAAACCAGGGAAAGGTCGATACAGGTGAAACTGTCGTGGGCCGAGTGAAGGCAGGTTGGGGAGCCATCGTTCAGAAAGGTGAACTCGAGCTCGTCCATAAGGGAGAGAAGGGTCCCGGAGAGAAAGGTGGAGCAAACGTCCCCCCAGGCCGGGTCCCGACTGTTGAAGTCCCCGAGAATCAGGAAAGGGCGGGGAAGCTGAAGAATTAGGTCACGGAGAGAATCGGGTGGAGGGCGTACGTTAGGGGAGAGGTAAAGAGAGCAGACCGTGAGCTGGCGCCCCAAGGAAAGGCGCACGGCCACAGCTTGCAGGACTGTACGGAGCGGGAGGGGGCGGAAAGGGACGGAGCGGTGCACGAAGACCGCGGCGCCCCCCCTCCCCGCCCCATCGAGAGGCGGGGAAGGGAGCCCGCAGTAACCGGACACTCGAGGGAGGGAACGGGATCCCAGAATCGTCTCCTGAAGGCAGAAACACGCCGGACACCTGGAGGCCAGGAGAGAGGAGAGACTCTCGAGGCCTACCAGGAGCCCGCGGATGTTCCACTGCAGGAGCGAGGTATAGGGAGGGGTAGGAAAGTCAGCGTAAAGGATGGTTATGGGGTGGGTGGGCCGATCGGGCTGCCCGAGATTAAAGAGGGAATCGGAAAGCCCCGGAGTTCAGCGAGGGACGCCGAACGAGGGCGAAGGCGAGGGTCACCCCGACGAGGGGGCGATGTGGAACCAGACGCCGGCAAGTCTTCCAGAAGAGGAGTCTCCCGGACGTCCGGGGGAGAGCGATGCAGAGAAGGGGATGTGAGAGGTATCCAGAATGCCCCTCCCTTCACCGGAGGTGCGGGGGAGGCAGGACTACGAGGGGGAGTGGAAAATAATACCTCACCCAGAGGCATTGGCAGGTCGAGGAGAGAGATGGGGCGGGTCAAGCGCGGGGGCGTGCACGTCCCACCCACGCCGACCAGGCGGGCGAGTTCCCCCTCCAGTGGGTCCATCGACCGGGCCGGAGAGGAGTGTATCTCAGCCCCCACCACGAGGGCCGTCGGGGACCCCAGGGGGGAGCGTGCATAACGGTTGCGCAGTGGGGACGGTGAGGACACCGGGGCGGTAGGGCGAAGGGGGCGTTTGTGTTTGGGAGAGGAAGGTGATGCGAGGCTTATGGCTTCGAACCTTTCGGGGTCACCACTGGCGCGGCGCTTGCGGCCCCTACCCCTCCGTCGTGCGGCCCGCATGGGTGACGGCGGGTCACGATCCGGAATGGGGGTGGCCGAAGGCGCCGGTGGAGAGGGCGTAGAAGGGGCAGGGGGGGGGATCTCTTGCATCCTCTTTGATGGGCGGATTGACCTGACCAATGTGATGATGGAAGCTGAGGGCAGTGACCAATCTTTTCCCGCAAAGATCAAGGAAGAACACTATAGTGTTGTTAGTGAGCCTGGCAGCTACTATCTGTTCCACTTTACCCCAGAGAAAGCAACTAAAGAGGAGTCACATGCGGAGAAGATTGCTAAGGTCCTGTTTGCCTGGCTGAAAGAGAGGGGTTATGATAAGACCTTGTTGACCATTGGAGGAGACTCAAATAATGTCAACACTGGTGTGAAAGCTGGAGTAATGCGGAAGCTGGAGCTGCACCTGAGGAGAAAACTGGTCTGGTTGGTGTGCAACCTGCACACTGTTGAACTTCCCCTGCGCCATCTCATTGTTGACCTTGATGACCCTACTCTGTCAGACAAAAAATTATCCGGGCCAATAGGAAAGCTCCTTGATTCTGCTACAGACTTTGATATCAATCCAAACTTCACCCGAATCTCTGTTGGCCCTCCACTGATCAAGCTTCCTGACAAGGTCATTCAAGATCTCTCAACTGATCAATACTATGGCTATAAAATTGTCTGTGCAGTCAGGGATGGAGTACTTCCTGCAGGGCTGGCTCTGTTAGAGATAGGACCAGTAAACCACAGCCGCTGGCTCACCACAGCGAACAGACTTCTCAGGCTCTGGGTGTCAAAGCACGGACTTAAAGGAAAGAACCTGAAGATTCTGCAATTCATTGTGGAATTCATCATTGGAGTGTATGTTGGTTCAACGTGAAGGTCAAGCACTCCTGGATCGAAGGGCCTAGGCACATCCTCTTTCAGCTGGACTGCCTCAAGTCCCAGAGAAAGGAGGTGCTGGATATTGTGATGCCAACTGTGAGAAGATCTGCTTGGTATGCCCACAGTGAAGTCATCCTCCAAACACTACTCTACTCTGAGGATCAGAAGGAGAGGATTGAAGGGGTGGAGAGAATCCTGGCCATCAGGGGAGAGGGGGACCCGGACACTCAGCTGGGGGACTCCTCTGTTAGGAGCAGAAGGACACCTGACATCAATTGTGATGCTTCCAGCATCGGTGACTTGATCAGCTGGTCAGAAGGTGTGTCAGAGCCACCTCTCACCTGCTCTCTAAGCACCTCAGAGGTGAAAAACTTCATCAACACCCCCATGGAGGTGCGCAACTGGCCTTACCACACACAAAGCATTGAGAGGGTTGTTAAAATGGTGACTGAGGCTTCTGCTAAGTACTTCTCACAGGAAAAGAGGGATGGAGGGATCAGGGCTCAGGAGACCAGCAGGAAGCTGATCTCCAAGTCTGAGTCAAAGCAGGATTTGTGCAACCTGGCAAAGTTCAAGATGTCAGGAGAATGATCTTTGTAATTATATCCAGTGATATACATGCAGTTCACCTATTAATAAATATATGTAAAGTTGATTTGGCCTTGTCAATATAAATGATTTACTTTATATCTTTTAATATATTATAAAGGGGTTCAAAAGGGTAAAATTGGCAATTTAGAAATACAAAATGATGTAGGTTAGTTATATCCTATCCAAAAAAGCAGCTCATATTTGAATTCCCCATGTAAAAACACATAATTTAGACACCCCTGATGGTAGGATTTCCTTCAGATTCATGTTGTTACCTGAGTACGACCCGCCCTACTACACAGTCTTGACGCAAAGGATGGTCCCCCATCCAACTACCACCAAGACCCACTGAAAAAAAATTGTAATTGTTCTTCATTCATTTTATTTATTTATTTTTCTTTTGAAAACCAATTTCGTTAATAAATTTTTTCCTCCCTTTGTTCCAAGTTCATGATTCAACACTTATCTGTGCATGGAACAAGGAACTCTTCTGGGAAATTACATCCACTATAGTTCGAAAAAGTAATGATAAATGTCATTTATCATTACTGTTTCGAACTATAGTGGATGTAATTTCCCAGAAGAGTTCCTTGTTCCATGCAGTCTGTGTTTAACATATGTTTCTCAGGGGACCATTCTGAGTTTATATATATATATATATATATATATATATATTATATATATATATAAGCAAACAACCACAAGGAAAAGGAAACACAAAGTCCGAGCGCTTTCGTGATATATTCACATTATCAAGGAGGAACAGAAAATAGTGTTCCTCCTTGATAATGTGAATATATCACGAAAGCGCTCGGACTTTGTGTTTCCTTTTCCTTGTGGTTGTTTGCTTATTAATAAGGTCACGTGTTATTTTGTGATTTTAGTGCATATATATATATATATATATATATATATATATATATATATATATATATATACTAGCTCTTTTTCTTGTCTAACACATCGGTAGTCCAGCACTTTTCAATTGGACATAACTTCCAATAATCCGGTAGTCCCCTCTGATAGTTTGACACCTCGTAATAGACTGTTACGGTATATCCATTCATACTTTACCATACTTTACTTATCCTACTCCGACAACACAGCAGGAGGAGTGGAAAGAGGGTCCACTGCTGGTAAATATAAAACTCTCGCCGATGAATACCACAACTGACGATCCCAGCGGTAATACACAACCAATCGGGGAGGGGTGGACAGGTAAAGACCGAAACTCTTCCCAACTTTTTTAATTAAGCTGTTCTGAAACAGATGAGTAGCAGAACCAGTTTTCCCTCTTGAGAATTATTAACTTAACAGGGGTGTACCAGTGATGCATACCAGAATTTATAGGGGGATACTTGGTCAGCCGAAAAATTTATTAATCCGATATGTCTCCGGAACCAATCGTGCCGGACGAGAAAGAAGCTAATAAAATAAATAAATGTACATTATAATATAATAATAATTAGTAATTTATCATTTATAGATGCAACTTAAATCATTAATTCATCATACACAAACAAAATATTAATTGCTTTAAAACATTTACTGCATTATACACACACACAAACACTTTTAATAATTAAGACGATTCCCTTACCGTATATGCTTGCGCCATTGTAAAGAATTCCTGCTCCTATATTTGCCAAATAAAAATAATGCGTCCTCCTTTCAAATGAATGCCTTCTTTACCAAGTAACCTGTATTTAATTTACAATTATTGGCCTAAAAGTCACTTTCTCTTATCAGTTATTTGTATTTTCAATACACTCTATGCGAGTAAACGTTGTAGGTGCACTAAAAGATAACCACCTTCGTCAGTATCCTACACTGCTCACACCAGCAATAGAAGCTAAACTAATACTAATAATCCATCCAGGTTGTCCTGTTGTTTTACTCTTCCGCATGACGTCATACGACCGCCAAGCAAAGCTCAGGAAATACAAAAACAAGGACACGACACTAATTCAGCAAAACACATTTTATGAAAGAGTCGTGTAGGCCTAAAGCCGTCTCAAATGTCGTACTGCGGATCATTGAGAAAATTATATTAAATTCTGAATGTTACGTATTTGTTACGTAAGTTTAGCATATATTTGTGTTTTCATTAATTTAAATATTCGCGTGTTTTTGCACTCTTTTAAATTTACTTTACACGCAATAAATGCTCTTTAATAAATATTGGCTTTTGGTTTTATATATATATATATATATATATATATATATATATATATATATAGTGCTTTTTTAAGTATTTCATAGAGCATAGTGATAACAAATAGTTTCAAAACAGGTATAAATCTTCACCTTTTCCCTGTGTGTGTGCGCGCGCGCGCGCGTGCGTGCATGTGTGTTCGTGTGTGTCCCTCATTCGCTTATTCATGGACCTACACCCATTTCGTCGACAAGACAACATCGACACTACAATACTAACTTAACCTAACTTAATCTAATCCACAATAACTTGTTGATTTTTTGTCAAGTCGATGAGATGTGGTCAGCCCGTTTACTTGCCATTAACTTTTTTTGAGTTTAGTAACAAAAATAGACGTCTTCTTTACCCTTTGTATGCTCGCAATGAATATAAAATGGGTGGTTTCTGTGTTATATTACTGTAGTGCATTAATTATTATACATTATATATGTACTATGTACGTACGTACGTGCGAATGTATACATGTTCGTATGAGTGTATGTATGTATGAGTTTATGTATGAATGTATATGTGTGTATTTAGACTGCAAAGGCGTTCGACACGGTCCCGCATGAACGCTTATTCAAAAAAATATTCAAGCGCACGGTATTGCTATTAGAGGTAACGTATTAAAATGGATTGAGAACTGGTTAACAGAGAGAAAACAACATAAATAAATGGATCGGAGTTGGAGCGGGAAAAAGGTAACTAGTCGGGTCTTTTAGGGGGTGTGTTGGGCTTGGGACTAATAAGGTGTTGCATTTTATATCCCAAAATTTCTAGTACAAATCTAAAAGCATCATATTACCTTTATATTATACTTGCCACCCGTTCGGATTTCGTTCGGACGGTCCGGACGAAAGTTATTTTTTATTTAATTATTTCTTAAAAATTATTTCTTAAAAATAATGTGCTTATAAACTGTCCAAATTTATTTCAATTATAAGGGACTGTGGGTTGGGAGGATAATTTTCTTTTTTGGGGTGGGGGAGGCGGGGAGGGGGTCCGGATTTACTGAAATGAAAAGGTAGCAACACTACTTTATAAGTTTATATAAGTCTTCAGTTCGACCACATTTAGAGTACGGTGTACATTGTACAATTTTGATCTCAGGATATGAGGAAAGATATAGAAATACTTGGAAGAATTCAGAGAAGAGCGACCAAGCGGAGAGAACAACTTATTGATGTTTTTAAGATATTAAATGGATGTGATACTGTAAATTTCGAATACCTTTTAAAATTAGATAAGAATGTAACCAAGAATAATAGATTTAAATTTGAGGATAGAAAGTTTGGTAACACAATGGCGACAAACTCCTTTTTTCCTATAATATTGTAAATTTTTTGAAGTCTTCCGCCAGAGTCCGTGGATGTAGTACATCGGTTAATGCGTTTAAGAATAGATGAGAGAGATACTTTTCGCAAATCGAGTTCTGATCTACAGGTGGACTCGGGGTAAACAGAGATAGGGCAAATGCGGAGAGACTATTATGCTTCGATGAAACGATTGCTTCTTCGACTTAATAAATTAAAAAAAAAACTTGAAAAACGAATGATGTAGATTACACTGTGAAGTTTAGTGTTTTACGTTATCCTTTTCTGCCTTCTACTTCTTTGTCACCTACTTCAAATTTTCATGTGTATTTGGGTAGACGAGGTAATGTGTTTGCGTGGTGTGAAAATTATTTCTGAAAGGAATTCTCTAGGACTGTCCACTTCCTTATCTTTTCTACTTTACTTCCTTCTTTGGTCACCCAAGAATGGATCCTTGGGTCTTTGGTAGTCTGAAACTTCTGTAATATATGTCATACTTGCCAACATTTTGAAAACTAAAAGCGGTAGGATTTATAATCAGTGCCAGGTGGTCCAGAAGCATGCCCCTTCCCCCGCGGAAAATTTTTGAAAATCTATCCTTAAATGATGCGCAGTAGTGCATTCTGAATATAAAAGGTTTGATATTATTTGCGTGTTGTTCTTGATGATAATGTGAAAAAGCGGTAGCCTACCTCCTGAAGTGGCAGGGACGGCAAGTATGATATGTTAGGGTGTGTCAATTTTAGGGAGCAAAGTGAAATCTTTAGATTTTCAGACTATTAGGGACCAAATGATGCATTTTTATGTGCTAAATCGAAATATGGCTTTAAAATCCAGATTTTACCACTCTTAGCTACTTATATTTGAAGTTGAAGTTTACGAAAAATCAGCAATTTTTGCAAGTATTTTTTTTATTGTATATAACTCCATTTTACATACATTACATACAATTAAAGACATTTTGATTGTATTTCAATATTAAAACTTAGAAATAGAGATAGGTTTCTTGAACTTTGCCAAGGATGCCATGTCTGCCTTGCTCTTGTTCCTGGACATGAGCTCCCTACTGGCCACCTGGCCACTGATGTACGCCTCCCTCCTCTCTTGTGAGTAAACATGTTGTGCTGCTTCAGTTGTCATCCTTACACACCTCTCTACTGACTGTGTGTGTGAGAGCCATGCAGGAACTTCCATTGGTCTATCCAGAAACTCCTTGATTGCAGCAGTGGTAAGGGAGCAGGTCAGAGGAGGCTCAGTCACGCCAGAGTTCCAGTCAATAAGCTCCGAGAGTTTGGTGGGATCTGGGTTGATGTCAGGAGTCTTCCTGGGTCTGACACTGCAGTCTCCTACCTGTGTGTCCTCATCTCCTTCACCTCTG
Organism: Bathynomus jamesi; assembly: GCA_023014485.1. Classification (NCBI taxonomy): domain Eukaryota; kingdom Metazoa; phylum Arthropoda; class Malacostraca; order Isopoda; family Cirolanidae; genus Bathynomus; species Bathynomus jamesi. Next base: position 16,240 of record JAJOZX010004484.1, read on the forward strand.
ATTTCCAGTATCCTCTTCACTGCCTCCCTCCTCTCCTCCTCCACCTCACTGCACAGCATGGCCTGGAGCACAGCCTCAGAGTGTGCATACCAGGCTGATCTCTTCACTGTCGGCATCACTATTCCTATCACCTCCTTCTTCTGACTTCTGAGCAGCTCCAGCTGGTACAGTACATGCCTGGGACCCTCCACCCAGCTGTGATTTAACTTGATGTTGAACCAGTTTGGCATGTAGACTCCCACTATGAATTCCACAATTATCCTCAGATTCTTCAGGTTCCTACCCTTCAGCCCATGTTTGGAAATCCACAATCTGCAGAACCTTAGAGCCGTGGTGAGCCACCTACTGTGACAGACTGGCCCAATCTGCAGGGGAGCTAGACTCTGAGGTACCTCTCCCGATCTGATGTCAGTGATGATTCTGTAGCCATATGATTGGTCTGTGCTGAGGTCCTTGACTACCTCCTGACTGAGATGGGGTAGAGGAGGACCAACAGTGATCCTCGTGAAATTTGGGTTGATCTCCAGCTCAGTGGCAATGTCTAACATCTTCCCTAGGGGCCCAGACCACTTGGTGTTGCTCAATGTCTTGCCATCCAATGCAGTCACCAGGTGTCTGAGACTCAGCTCCCCAGTGTGCAAGTCACAGACAATCCACACTAACTTCCTGCTAAGCTTGGCCTCCACATAATGCATTACTCATCCCTTCCAGCCAGTATTCATATTAGTACTCTAACCTCCTATGGCCAAAAGGGTCTGGTCTGCTCCTCTCTCTCTTAGGCAGTTCACCAGATGATCAGCAATGACCTCAGCATGACTTCTTTCCTCTGCAGCTTCCTCTGGTACAAAATGCCACACATATTTCCCACCTGGTTCATTGCACACTGTGTAGTGTTCTTCCTTAATGAGGCCAGGAAACTGCCTGTCACTGCCCTCAGCTTCCATCATCACTTCGGTGTCATCTCTTTTCCCATCAAAGAAGATACAGGTGATGCCATTTTCCCTAATCTCTTCATCAAACTTCTTGACCAGCTCTTTAGTCAGTCTCTCCTGAGCCCTCCTCACCTTGTTGTGGTCAATCACCAGTGCTGTGTCAAACTCTGTGATAAGACCAGCATCAATCCAGGCAGCAGTGGCAATCTCTGCAGTCTCTCTCAGCTTAGTGTGATGTCTCAAGCTAGCCAGAGCTATGTTGGTGATATCTTCAGTGTTGTATTTCTTCTTCTTAGCCACAGGCAAGGAAGAAGTTGTCGCAGCCTCTGGTATGAAGTCTTCGTCCTCCTCTCTCCTCCCTGCCTCCTCCAGTATATCTCCAGTCTCCTCCAACTCCATCTCCAGTAGTGACTCCTCCCTCAACATCTCTTCTTTCTTGGCTGACTCCTCTGCCTTCCTCCTCCTCTTCTCCTCGGCCTTCCTTCTCTGCTCCTGTCTCTGCAGCACTTCTTCCTGTCTCCTGGTCTCAGGGTGATCAGCTAGACCCATCTGGTGTGCCCCCACACTGCCCACCTTTTCTCTCTGACCTTTAATGAAGGCAAGCTCCTGTACTGGTATCTTCTGCTCGCTCCTGCAGCTGCAGTCAATGTGAACCTCACTGTTGCAGACAGGGTTGCACCCAAGCTCACTGCAGCTCCTGATCACACAGAGACAGGTCAGGAAGTCTACCAATTTGTCCAGTTTCATCATGAACCTATCTTTGACCTCTAGCTTCACATTGCCAATGGACACCTTCATTGCCTCATCCCACAGTGCCTTCACTTTAGCCCTGATCCTGACCTCAGTGTTGATTACAGGTCCTGTGAATAGAGCGTTGGCCTTTCTCCACTGAGCCAGTTGACCTCAGTGTTGATTACACAATCCTGTGAATAGAGCGTTGGCCTTTCTCCACTGAGCCAGTAGCCCTGGAACAATGCCGTTGTTAATCAGGTCATTAACTGGGTAATTCCTCCTGTCTTCCTCACTCATCTCTCTCCTCAACAAACCATACCTCAGCAGATCTCTGGCTGTGGGTAGCAGGCAGCTCAGCAGGGGGAAGTTCCCTCCCAGTCCGCACCAAATGAATTAGGTGACAACTTGATTTGCTTCGGGTTCTGATTTCTTTCTGACATCCTGTGGACCTGGGAACAAAAGAAATGTCATTGAAATTTGGATAGGCCTACTGATTATGATTACATAAAATTAAGTTAATTGAAATTCTTAATATCTTCCTATAAGCTCAGATAAAAGGTTGTGTTGTTACAGGCACAAGACTTAATTATTCAAAGTAATGACAATTTCATATCTCTATCATATCAAAATATACAGAAAGTTTGGGTCACACATAACATTTCGAATAATTTGAATTAAACAATATTTACATTACTAAGAAAACAAAATTGTCAAAAAGAAGGGAAAACACGAATTCACAATCAAAACTCCAGCATTTGTGACTATGTGAAACTTAGAAACCATACTGCACATCAAAAATAACCAAAGTTGACCACACATATCAATGGCACATTGATATACGATGCTACAGTCATATTTAGGTTATATTTCAAACTTTTATGGTCAAATTTAAGTAGGTAAATGGCTTTTTGAAACAACACTAAAGATATTTCTAAGTTTGCGAGATAACATGACATCATTTGAGCATTAGTAGTTTTTGAATTGTTGACTTTACTAAAATTGACATACCCTAATGATATGTATGCATATACAGTTGCCCGCATATGTAATGTTCCTCGCCTCACAGGTGACTGCGTACATGTGGCAACGCCGCAGTGATAGTCAAGGTACCCCAACTGGGGGAAGGTGGGGTGGAAGGGGGACAATTGAGTCCAACAACATATAACACAGACATATATAATATATAGTCCGTGAGCCAGACCCTAAATTTTGACCAGTCGTTCTCACTAAGGCGAACCAGATGAAACAATACTTTTTGGAAAGCTTATAATTTGTAGTTTCCAAATATGCTTGCTGGACATCTGTATTGGTAGCGTTTTAGTGTAAATCTTCATCAAAAGTAGGCACCTAATATTTTAATATTGGGCGCAAACTTAAAATGTTGATAAAACAATAAAGCTACTCTTTTGAAATATCCAGCAAGCATTATCATCATTTACTTAGCATCCTTCGTCATTGGTATGAGGGACGTTTGGTTCCCCCGAGTGGTACCGATCAACTCTTCTGGCCCACAGATTAATATATCGGGTCTTTTCAATTTGGCGTACCGCGGAATTTCGAACTGAAAATTTGTATACGGTGCTCTACCGCGAAACTGTGATCTACCATATTCCAACTAATATTCCATATTCCAGGCTAACTAACGAAAATATCACGACTTAACCTAACCAATCGTCAAGGGCGTATAGTTGACCTAACGATTGGTTAGGTTAAGTCATGATATTTTCGTTAGTTAGCCTTATAAGGCTAGTTTCACGGTAGAGCACGTATTGGAATATGGTAGATCACAGTTTCGCTGTAGAGCACATATTGGAAGAGCACCTTTGTATACTAATAATTTTTTTTATTCTGATAACGAAAATGACATTTTCCTGGAGAAATATGCGCGGTAATTATATCGCAATTGACATGGCCTGATGTTGAAATAAAAAATACATTTTTCTAGTGTATTTTGGTGTGCTCTATTCAAATATAACCTTCATTTCTTGTGCAAATGAACAGAAATACGTGTTTGGGCCATGCAATGACAACTGTATTTCTGTTCATTTGCACAAGAAATGAAGGCCATATTTGAACAAAGCACACCAAAATACACTTACAAAATTTATTTTTGACTACATTTTATACAATAAAGCATAACCTAACATGTTCATGTTATGAGATCTCGTAAACGACGCATTACCACAGGAAACGTGCAAAAAACCTCAAAATTAACCAGAAAAGTTTGCTCTCATTTTCGTTTAAACTAACGAAAATATCACGACTTAACCAATCATCAAGGGCGTACAGATGACCTAACCGGACATTCAATTAACCTAATCGGGCATTCAATTAACCTAACCGGGCATTCAATTAACCTAACCGGGCATTCAATTAACCTAACCGGGCATTCAATTAACCTAACAGGTTAATATTGGTTATTTCACCTAAATATCTTCTGATCTTTTCGTATTAGGAACTCACTGTCACATTTCGGGCAAGTTAAGGATGAGAGAATAACGCCGTGATCCGAAAAAAATTGCATTTATATGTGCACTACACTAGTTTGCATGGCGCATGACCGTTATCTAGTTCACACCGCTCATGACGCCCGGATACGAGGTTGCTGTGCGGCCCCCCGGTTAAATAAATGCCCGGTTAGGTCAATTGTACGCCCTTGACGATTGGTTAGGTTAAGTCGTGATATTTTCGTTAAAACTAACCAAAAAATATCATGACTTAACCTAGCCAATCTTCAAGGGTATTCAACTGACCTAATCGGGCATTCAATTGACCTAACCGGAGAGTCATTTAACTTAACCGCGCATTCAGTTGCCTTAACCGGGCATTCAATTGACCTAACCTGGCATTCAACTGAACGGGAGCAAACCACAAGTAGATAGATCACAGCACTGCATTATCACATGCTCACACTACAACAATAATATTTAGACTAAACTAGGTCTAAGCAGGCAAAAAATAAACATTAACAACAACAACAAAAATTACTGTTTATGCGAGTTCGTATGGAGAAAAAGGTATGCAAATGAAGATTTATTTATTAAAATATTAAATATTGCAAATTTTAATAAATGAAGGATATTATCTGTTTCATTTTGTAAAACCCACTACATAACACTACATAATTTATATAACGGTAATGCGCCATGCAAACTAGTGCGCATATAAATGAAATTCTTTTCGTATGTTGCGCATATTTCTCCAGGAAAATAATGTAATTTTTGTTATTAGAATATAAAAATTTATTAGTATACAAATTTTCAGTTCGGAAATCCACGGTACGCCAAACTGAAAAGATCAAATATAAGCACACCAGACAAAAAATTAGTCACCCCTCTCAGAATGTACCTAATAACGTGTGACGGCGCCTCTGGCCTTGATAACCGCACGAATCCGGCGAGGCAGAGACTCTACGAGGTTGTGCATGTACTGAACATCGATTTGCTGCCACTCGTTCATCAGCCGGTCCCGAAGTTCCGCCAGAGTCCGTGGGTGTCTATTCCTGCGCTTCACTTTCTGTTTCCAGCCTGAACAACACCTTCGACGCATTCAGGATTAAAGGCTTCATTGGACCTGCGATGTACTCGTCGCCTCCCATCATTGGAGAACAAACAAAAACGGGACTCATCGGACCAAATTACACGTTTCCAATCTGCCGCAGTCCGGTTTTTGTGCCTCTGAGCCCATTTATAACGTGCCAATTTGTGACTTGCTGTTAACAGCGGCCTCTTCCCTGGTACTCTGCTCCAGATGTCCATCGCATGCAGTTCTCGTCGCAATGTCCGTTCGGAAATTGGTCGCTGGAGAACCTCATTGGTTTCTTGGAGCAATTGTTCTCTGGTTTGAAAACGATTTGCAGTTACTAGACGAGAAACATGGCGGCGGCCCCTATTGTCGAGAATTGTTTTCCGGCCACAGTTACGCCGTCGATTGTCAGTTGATTGCGAACTACACCACTCTTTGTAAACTCGCTGGACAGTACGCGTTGACACACCAACAAATTGGGCTACTTCAGACATTTTGTGTCCGTGGGCTCTGCCAAACACGATGGCTCCTTTTTGCCACTGAGTAACGTCTGCCTCACGACCCATTTTGCAGACTATATCCAACACACACTTTGTTCTTCACCACCTCACGAAACAGATCTGATCCTGTGTGCTACGTCACCGATACTTGTCACTTACCAATGCTACATCAGCGCCCTCTGTGTGACCTTGAACTTCCTACTATCGGTGCTATTAGGGGTGACTAATTTTTTGTCCGGTGTGCTTATCTAAAGGAGAATTGAATGCGCAATCATTGACATACAGGTAATTATAATATAATGTCTGTGTTCGTAAAGATATACAAATAATATGATCGTGAACAGCGTTGAACTGCATGTAGTTTACGAGTCTCATACAGTAATAAGGTTCCATTATGGTTACTGCAAGTCTATATGAGCAGCTACCACAATACAACTTTTTATATACTAATGGATTTGAGTAGTGTGGGCGAAAAAGGAGAGAATGCAATTGCAAATGTTGCATAAGTTATGCAACAAAGGGGGAGGGGGAATGTTGTAAGAGTAACAAGGGGTATGCAAATTGGAGGCGGAGTTATCCCCCAAGAGAAAGAGAGAGGAGAAGGAGAGAGAGGAAGAGAGGTGTTCGCCTGGCAGGGGCCAAGCGCATATTAAGACTTCAGCCGAGCGGCCGTTGCTTTAATATGTTCCTAATCAGCCAGCTGGCTTAATCAGACAGTTGGCTTATCTGGCTGAGCTGCCAGATTGCGCTATTTATTTAATTAAAGCATATATTCTGGCTTAACCAGCCAGTTGACTTAGAAGGTGTAAATGGCTTGTTCAGATGTACATTATTGAGTTGCCAGATTGCATTTATTTACTTAATTAAAGCACATATTCTGACTTAAACAGCCAGTTGACTTAGAAGGCGTAATTGGCTTGTTCAGTTGTACATTATTAGGGTTGCCAGATTGTGCTATCCAGATATATTTGGCAGTTGGTTTTGAAATCCGTTTTAGAAGCCAGCCAATTGATATAATTAAATGCTGTGTACAACCAAAAGAATTAAATGAAGCACCATTACATCATTCTGTTTATTTAGACGAATTAATGGATTCAATTTCACAAAATATATAGAAAATAAATATGCAATGGAATATATATGATCAAAAATAATAATAACATAAGAATTACGAACGATGAATATATCAAAATAAATATACAATGGAATATATATGATCAAAAATAATAATAGCATAAGAAATACGGACGATGAATATATAATCAAAATATATATACAATGGAATATATATGATAAAAAATAATAATAGCATAAGAAATACGGACGATGAATATATAATCAAAATAAATATGCAATGGAATATATATGATAAAAAAATAATAATAGCATAAGAAATACGAACGAGAAATATATAATCAATAATATACAAAACGTTGTAGTTAATAAGAGCATATATATATATATATATATATATATATATATACAGTTATATTAAACAATTAAATATATTGAAAACAATAATATACGAAACGTATAATCAATTGCATATTAGTACAGGAAACACACACACACACACACACACACAACACACACACACTTAACTAAATAAATATACATCAAATTACCATGTTCTACAGGTTATATTAAATAATTAAATATATTGAAAATAATAATATACGAAACGTATAATCAATTGCATATTAGTACAGGAAATATATATATGCATATACACATATACACGCAATTAAATATACATCAAAATACTTTGTTCTACGGCGCAAAACGCTAAAGTCACACGTAATCGAGTCTACATTCACATCGTTATTACTTTGCACTACACGGTAAAACCGTCTAAGCAATACTTCACCGTTCAAGTTATACGGATGCCTATACTCGACAAAAATGGCTTTCATATCGTTCAATACTATTTTTGTGCCCACTTTACATTCGGCTGGCAAGTTATCTTTAAATACGGCTACAATACATTCAAAAGCACGCACAAAGATGTAATCGTTAATCACATCATTATTAAATACAAGTTTATAAACACCTTTCCAATCGAGGGTTTTTCTTACCGTCCCGAGCTTTTCAATCGTGAACTCTTCTTCACTCTGCATAGCGACAATTGAAATAATCTTCCAAGTCGTAACGACAGCTACTCATTATATAGAGATACAGCTCTTCAGGGTGAACAGTGTAGACAAGCTCTGCCATGTACCTCTCAAATGCTTTGTATTAAAGTTCAGGAGCGATGTACAGTGCGTTCGGAAAGTCTCTCCGCAGTCAACCAACACTTCAAAAAAGTGTTTGACAACAAGTGTAGACGAGTTGCTCTGTGCCTGCAAAATGGTGGAAAACACTTTCAACACATGCTGTAAAATCAAAAGGTTATGTAGTAAAATCACTAAATCATGGTTGAATGAAAACATTGTAGTTTTTCAATTTCCTATGTGTTTAACATAGCACTGCGGAGACACTTTTCGAACGCACTCTATGCGTATTCAAGAACCGTGTGAAAATAAATCATATCCATAACACGAGCGTCTAGTATAGGCTTCAGCTTGCGGAATCCGACAATTTCAAACATTCTGTCGAGGATGAAACGGTTTCGCGTGGGGACAATAACGTTATTATCAGATGCATTCTTCCACATCAGTCGTATATCAATGCATGGCTGATCGTTATTTATACACAACATGCAACAACGGCATATGAGGGGGCATCACTAATCTGTTCTTCTCTTGTATCTACACCTGCAGGTATTTCATAACGGTCCTCTCCCCACTTCTCAACTATCACGAAGACCCTATTCATCTCAAGACTTAAATAAATAACATTACATTTACCAGAGTTTGCTTGCCTGCAAATCGTTTCAAGTACATAGTTAATGGTACCAGTTTCACGCCTGATCACACGCAATGAGTTCGTCACGACACATCGTACGCGGCGTTGAGAATGCTTCTCAAAGGAAGTTCCATCGTATTCGCACGTCCAGTCAGTTCAAGCTCTTAGATGACTATGAGCCACAGGTGGACGGATCGGCTTGAGGGGCGGAGTGAGTCACGCTGATGAAACGTGCACGGGTTTGTTCGAACTCGTATGTTTCGGAGGGGTGAGGTACACGGATGGGCGGCTCGCTGGGGGGAGCGAGTCACACCATAAACTGCTGAAGCGTGTACATGCTCGTTCGAACACTTGTGCCCTTGGACAAACAGAATTTTCCGCTACATGAAGGAATACCGGCTTTAATGTTTTATCACTCACCAGACGTTCATTTCCACAAACTAAACATCTTCATAATCTGATGCACTATTTGAGAGAAACATATGCCCATTAGTGATGTAGCGGATGTCATTTTTTTCACATCCGCGGATGCGGATGAGAATGTTTGATTTCAACATCCGCGGATGCGGATGTCTACATTTTCGTTATTTTTTAGGATATATTCGAGATTTGTTGTGTTTAACGTATATAATAAGTTATTATATAGAGAGAGCTGTAGCTATAATGTAGTATAATTGATTAATTGTACAATAATTGCTGTACTTTTCTCTGAACATATAAAATAATATCAAGCATCTAACTAATATAGAAATCAATTAGTGAATTCGTCTGCAAATAAATTCGTTATATTTTGTTGAGTTTCAGCCACAATTAAAACCATAATTGTGTTACCAGGATGCGGGACGTGAACCCAACTCAAATGCACCCCACCGACCTCTTTCCCCAACCTCCACCCTTATAGAAAGAGATCTTTAATTAGCTTGATAACTATTTATATTAAGTTTAAAGTTTTATTAGGCATATTTATAAATGAGTAATTAAAATAAAGTAAACTAAGATGTTCATCGTTTAATGTTCAAACTTAATTATAGGAAGGTTATGCTTAAGGAACATTAATTTTTCTGCCTTTCTGCTGCCAGTCTGTTTCTCTTTTCATCATATATTAATCCAGCACTGCTAAATAATCTCTCGCTTGGTACGTTTGTTGGAGGACAGGCTAAATGTTTCCTTGCAAGTTTACTCAAGTATGGATAGATATTCTGCGTATTTTTCCACCAACTAATAGGATTGTCACATGCAGCCAGGCGTTTTTCTTGGTGATAGCTCTCGATCATTTTTACTACATCTTTTGACATCGCGTAGGTCTCGTCATTGCTGCTTGACTCAAAAAACTGAGAGACAGATTCTGTGATAGATTTGCTTGTTGAAGGTGTTGGTTCTGTCACTGAAACTTTTATTCTTTTGGTGGGTGGCGAAGCGACAGATTCAAGAGATTGAAGCTCTTCACCTGCTTTGCCAAGTGATGATTTAACTCGTTCTAATGTACTAGGTGAAAATAACTTAGCTTTGTAACGTGGATCTAAGTAGGTTGCAAGAGAGTAACTTCATACAAGAACAGCCTCTCGTCTTGTCGCTTGCATCACTTTTGCGCACAATGAACTAGTTCTATTAATATAGTAGAATTTGATAATTTCCGCTTATTAATGACATTTTATCTCAATGGTCCACATCCGCACGACATCGGCAGTCCAAAGTGCGGATGCGAGAAAATGTGCGGATGTTCCGCGGATGCGGATGCGGATGCGACCTACATCACTAATGCCCATATTTATCCTTTATGTTTAACAAGCGATACTCGTCTCTAAAATCTGTTAAAAACTCACACAGCCCATTAGGTACAACTTCACTACAAATCTCGTCATGATATATATTAATATAGTGGTAAAAATACTTAAGATTCTCCATGATGACAAGATTTACATTCTCAACCGTAGAGTACGAGTAGTCGGTATGATGTAACATGATATAATATCGCTTGTCATACCACTCAACAAGAATCACTAACCATAACGGTTGCTTATCTTCTGAACGTGTTGCTTCTTCTACTTCGCGGTATATGTGAGCTTTTATAAAGGTTAGGTCTACAACATACTTCAATACATCGTTTGTACTACGAAATCCTACAGTGCCCTCGCCAGAATACCCGTAGAGTATTTGAACATCTTGGTTCTTCGGCACTTTGCCGAATACCACTTCATAAACGTTGAACACGCAATATTAAAAGTAGCCATTACTATTTTTCTTCTACGCGGGAGAATACACGTCTGAGCTCAAGGGTGTGCAGAGGTCAACTGAGCACGCAGGGATAGAGTTATGCTCAGGTAGTGGCAGGAGTCACGTTGCAATCTTACAGTGGGCGGAGCTTAGCTTTTTACTGGACACACACACGCACGCACGCAAAGGAGAAAATGAAACCTTAATTGAAACAAATATACGTGATAAATAAACATATCGTTAACAATACACATATATATATAAATACAATCAAGGATTAAGGTAGCCAAAGGGTACGGCATGATAGGTACCAGCCACCTGGTAACTCTTCCTATAGGTGTTACGGCATACCTTCGTGCCCCTAAGTTCCTTCACATACCCCACTTTCTGCGGCCGAAAATTGTGCGTCCCCACAGTCAGTTGGGGTAGCTGGTCACCATCTTCCAAGCACACTAGATCCTTCAACGAGTCAAAGTTAACGACTCGACGGTTCGCATGGTTAAGCGTGATACCCTAAGCCTTCACGATATGCTTCATATCATCCCCTACCTTCACCCGTACCCCATAGGTTTTTGGCCCTGTTGACACAAACGAGTCTGCGTGTGCACCATCACCATACTCATCCTTAATCTCGTCAGTTAACTCTTCGAGGAATTCCCGAATAGCGGGTATGTATTCACCTTCCCTCGCTGTGAATATCACGCTATCTGTGTCAGCGTACAGCACCCTCCGTCCAAGAGAGTGCAATAGGCCCCAAAGTTTGATGCAGGCGTAGGCCATTGTGAAACTGGCTAGGTATGTTTGTAACCCGTGAGGTATCTGTGGCCAGTTCGGTGATGTTGTACATTATTATGTAAGGATTACCTACATTCACGATCTCCATAACCTCTTTATCGGGAGTGTTGGCATAATCCCAGACTTCACTATAACTTTGTGCCAAATGGACGTTCCCTTTGCCGGTATTCTGTGCAAACTTCCCCCAATGACTATTTAGACACAACTTTGCACTGAAGCGCTTGCTAGGATTCTTAACAATTTGGGGTCGGTCAAGCTGTATACCTTCATGGGTACGGTAACGCTGAATATAAGCCGTTTTTTCATCTTCTGTATCATTCCTTCGTGGATATCCTGATGCTTCGACCTTATCCTTCAAAAAAGCGTTTATATATGGTGTCAAAAGGTTGGGGAGCTTCTGAAATCTCCACACCTCATGTATCTTGAATATTCTATACCCATGGCAAACGGCTAGGGCCAGCTCAGGGCTTGTATATACACCTCTGATCTTACGCTGGTTGGCTGTATGGTCACAATCACCGTTGTTCTCTTCTGCGAACTTCACGCACAGGGGAAACATGAGCTTGTGATCTATAACGACGGGTAAGATCGGCATCCATAAATCGCGAGGGGGAAGCACGTCTACGAAAGAGAATCCAAAGTAGCGCTCATTCAAGTTAGCAGAAAGCTCCTCGATGGTTGGTATGGTGGGACTCACCATTTTTTCAGGTGCACCTATGGGGTACGGATTGTTCTTCATCACGTAGGGGTATAAAGAGCAGAAGTCGTAGTAGTGGAGTTTCACGCCCTCCGTAGGCGGAAAGTATAGCTTGAATGGGTTTGTGCGCCCTCCAAACAAACTGTCACCGCATTTGAGGGGGTCCAACAGAATTGAACGTTTGATGGCCCTTATTTATTCACGGTACTGGTCATCTGTTTCCATCCGTGCATCATACTCATGCTCCGACACGATTTTGTGAGTAAACTGGGAGCCTATAATTTGATCACGGTTACGGGTCCATGCGAGGCTGTCGGCGAGGGATCTTCCATAAAGGTCCCCTGTGACGGCACAGCGTGCGGGCATCCATGCCACTAGCAGCCGTTAAAGGAATACACAGTCTTCTCACCAGTGGCTGGATCCTCACTTAGGCCGTCAACCCAAAAAACACGAACATTGACCTTAACGGGTACTTCACCCGTGTTGTGGGCATGTTTTATGTATACCCCGGTCTGCTGCTGTAGGTGTATGAGCCAGTAAATAGCCTTGTACCCATAACTGCGGGGGTTGTTTCTGTGAATGATTGCTAAGGTGTCTTTAGGCATGAAGTTATTCTTGAACACTGTGAAACATAATGAAGCGATCGTGGTTGCAACTTGCAGCGGATCGCATTTGAAACGGGTTATGTACATTCAGGATTGGTACCCAAAAACCCAAGACCAAAAACCCACCAAAAACCCAACCTAAAACCCCACATCAATTTACTTCTCGTAAACTTATTCTTAACTTGGCATTTTTTATAATATGGTTATGCAGTCTTATATATTAACAACTATAAACTATAATTTATGTGATAAGGCCAATATAAACTAAAATTTCCAGAAACTATTTATTCGACATGTTTCATTATGAACCTTATATCTAATACTGTATCTAATTTATCTATCTTCTAATTGGCTACCTATATCTAAAAATAAATCATGTTTCTCTTCAGCTTTATAATTTAAATAATTTAAATGGTACCTAATATTGATTATTGATCAGTATGTTCAGCATCTTTTGACCTTAGGTGGCGGTAGATTCGAACCAACTTTTCTGCCTTTTCTTTCCCTAACCTATTTCGCATTTTACTCCATACCAAGCCAAACGTTGAAAAAAATCTTTCCAATGATCCGGAACTGACCAGACAACTATGAATAGATCTCATAAATTTAGCAAAACCTAATGGTAACCTGGTCTTTTTTTTTCTTTCATTTCAACAATTTTCCACCAATTACTAGCTCACTATACTATCTTTGAATAAATAAGGAGGAAAAATTAGTGCGTCTTTTAAGCGGAATGCATAATATCCTGCCATGTATTCTGAATTTATTTCAATCAGCCATTCTTCAGCCTCTTCCGCTTGAACTCTATTCAGTTTTTGTCCTGAAAAATAATAGAACTGTGTGGAAACAAAAATAAAGCTAATAATATAGCTTATATAATTTATGTTATGGTATCTAATTTATGCTAATTGTTATCTAATATGGCAATGCCAGATGATTTGATTCAGATTAGAGAAAACTCTTCTGCCCATACAGTTGAGTTACCTATGTTTTATATATTGATAGTAGTTAAGCATTTAAGTCCTATTTACCTTCATACTTTGGGTTAGTTATATCTGCCAAAAGATGACATGGCTCCATAGCTTTTTTAACTCTCTTAATAATATCTTCTTTATATGGAGCTAATTTTTCATCTTGGATTAAATTGAGCCAAATTTCAACAGCATCAGATAATGTTGTATTATCAGCCTGCAACTTCAACCAAAAAAATAAAAACTATAAAGTTATATATGGCTGAATGAAAACATATGTAAACATTTAGAATTATGCATTGTTAGAATTTATTTTTTGGTGTTACAAGTTACAACACATAAAATGAAGTGTATTTTAATTATTTATTAGTAGTGCTTTAGTACAGGATTCTATAAATAAAATGTGCACTATAAGTCTATAAAATATCTTGAAATTAATAGTGGTATTTAAAGTTAAGTAATTTTAACTGCATAATATAAACACACCTTATCTACAGCATTTCCAACAAGTAAGAGTTGTGACTGTAAATTGAGTGCCTCTCTCTCTATAGATAAGTTATTTATAAATTTTAAGATGTTGTGATCAATGTCTTCAATATACTCTCCTCTTATTTCTATATATAGAGAGTAATTTGACAAATAGGTTTTTATGCATTCTAACTGAGAATTCCATCTGGTTTCATTTGGTAGTTGCGGCATCATATCTCCTTTCTCCATTAACCAACCCTAAAATATAAATTTTTATTACAAATATTGCTGGATTTGACAGCATAAATAAATAGCCTATGCAACTTATTAATGAGTCGTGAATTAGGATTCACACTGGTGACAGTGCTAATGCTAACATTGACAGTGCTAATGCATAAAAATAAAGCTGATAGTAGCTAATTTATTGGATTTGTTTTTAGCTTACAGACATGAGGTTGGTGATGGTTTCGGAAATATTTGTTAATTTCTACAACATGCTTGAGAACTGATTTTGGGGAAACATCTTTTTCTACCAAGTTTAGATGGTGTGCTGAACAGCCATAAGTAATAAGACTGTAGTTGTCCTCCTTAAGAATTTCTCTCATTCTTATCATTTTGTTTTCGTTATCAGTGCATATAGCAAATACCCGAAAATAAAATGTCATAACTCATAAGGAACTGAGCATTTGAGTAAACCAAGGCGGAGAATTACATTCAGTTTATAACTAAAATAAAATGTACCTACAAAATAGTTATACTTACATCAATGCCATATATTTCTTTAGTTTTTGTTATTGCTTCTCTAGCTAACTGTGCACAATATTCTGCTGTCTTTTTTGTACTTCCAGCATCTACTGCTGAAATCAGATATGGCTTTTTTCCATTAGGAATACTGTGCGCAATAATAGGATCATTACCTACTGAACTCCAGCCATCTTGTATAAGGATAATGGTACAATCATCAAGATTAAGGTCATTCTTCATTTCATGGATCACTTCATGATTAACTTTTATTAACAGATCAGATGCCAACCTTTTCCTGTTTGGTGGTTCATATCCTGATCTTAGACCTTTGATTAATTTTATAAATTCTTTATTTTCTAAAACGTTGAAGGGTATGTTAGTTGAAAAAAAGAACCTTGCAACTTGTAAATCTAATTCTTCCTTTTGGTCCACAGTCGTTCTTACCACAAATGGTGTAATTGATCTTTGCCTTTGATCTTTGATCTTTATTGGTGTTGAATGACAGAATGTGGATGATGAAGAACCTGCACTGGTGTCACTCATTTCAGGCACATTTTCACTTATAATCTTTGGATCATCTTTGCCAGAAGCCAAAGATGGAGGAAGTGAATCAGTTTCAACTGATGCTCCAAATTCGAGTCTCGGCATACCTCTTGCCTCATTTTCAAAACATTCCACTTTTCTTTTACTGCAATTCTCTGGATGATGTTTCACTCTCAATTTTTCGAGTGATACTTTCTTTGCAATAATTGCATAGTACTCTAGTAGGCTGATCACTTAATAAAGTCACCTCGTCCCATTCGCTAGCTTTAGATCTTCCACATCTAATAACTCTTTGAGTTTGGCATCTTAAAAATTTAAATTTGAGTTAGGTCTAAATAAAGCTGAAATCTGCTGTTAAGAAATAAAGGAAAGATCTAAAATTAAAATGGAGAAAATTCTAATTCTGAACTTTCTGTGAAATAAAAATGTCTTTTTAATATATATTGTAGATTAGATAAATAAATTAATAAAATAATAGATATATTAGGCACTACATAATTATCGAACCTTTCTAAAAAAAATTTCAACCCATCAAAAAACCAAAAACCCCAAAACCCAGCAAAAACCCAGTTGGGTTGTTTTTGTGTGTGAAAAACCCGGGTTTTTGCTAACCCTGTGTACATTTAGGCCGGGTCGTTTTTGCTTGAAAAAATGTTTTTGGGAAGTTTAATTTACCCTGTATTACGAAAGTTTGTGTACCTACATAGGAAGTATCATGACAAAGTTTCAAGCTTTCCCTTCCATTAGTTTTTACATGTAGTTTATTGACATTTGTATTTACATTTTGACTCAAATGTAGGCATGTTTGATCTTGAAGCAATTCTTGCCTTTATAAAACCATCTCTATTTTCCTGGCCACAGACAGAAGCTGATGCTTCTGTTACAAGTTTGACATGTCTTTCCACAGCTTGTGAATGACATGGGTACTTTTTCAATAGAGGGTTAGTTTCATCACCCCTTACGATAAGCTCTAACTGGGTGTTTGTCAAGCTTTTTGTCAGAAGTGGTTCATGTCTTGGGTAGTTTCCAAATCGAATTAAATCTGTGTAGTCTCTTGCCAAGAAATTAATTTTAGGCCGTCTAAATTCTCTAATGCCCGAGGACACACTTTCCCTGGCTAAGAGAATGCGCCGGAAAGCTAACTCTCTCATCACTTGCCTTTCATCAAATAACATCGAGACCAATAAAGTTTCTTGGTGAGCAAAATATGCCCCTCTTTCAATAACAGGATCAATGACTGCCTTAAGCTCATCAGATAGGTATCTTGAACTAGATATCGTAAACCAGAGGTGCCTTGGTCCCTGGTAATAGTAAAGATTTCGCTTTATATTAAACCACGTTGGGGCATAAACGCGAGCAATGAATTCGGTCAGAGTTTTCAAGTTTTCTGACGCCTTTTTGGTCGCAACATAAAATCTAACTATCCTGTTGGCTGTTATAAGCCATCTGGCATGGTTCAAAGAACCTGGATTGCGGTTTTCAAGGTTTTGGGAACATTGGCCTTCTATGACTGCATTACAAATTTCCATGAGATACTTTTGATCTTGGCTTAGATCGAGATCCCCCGGAATAGAAGGCATATTACTTGATTTGATTGCTTTAAACTTGACAACTGGCATCTTTTCGCACGCAGTAAGACTTTTGCCACCATTTCCAGCAAGGGCTTTTGGTCCCTTGGTTTTACCATCCAAATAATTAAACAAATGGCCGAGAGGTAGCTCATTGGTATGCAGCAAACACACTAACCAATGAAAAGGAGTATTGTAGTGTACCTCTAGTTGCCTGATAACTCCATTATGTATGCCAGTGTTTACATTGGTTCCATCACATCCAATGACCTTCAGATTGGTCTACCTTAATATTGTTACTGTTAAGAAACTTTATCACCCCCTTAGAAATGTTAGTTGAATTTCCAGTCACAGGAGTGAAGTGCCCAAGATATTTTGATTCTGGTTCAGCTATAAGCGTGATGTGTTCCTCAGTAATTGTTGTACTCTAGTACCTCCCATCCTTGCAGATATTTGCTTTAGTTAAGTCCTTTCTTCCATCAAAATACAATGTTTCTATACTTTCTTCACTTGATTTACTCAACTCTTCTCTGATCTTCTTTCTCTGCCGTCTCACCTTATTCTTATCCACAACATTGTGATAATCTTCAGAGGTAATGAGACCAAAATCTTCCAGAACAGCAGAGGCAACGGTTGCACCAGCTCTCTGATATTCCGAATCGGTCACAAGTTTTTGCTAATGAAGGCAATTTGCGAGTGAGCTTATGTGCTTCACCTGATTTCTTTATACCTTCCTCAATATGATGATCATCATCACGCTCTCTATCTGACTCTGTTGATGTGTCAGAATCAGGAATTGTATGAAAGTTATTCCAGTCCATTGGCTCTTCCCTGGAAGTGGATGGGTTATTAATATCTCCATCTTCAATGTTTTTAGAAAATCGTGCTCTTTTTTGTTCTTTACGCTCAGATCTTATTTGCAGTTTCTTCGTTGCCTGTAAATCAATACTGCCTATTGTCATTTTTCGTGCACCTCTTTGGTCAATTAGGAAAGGACGTTCCATGGCAGGAACTTTTAGCTCTTTTTCACAAGTGCAAGAAAACAGATCATGGCATTTGAAGGCAGCAATATCAAAAAGCCTTTGATTTTTGGATTTGAACGCGGTCAGTTTAGATTCAAAATCTTTCCTTTTTCTAACAGTCTTAATCATATTTTTAGATTTTTCATGACAATCCTTTACTCTGGCTAATATTTGCTGCTCTGATATTGTTGGAATAGATGCACTTTTTCAGATCTCTTTTACCTTTGATACAACTATTCTTGCCACATCATTAGCATTTGGTTCTTTTTTCCCCTCATTAGCTATAAGTAAGAGATATCTTGTTTGTAAATATTCTTTCAAAATGTCTTCATATAGGGGAAGTTGATTTCAGATAATTTGGGAAAGTCACTCTGTTAGTGTAACAACGCGTATTTAACTCTTCAAACAATCAATTCAGAAAAGAAAAATTGTGTATATATAAATTATATATATTCTGGACGAAACACAGTCAAGAAAAAACTTAATAGCAACAAGAATACAAAAAATACAAGAAAATCTTAATAAAAAATCATAATTGCCAAATAATTAATAAAGTTTACGTATTTAAATAAAGTTTTAAAAGTTTTAAAGTTTTTTATAATGTTTTACGTTTTACTTGCAATCTTCAGAGGACTTGCGGAACATCTAAAACTTGATCAATTTAGTTTTTTAATCATTGTTGAGCATTTATTGTGCATCTACAAATTTCTTGGACACAGGCATGTGGAAATTCACAAATTTAATTTTTCGACCCGGCCTAAATTGTACATCCTTCTGAAGGATTGAAAGCATACTCTAAGTACACGTAGGTCATTCACGCAATAACGTTCACATTCATCGGCCATATTGTATCGATTAGCTTCATTAAAACTGTTGTAGTAGCGGTCAAAATCTTCACGCTTACTATCACTCATGTTGGTGTAGTTAAAGTAATGTTTGGGTGGAGGTAGTCCTACGGAATTCAAAGTTTCGTTAGTGAGGAATGTGTAAGGGAAATACCCTTTTGAAACTTCAGCGGCTACGCCCATGACCTTGGGCAGCTTTGCTAATTTACAAGGTGTGAACAGCAGGGTGTCTTTAAACTGTACATTACCTCTTATCTGCATCTGTATTAGTTTGTTGCCTCTTTTCAAGGGATCACCTGTAAACATCGCAGAAGACTCGTGTTCAAGCACTTCCTTATAAAGGAACTGTGTGTCAAATTTCGCCCTGTTATGGGCAAGAATATACACAGTCATTTTTTTTAACTTGTCTGCTAATTTGACAATATACGATACAAAGAGTTTCACAGGGCTGTCGTGTGCAAGCGTTTTAAAAACGTTTGTCCGTTCACCACATTTGTGGCACTCATCAGAGATAGTCTGACTTACGAGTAAATGTGGAATGACCTCTTTGGTTTCAGTGTTCGTGTAAGTTTCCATATCGTAGTACACGGTTATACAAGGGCTATTTTTAGGTTTAGCATCTTTCATGCTTCACTCCATCCGCCTTATATTTTTCATGACATGTAGAACAGTGAATTTCATTGCATTTATGTTTGAAATTCCCCCAATTATCCATCATGTGAAACATACCGCATTTACAAATCCTAATTTTCCTGCAAATGCCATTTGATTTATGGAGCTCAAAGCATTTATTATTGAAAAATGTACGTCTACACATATTACATTCTCTCTTCTTGATTTCAACTACATGACTTTCACATTTGGGGCTTTTACACTGCTCACATACCATGTATCAATCCTTACAATGTTTCACCATATCGTCAGCAAACTCGAGACAACCCTTACACAAATCATGATGCCTTCTATAGTTTCGACTTTTATCATAACTGGCGTAGAGAGCCCTTATGTTATGAATGGGGAGATACGATGTTCCTGACAATCCTAAAATAAGTAGAGGTCTTGTACGATCTCTCACGCTGCTTTTAAAAACATACACAGTCCTACGACGATCATCCATTCCAAATACGACTAAACGTGCATTCATTTCCTGCTCGGCCCTTCTCAGTTCTTCAGGACCCATATTACACTCAAACTGAAGCTTACAATCTGAAGCCAGTTTACGGACACGCTGCACAACCGTGGGCAACCAAATTTTTTGCGTCCAATTATTTAGCACAGTGAACATATGAGCTAAAATCATTGCTATAAAACCACAACCACGATCGATGTTTAAATGCTTTCTGCAAATAACCGGAGAATTGAAATTAAGAGTACAAGGTGTGGCACTATGACCCGCAACCCGGAATACTCTGTCAACATCTACGATGAAGTTGTCCATATTGAAGGCTGTACCACTTTGAGAGGCTTGCATTATACGCCCCAAGATATATTCTATACTTACAGCCACCAAACGTCTGAACGGTATTACCACCCAAAAATCGTTCCCCTCATCTGACCCGAACCTGAAGGATAACCTCGTCCGGACTTCACGTTCGTCGCGGTTCTGAAGGGCAAACTCCACAATACGTTTAACTACGCGCCGCAGTCCGTTGGTATACAGGGATCCAGGGTCAACCCTGACCACGTACCAATTTCTAGTCAGGGCAGGGGTGGGGGTAGCGGTGCGCACCAACTCGAATGTTATACCATCCTCCACAGTATGAGAAGCTGTTGTGGAGGAAGTACCCGGAACTGAACAATGGGGCATATTTGAGGAAGGTACTGTTGTAGGGGTTGTGTCGTAAGACGTTGAGGGTTGGGGATCTATTACTGGGGTCTAACAACCGGAGCAATCCTGGCACGCTTTATACCAGACGTGGAGGGCTCTTCATCATGCATCCGCTTTGAACTGTCGCATGCTACAGGTGTCGCTGGTGAGGGTTCGTCAGCGGGGAAGGGTTCTGTAGCTGCACGGTCATCGGGTTCGTCTGTGATAGCGATGATGGGTTGCTGTACAACGTCGTCATTCACGGTTCTGTGGAAGAAGAAAACAAAATATAAGGAGCAGCACTCAAAATTTGTAATATTTTGTAAATGACCCACTTAGGGGTGTGACGTGTTAGACATGGAATCTGTAGAAAAATTCAGGTTCACAAGCCACTCCACATGTATTATATCTGGCCCTACAGGATGTGGAAAAACTGTATTTATGCTTAAAATCATTAAAGATAAGGGGGAGATGTTCTCAAAATTTGTGCATAAAGTAATATGGTGCTATTCGACGTATCAGTCAGTGTTCAACGAGTACCAAGATGAAATTTTGTTCCACAAGGGTGTATATGATGTTAATTCGTTAAAAGGTAATGAGCATACAGTTATTGTAATTGACGATCTCATGTTGGAAATGGATAAAACGTTTGCCGAGACATTTACAGTGTTCTCCCACCATCTTAACATAAGCGTATTCTTCATCAACCAGAATCTATTTTTCAAAAATAGATACATGCGCGATGTGTCGCTAAATACACAATATCTAGTCTTATTCGCACAACGTAGAGATGTGTCACAAATTGGGGTATTAGCCAATCAAATGTTCCCGAATCAGCGTAAGGAGTTTTTGGAGGTTTATAAAGAAGCCACAAGCAGCGTTATGGATATTTGCTTTGTGACCTTCACCCGCGAAACACGTTTAGGGTGCTTCTAAGAACGAATATATTCCCAAGCGAACCTGAAACGGTGTATATTCCAGAATGACAAATAGGCTGAAGAAATATCGTGAATTAATAAAAATCTATCAACGATTGCCCCGGCACTGCAACAGATGTTTGTTAAAAATATCGACTCGACTTTTTAAAATGCATCTGTGAAATCTGTCTTAATGTTATAAAATGTAATGTGCCAATGAAACCCTCAGAAGGCTCGCTTACGTCGTTACAAGAACATAATACGAGCGCTCGCTCATAAAAGTCAAACTGTGGGTAAGAAAAAGCGAATTATTGTACAAAGAGGAGGATCATTCCTACCCATCTTATTTTCAGTTTTGGGTCCTTTACTGACTAGATTAATATATGAAGAAGGTGGTTGTGATTCCGCACGAGGTGTATGCTTCATTGCAAAGTTCAAAGATTCCAGACACGGCTCTAGAACCCCGTAAAAGTAGGCTTAAAAGAATGGAAAGCGAGTTGCTAGCCCTATTAAACAGTGAAAAGTCACCTGATGAGAAAAGGCTTGTACCAAGAGGCTTTGCAGAAATTTCTTCATGAGTACGAAGATTATAAGAATCCTACAGAGCTCCCCGTGGTTATTAGGCACAGCGCGAGTAGCGCTGAGCATGGCGACACAGGACCTGGCCCGACGTTAGAGATGACCAACCAAAGAACAACGGAACACAACACATCGAACATGTGTTAAAAAACAGTCTCCCACATACATTGAGGAATAAAGGCTTAAGTCTTTATAATCTATTGAGTGAGGACCCCATCATACAGTGGGCCGATACAGGCGAGGTCATTGTTGAAGGAACAAGGGTACAAGGATCCAATATCGTTGATATTGTTCATGATCTGGTGAGAAAGTGGGACAGACCCTCACCAACAGGATGGAAGCATATTAAAGCAAGACTACAACAAATAAATGTCCCCAAAACATTGATAGGTAATCTGAATAGGTTAAAAGACCTGGATCAAGTCTCGCATGTGTCACAACTGAGTACGCCATCGCCCCCAGCAGCAGCGTCTCTGAAGAAGAGAAAGAAGAGAACAAACGGCCAACCTTATCCACGTGTCTCTAAAATACGCAAATGGCTAACATATTAAGTAAACGCTATTATGACATTTCTAACCCCGCCTCCTATGGTGGCGTTAATAGACTGTACAGAGGTGTTTACGGAGTAGGGAAAAAAGATGTTGAGCGGTTTTTGCGGGAACAGGATGCTTATACACTTCATAAACCGGTGAGAAAAAGGTTTAAAACGGCCAAGACAACCGCGGATTCGATTGACTCTATTTGGCAAGCGGATTTAACAGACATGCAAAGATATTCAGTGTATAATGACGGATACCGCTACATCCTATTCATAATAGATGTATTCTCTAGATATCTGTGGCTAATTCCCTGAAAAATAAATCGCCTGAAACAGTTGCTAAAGCGACCAAAACGTTGATGTTAAAAGAAGAAAGGGTTCCTGGCTATTTTTGTACGGATATGGGGAAAGAATTTATAGGTCGCGCTTTTCAGAACATGCTGACAGAGTTTAATATCAGTTACTACACTAGCAGTTCTATACATAAGGCCTCTTTAGCTGAAAGAGTTCAACGTACCATAAAGGAACGCATGCATCGCTATTTTACACATAAAAAACATACAGATATATAAACGTTCTCGGGTCATTGGCTCATCATACAACCGTTCACACCACCGTACGATTGGCACAACACCTAACGAAGTTTTAGAAAGAGGTGCGCTGCCAGAGGTGAGAAGAGATGGAGCACCACCACCGCATCTACATTTCAAAATCAATGATTATTAAGGCTATCACGTTCGGGAAATAAATTCGCGAAGGGATTTGAGCAAGGATGGACACGTGAGATTTTTAAAGTTCGTGCTATGAGACCTAAAGGTGAGATAATGATGTATTACGTTGAAGATTTGAATGGGGAAGAGATCGCTGGAGGCTTTTACCGCGAGGAGTTGCAGAAAGTGACATTTAATTTAGGAAAAAGTGTGTTTAAAATTGAAAAAATTTTAGGCAGCAAAGGTTCAGGAAAGAGAAAAATGTACCTGGTGAAATGGCTGGGTTACCCAGAAAGCTTCAACACCTATATAAAAGCTGCTGCAATAATGAAGCTTAATTAGTATGCAACATGGCGCCTAGCCACTTCTATGTCACACTCCCGTCCTCTTCTTCTCTGTCTGTACATCCTAACAACACCCTCGCCAACTGTGACAGAACTCCACGGACCATTGAATTGGAGCGTGATTCGTATGAGGTGGGTTTATGTGAACTCCAGTTAGTCTCCAAATTTTTAACTCTTGAAAATGAGCAAATCATATTTCTGATCCTTAGAAGAATCGATGAGTGCGAAAAATTAGGCATAACCTTAGACAATACTATGCGATCAGTCCTGTTCGGTGAGGAACAGTACTATAGCACAAATGTTCGCTAGGAATCGGCATTATGATACAGCCATGGACATTGTGACGGGGTTAAACAAGAGTCTTGAAAAGTCGTACCTGACAAACGATTTACTTTTTGAAGTCGTAAACATAGACACGCCTGCATGCACATTGAAGTTAAAATCAACGCTTAGTAGAAATATTAAAGATAAAGAGCTGTTCACAATTGTGGCTGAGGGCCGATATAGCGCAGCTCTCCAAAGAGATACCTTTCACGAGGCACAGCATGACTTGTCCAGCTTAATGTATCAATTGAAGATGGAGAAATTGGGTGAAAGCTCTCCACCCCAGACATGTGCTATATTTACAGCAATATCGTAGAGCACCAATTTGTTGGGACACCCAGGCGCGCTGCTGCGCATTGCACACATCCCCAACCATAGAGGGAAAAGTTTGAGCATTACATATGACAAGCCCCATTATGTGAATGTTGCGACTAATCTATTAACCAACATCTCGATATATAAAACGATTGAGGGAAAAAATTTCCCATTCGGTGATGGGAGCTTAACAGTGAAACTACACTTTCGCCGTTTATAATGACCCGAAGGCCATTCACAGTCTATCGAGGAGTGAGATACCAGCGTGGGAGTGGCTTGGATCCATTTTTTCATCCATACTACGCACCGCTGTCCCACTGTTGAAGAGGGGTGCCAGGTACCTAGGGGAAGGCGTTACAAACAGGTTTTAACGCGGCAGAAGACATAATGGGTGGAACTAAGCCTAAAGAAGCTCTAAAAAACATTTAAAACGTACACGGGACGAAATCATCAAAGATGCAAAGAGAAAAATGCGTGGTGGCGGAAAGAAGAGATCTGCCAGGAAGAAGGGGTTACCATCACGTGGCGCTAAACGTAAAAGGAAATAAAAAAGAAGTGCTCTAAGCGTATGAAACCTATGGCTGATCATTTTTTTAACTGATATAAGCTGAGGACACTACTCTCACGAATCATAGGCTGATTACTAGTTGTCGAGAGAGGTGGCACTATTTCTGACTCGTCATGGCGCGTTTCATCCATCCGTGTAGTTCACAATGCTGTAAATCGGAACTGTCCCTCTTTGATATGCCCCCACTCAGGTCTCTATTGAGCATAGCGACTTTATTACAATTAACCCATTAAACACAATTAGTTCGCCGAGTGCCCCTATAGAATTCGTGATACCCAGCTCAGGCCCTTACTTTTTGACCCGAGCTGCATGCACATGTACGCTAAACTGCGTATAGCCCATTCTGATGGAACGGACTGCGATGATAGTTACTCAGCGTACCCTGAAACCAACTTTTTACACTCCATATTCAGCCAGTGTGAGGTGTATTTAAATCAGGTTAACATCTCGGCAGGAACGGGGTATTATCACCTACGAGCCTATCTGGAAAATGTCCTCAACTTTTCAAAAGAAGCGAAGGACACCTTTTTAACCGCCGAGGGATATTACCATACTAAAGATGAAAATGGTATGAAGGATAAATTTAAAAATTCTAAAAAAAAGATATACGAATGTTTTGGACGTCTTCATCCAGATTTCACATTCCAGGAGAAACTGCTTATGAACGGGGTGGATATAAAATTGAAGCTTACCTGCACGATTCCTGAGCTCTGCATAAATCTGAGGTCTGATCAAGAAGAGGGCGCAAAACCCGTTGTGATTCATATAATGGAGGCGTATTTGCGTATACGCCGAGTGAAATTAAGTTTGCCAAAAACAAATAGAAATTGAGAAAGACTTAATACACGCCACAGTAAAATACGCAATTAACAGGGTACAGATCAAACTATACACGGTGCCCGCCGGGTTGGCCTCGAAACAACTAGAAAATGTGGCCCTTGGAGTCCTACCTAAAAGGACATTAATTGGAGTGCAGGACCACGTCTCGACGAATGGAAAATATGAAAAGATTACCTTTAAATTCGAGAATTTCGTCCTTAAAAATATTACTCTATACGTAAATGGCATCGCTTTGGGAGGGACTATGATTTCAGATTACTCATCAGACGCTGTGTTCCCGCTCTGCGCGAGAGCTTATAGTAAATCTGGCTCATAATACAGGTGCCTGTGATGAACTCGGGTTCGGCGTAACGCAGAAAGAATTTGTCGAAGAATTTAACATTTATTCATTTGATATTACGCCGACTTGTCTGCTGGCGTAAATGCGCACTTAAGTCCACAACACTCGTAGGGCGGGTCATACTATGCATTTTTTTTAAATCAATGGAGAGGGGTGTTCAAATGACATATGTTGGTGTATAGAACACAATTCTGAAGAAAATATTTAATTCTGATAAACCTAACCTACATCATTTTGCAGTTGATTATTATTAAATTGTTGATTATTTTACTATTGTAGTTACCCCAGAATATGTCTTCTCACGTTTTCTATCATGGCTGCTCACGTTATCTCTCATAGAGCATTGTTCTAACTAATTCATATAAACACATAATGTAATTCATATAATAATAATAATATTTAAATACTCAAATAAAAAGGTGTGCCATTCCACTTAATTGTAATTATCATACAGTTTGGTATATGAAATATTTTGACGGTTTTCTGGCGCGCATAAGGCCATTTTCTGAGCCACCTTTCTCAGAGGCTAGAATGTAACGTTTCAGAACATTCTAAAACGTTTTGTGGAATATTTGAAGTTGATGAGAGAGCTGGGGGAACAGTTCGAGAAGAAGTGCAGGGAGGAGGGGGGGATCTCTTGCATCCTCTTTGATGGGCGGATTGACCTGACCAATGTGATGATGGAAGCTGAGGGCAGTGACCAATCTTTTCCCGCAAAGATCAAGGAAGAACACTATAGTGTTAGTGAGCCTGGCAGCTACTATCTGTTCCACTTTACCCAAGAGAAAGCAACTAAAGAGGAGTCACATGCGGAGAAGATTGCTAAGGTCCTGTTTGCCTGGCTGAAAGAGAGGGGTTATGATAAGACCTTGTTGGCCATTGGAGGAGACTCAACAAATGTCAACACTGGTGTGAAAGCTGGAGTAATGCGGAAGCTGGAGCTGCACCTGGGGAGAAAGCTGGTCTGGTTGGTGTGCAACCTGCACACTGTTGAACTTCCCCTGCGCCATCTCATTGTTGACCTTGATGACCCTACTCTGTCCGACAAAAAATTATCCGGGCCAATAGGAAAGCTCCTTGATTCTGCTACAGACTTTGATATCAATCCAAACTTCACCCGAATCTCTGTTGGCCCTCCACTGATCAAGCTTCCTGACAAGGTCATTCAAGATCTCTCAACTGATCAATACTATGCCTATAAAATTGTCTGTGCAGTCAGGGATGGAGTACTTCCTGCAGGGCTGGCTCTGTTAGAGATAGGACCAGTAAACCACAGCCGCTGGCTCACCACAGCGAACAGACTTCTCAGGCTCTGGGTGTCAAAGCACGGACTTAAAGGAAAGAACCTGAAGATTCCGCAATTCATTGTGGAATTCATCATTGGAGTGTATTACCCATGTTGGTTCAACGTGAAGGTCAAGCACTCCTGGATCGAAGGGCCTAGGCACATCCTCTTTCAGCTGGACTGCCTCAAGTCCCAGAGAAAGGAGGTGCTGGATATTGTGATGCCAACTGTGAGAAGATCTGCTTGGTATGCCCACAGTGAAGTCATCCTCCAAACACTACTCTGCTCTGAGGATCAGAAGGAGAGGATTGAAGGGGTGGAGAGAATCCTGGCCATCAGGGGAGAGGGGGACCCGGACACTCAGCTGGGGGACTCCTCTGTTAGGAGCAGAAGGACACCTGGCATCAATTGTGATGCTTCCAGCATCGGTGACTTGATCAGCTGGTCAGAAGGTGTGTCAGAGCCACCTCTCACCTGCTCTCTAAGCACCTCAGAGGTGAAAAACTTCATCAACACCCCCATGGAGGTGCGCAACTGGCCTTGCCACACACAAAGCATTGAGAGGGTTGTTAAAATGGTGACTGAGGCTTCTGCTAAGTACTTCTCACAGGAAAAGAGGGATGGAGGGATCAGGGCTCAGGAGACCAGCAGGAAGCTGATGTCCAAGTCTGAGTCAAAGCAGGATTTGTGCAACCTGGCAAAGTTCAAGATGTCAGGAGAATGATCTTTGTAATTATATCCAGTGATATACATGCAGTTCACCTATTAATAAATATATGCAAAGTTGATTTGGCCTTGTCAATATAAATGATTTACCTTATATCTTTTAATATATTATAAAGGGGTTCAAAAGGGTAAAATTGGCAATTTAGAAATACAAAATGATGTAGGTTAGAGTTATCCTATCCAAAAAAGAAGCTCATATTTGAATTCCCCATGTAAAAACACATAATTTAGACACCCCTGATGGTAGGATTTCCTTCAGATTCATGTTGTCACCTGAGTACGACCCGCCCTACCACAACAGAGTGGGAATATCTGAGTCAGGTTGGAATTTGCCAAGCCTATAGACGCGCCTATAAGTGTGCTAGTTTACATCGAATCACAGGCACTAATAGAAGTTGATCGTTTCAGGAACGTTTTCACAGACTTTTAAAATGGACGCGAATACACTCCAGAGAGTAATGAAAAGTGACCGTTTCACACGTTCAAAATTTATCGGTGTGTTTTCGAAGAATGAAATATTGAAGTTGCCAACTACGAGAAACTGGTACGGGATTATCGTTAACATCGCCATTGTGGGGGTTGAGGGGATTCATTGGTTTGCAATCTATTTTAAAAATAGGGAAAGAATGTACTATTTTGACTCACTCGGCGCTCAGCCCTGGTTTATCGAGCAGATACATGTACCTGAGATTTTGTGGAACCCGTATCGCCTTCAAGGATATTATAGTAACACGTGAGGCATGTACGCCCTCTCATTTCTCATGCACATGTCACGTGGGAAGGGATTTATAATTTTTTAAAAATTATTCGATTTGTGCGACACTGAAATGAACAATAGCACCCGCTGTTTTGTGTAAAGGTGTATATCTATATTGTGTAAAGTTGTATATACATTTGTAACTGTAAAATGTACCGGTTAAGACTTATTTAATGGACACTGGTTCCGCTTTGTACATGTTTTCTACCATTTAATAAACTAAATGAAAATACAATGTGTTTTGTTCTTAACCCCCAAAAAATACATTAGTTTCTCGATGACCTGGCACTCGCTGGACCGGATGTGAGCCAATACCTCGACTTCTGTGTTCTGATCGCTGGTTTGGTTGTGGGGTAAAGCATCCATATCATTTATTCCCCTTTCATCAAACGAAAAGTAGCTATAACACGATGAAGTTCCGCATCGGTCCTATAAAGTTAAGCAAAAATAAAGTTTAATTAAAAAGCTACAATAAGAGAAAATGCCACGAATTTAAAAAATTATAATAAAAAAGCAGATAATTCTTAAAAGTTTTGGTAATTTAAAAACCCTACTGCGGTGATGTCTTTAAATTATCGAGAAAAGTATTATTAAAGCTCCCCCATATATATATATATATATATATATATGTGCCGAAATAACCACGAAGGAAACAGACAATAATTAAAAACATAATGTGATTAATTTTTTCGTTCTAGAAAAGTTCAGAATAAAGCTAGGTTAAGCTAACAGCAAAATGTAAGCGCAAGCAGATATCCTGAGTTTTAAAACGTAAGAGTGCTAAGGCATCGTCTGCCGACAACGAGTCTCGAACCCGCATGCCATTCTTAATAGTTTTTAATATTTCTAAAATCCTATCTGTAGAACTTTCTATAAATTTTTAAATTATCGAGTAATGTACAAATAACAATATATATATATATATATATATATATATATATATTATATATATATATATATATATATATATAAACAACTACGTAGAATGTGTAGCAGCAAAAATTGAAAAATTAAATATGGTACTAATTGTAATGTACAGACCCCCAAACACGCCAACCTCAAAATTTTCAGATTCCATTACAGAGGTAAGAAACTTCGTAAAAGATCTATACTCTCTAACCCCAAATATTTTTCTCTGTGGTGATTTTAATTTCCCATTCCTGAAATATAAAAGGATAGGAAAAAATATATGTATACACCAGGACAAGGGGGGCACACGGGAAAACCAGGAGCAGGTAAGAATGCTACTAGCTTTAGCTGATGAATTTATGCTAACGCAAGAAATAACAGAAAACACAAGAAAAAACAACTGCCTAGATTTGGTATTCACAAACAACAGTAATCTAATTGATAATTTAGAAATATCCCCAACTATGATATCAGACCACAACATCATTGTAATAACAACTAATATAAAGGCAACAGGAAAGGAAAGAACACGCACAACAAAAAGAAGAAAATTCGAAATTTTTAATTTTCACTCCAAAGCTCTATAAACTGGGAAGATGTGTCATCCAGAATGGAAGTAATAGATTGGAAAACCATTTTCGAGGCCAAGACAACGGAGGAGATGCTAATGACGTTAGAGGAGAAGACGTTGGAAATTGTGGAAAAACATGTCCCAAGGATACAACAAAGAGGAAAGAGAAGCAGGTTCGAAAGCCAAAAGAGGGCATTGTTCCGAAAGAGAAAAAGAGTGACTGAAAAATTAAGTAATTGTAAAGATAACATCAGAAAAATATTAAATGATAAACTACAAAGTATCGATGTCGTCATACAGGAACTAATCGAGAAGCATACAGAAAAAGAAGATGACGCTATAGAAGCGATAAAGACTAACTCAAAGTACTTCTATAATTTCGCAAAAAGAAAGTCGAAAAACCATGCGACTATCGGACCTTTAAAAAATGAGAACAGTGATTTAGCTGGTGATCTAACAGAAGTATCTGAAATATTAAGAGCTCAGTACGAATCATCTTTCAGTATCCCAAAAACTGACAAGTTGATATGCGATAGAAACGCGTTCTTTGAAGAAGAACCACAAGGGGAAAATATAACGGATTTCGACTTTACGACGGATGATATTACACAAGCCATAAGGAAACTAAAAACACACTCAGCGGCAGGACCGGATAAGTGGAATGCCACACTGATCAAAAACTGCAAGAATGGAATCGTTGAGCCCCTATACTGGATATGGAGACGATCATTAGACACAGGGGAAATACCGGGCATCCTGAAGAGCGCGAACATAGTCCCAATATATAAAGGAGATCTATCCGAGGTCAAAAACTATAGGCCAGTATCGTTTACATCTCATCTCACTAAAATATTTGAAAGAATAGTTAGACAGAAAATCTATGACTTTTTGGAAACTCAGAAAAAATTCAATGACAACCAACATGGGTTTCGGTTTGGCAGATCATGCCTATCACAACTAATAGAACACTACAACAACATAATTGATTCACTGGAAAGTAATGAAAACTATGATGTACTCTACACAGACTTTGCTAAAGCGTTCGACAAGTGTGACCACGGAATCATAATACATAAACTGAAATGTATGGGAATAACAGGAAAAGTAGGGAAATGGATATATAATTTCCTTAGTAAGCGGCGGCAAGTCGTTACAGTACAAGGAGTATCTTCATCAGAATCAGAGGTCCTCAGCTCGGTACCACAAGAAACAGTATTAGCTCTACTACTCTTCATAATCATGCTAACTGACATAGATGAGGACGTTACGAGAGACAGCACAGTAACATCCTTTGCGGATGACAAAGATCAGTAGAAAAATAAGAAACCCAGAAGACATAGGATCTCTACAAACCGACATAAACAGAATCTACAAGTGGACGGAAGACAACAATATGAAGGTTAACACCGAGAAATTTCAGTTATTACGGTTCACACCATTATTTACACTTGGAAAATAATGTAGAAACTAGTCCCTAATCTTATTCTGAATCCCATAACTCCCCAAACAACGGTGGAAAGTAGAAGTGGTAGACTGTGTCGTATTCCCAAATTGAAGGCGAGACACGGAACATCCTTAACCCTGACAGAAAATAGTTTTGTAGTGAGAGGACCAAAACTGTTTAATCAGTTGCCCAAAGACCTAAGAAACACGAACGGAGTTGCAGTGGAAATCTTCAAAAGAAGACTAGACGCCTGGCTCAGAACAATCCCCGATGAGCTGGGCGTACCTGGCTATGTGAGGTGGAGAGCGCAATAATCCAACTCACTACTTCACCAGGCCAACTCGAGAGGAGGGGCGTCAAGCTTGACCTTCGCGAAATGAGAAATCATCGCGCGAATTTTTGTAAGGTTATATATATATATATATATATATACACCGAAATAACCACGAAGGAAACAGACAATAATTAAAAACATAATGGGATTAATTTTTTCGTTGTAGAAAAATTCAGAATAAAGCGGTTAAATGGGGAGCTGTCTTTAAATTATCGAGAAATGTATTATTAAAGCTCCCCCATATATATATATTTTTTTTTTTCAAAACGCATTTATTGCGGCCTTTTATAAGGTAACACCGGTTGAAACATTATATATAGACCGAGAATAAACACAGACTAGTTTTCAAAACGCATTTATCGTGGCCTTTTATAAGTTCACACTGAATGAGCGGCAGAATATAATCACGAATTAATTACTTACATTTAAATATCGTCTACATTGAACGGTTCTTGCATTTCGTCACAATTTTCTGTAACAACTTGCGTAGATAAAAGTTCATTCCGATCTGCGCGCTGAAAAGTTGGAGTGCAGCTGATGGGTAGAAATCTTGATCTTTAAACAAATCGGGAGAATTGTGGAACGATAACTGACTCATAGTGTATATTTGAAAAGCACTAAGCGAAAAAACATACGAACTGAGGCTCTGAGATGAACTGCACCCTTTTATAAAGGGGGCTTATGACCAACCCACACGAAACGCTAGCTTCCTATTGGCTATCGGTGAATTTTGGGCGGGGCTTGACGCATAGGTCTGCATAGCGGCCAAACAGAGGTCCTGGGCTCCGCCCACAGGGCTGTGATTGGTTGCCCCGTGAAATCTGGGGCGTATCAGATATTCTCATTCGTAGAGAGAGAGAAACGAGTTATTTTTTTTTATCTTGTATTCGGCCGAGAGAGAGAGAGAGTTGAGGATGGTATGTGAATCGGTTTATGGCCCTGAAATATAAAAGTGGAAGGTAATTTCAGAATCAATTATCCATGAAGAAAACCGCTGTAAAAGTTTATTGGGTCCCTGCGTTATCGTACGATACAATAAATAAATTACAAAAAAATAATCGCCTCATCATGTGACTTTTCAGAGGAAATTGAAGACACGTGTGGGTGAAAATAGAGCGAATTATGGTACCCCTCTAAATTAACTTCGTAAAATTTATTATGCCCTGTAAATTAAAACGTCTGGAACTGGAAATGGTTTTTAAAAAAATATCACCAACTTTTCACAAAGACTCGTTTAATTACTGCTATTTAAAACTCGACCTTCTCATGATTCGTATATTTAATGACCGACGCTGAATCATATAATTTAATGGTGCATGCCTTATCTCGAATCTTGAAAACCAGAGAAACGGCAATAAAGGATTATATATATATATATATATATATATATATATATATATATATATGAGAGAAGTTCAGAATGGAAGTGAGAGGGTATTTATAGCCGCAATTAAATTTTTTTTGTTGAACAAAATCTCTGAATATCAGATGTTTCAAATTTTATTTTTAAATGTGAACAAGGATAAATATAACTATCTATATATATATATATATATATATATATATGAAGGAATTAACGGGTTTTACATTGATATAAAATAATTTAAAAGAATAATTATCAGAATTGGAAGAAGCTGAGTTAATTAATACAATTTGACGTGATTGCTAATTATAAATTTTGGATCTTTTATGTACGTTTCTTGTACTAATTTGTATAGTTTCAGAATTTTTTTAGATGAACTTTTTTCGGAACTCTACATATATAGGCTTTCTTTGGTTAACCCTTCGATTGCTTCCGCCAGAATTGTTCATTCTGACGAATATCAAACTTTTCACACCCACCCTAGACCTACTTTTTAACGGGATATATATATATATTATATAAGAGAGAGTGCGCGAGAGAGATCCCTGCTAGGACACTCTGGGTACCCATTTATCTACCAACCGTGGAAGGATGTTTACACTCCACCTTAGACCTACAGTTTAACACGGATCATTAGGTTACCCTGGCTACCAACCGTGGAAGGACGCGCCGCCACCGGGTCTCGAACCCGCCTACACTCCACCTTAGACATACAGTTTAACACGGATCATTAGGTTACCCTGGCTATCAACCGTGAAGGACGCGCCGCCGGCGGGTTTCGAGCCCGACGCATATAATCGTGTGTGTGCAATATTTTATGGGCGTATAGACGGGTGTGTACGTGCCAAAACGAAGGATACACTGTGCCAACTGGCTGATAATGTCTGGAGGCACTGGCTGATTAGGGGCCTATAAGACAACGGCATCTCTGCTGAAGTCTTAATATGCGCTTGGCTCCTGTCAAGCGAACACCTCTCTTCCTCTCCTCCGCTCTCTTTCTCTTGGGGGATAACTCGGCCTCCAAGTTGGATAACCGTTGTTGCTCTTGCAACAACCCGATACCCCTTTGAGGAGGGGGGGTGCCTTGCAACAAGGGGGTTGGCACTGGTGCCAGGGGGCTTGGCACTGGCACTGGTTCCAAGGGGTGGCACTCTTGCAACATTGATCAACATTTGCAATTGCATTGCACTCTCCTTTTGCGCCCATTCTACTGATTTGATCCAAATTTAACAAATAAGATGATATTTTATTGAAACTTGCGATTACATGAGGGTATAAACAACATGTGTGATTCATTAAATCTATAAAACTTATTATTACATCAAATGAATAGTACATTTACCAGTAAAGAACCTGGCCCTCAAAATTAGGAAAATCAATAAAAACTAGTGGTGTACTGATTCATTGGCATTTGCAGAATCGTGCATTTTTTGGGTATTGGCATTGGCCAAATTTAGCTTATTCTCTCACTGATTATTTGAAATTTTAAAATTTTCATTACAGAACAAAATCTAAATTTACAGAAAATTGAACACCAAAATACACTTTCATTAGTTATACTAATTTCAAAGTGTTATTTTATAAAAATATTTTACATTCACAAAAATGGCAAAGCATAACGAGTTAAGTTGTCCATAAATTTACATTTTTTTGACTAGCTAATCTCTAAATATTATAAACTATTGTAAAGTAATTGTAATTGGTTGTGTAATGTCTATTTGTCTATTGTTGGTTGAAATTCACTAGTATATAAAAAATTGTATTGTGGTAGCTGTTCATATAGCTTTGCAGTAATTATAATGGAACCTTATCTATACTAATATCTGTGACGGTCGAACTGCCTGCCTGCGAACTTTCTTTGTTTCTTATTTGGATGAGACTTGGAGTATATGGGTAACTGAGGCTGGGGAAGAATATAAGCTATGTGGCGTCGACCTCCGAGCTCATCTGAGGCCGCTGGAAGCCTCTGTATTCCGGAGTGGTTGAAAGATAGTGACATCATAGACACGTCATAAAAGATAGTGACAAAATGGGCGGAGTTCTAGCATATATATATAAACATAGGCTATGTGCGTCGGCCTCCGAGGTCATATTATATATATATATATATACAGGGCCTACAGAGTGGGGCTAGGAGGGCCATTTGGCCTGGGCCTCAAGTTTAAGGGGGCCTCAAATTTAGAAACTTTCAGGTTTGAATATGTTTTGCAGTGAAAGTAATAATTGGGTTTAGCTATGGGCCTCAAAAGCTGAAAATGGACTGGGCCTCTCTGAACCTCTGAGAGGGCCTGTATATATATATATATATTATATATATATATATATATATACAGGATAAAAACGAAGACGTAGAGCAAAAAAGTCATTATATTTGGCTGCAGCCGACGTTTCGGGCAACTCTACCCATCTTCAAGGCCTAACTAATAGAGAGCTAAAATTAATAAATGACACAAAAAATATAAATGACGAGAGTTAAAACCTAAACAAATGTACAAAATTAAAATTATTCAAAATAGAAAATACAAATTAGAAACAGGCTAAAACAAGATCAAAGCAAAAGTAAAGTGTATAAATGACATTAAAAATATAGGAATAATAGATGTAAAACCTAAAACTAAAATCATTCAAAAATAAAACTGTTAAAAAACCTTCACAAGTAAAAAATTAAACGGAAAACTACAAGAATAAACCGACACATCTGCATTCAATGAACAGCCACAAGAAACTGAAGCAAAAAGAAGACAGGGTCGCAGAGAAAATCTAGAAGGTAATTGATCTAGTTAATGTAAACGGGGTAACAGCCAGAATCAGTGTTTAAACTAGGGGTCAAAAACTTAATACATAAAGATTCATAAATACGAATCGAGGACGAGCATTTTAATAATTTAAGAATTTTAAAATTTTCAATAGAAACATCAGTCTTACAATTGATAGAATGACTTCTGATAGCAAACTGTTCTTTTCTCAACAAAACCTTCCCCGTCCTATGAATAATACCCATATGGGAGCAAAATGTTGCCCACAAAGAACGAACTGTACTGCCAACGTAGTTCCCCTGGGAACACCAAAGGCAGGTAAACAAATAAACGACAGAACAGCTCATTGCAGGGGGGATTTCGTCCTTACATCGGAAAAAACAATCCACGGTATTACTATTTACAAAAGCAATCTTAAAATTTGTGAGGAAATTTTTTGAAAGTTTTTGAACCCTAGTATAAACACTGATTCTGGCTGTTACTCCCTTTACATTAACTTGATCAACTACCTTCTAAATTTTCTTTGCGACGCTGTCTTCTTTTTGCTTCAGTTTCTTGTGGCTGTTCTTTGAATACAGGTGAGTAGTATGGCCGGAAACAAAACGAGTGTAGAAGAATTGCAATGTTGATAAAAATGAGTGCCAGTGCCAACCACCCCACCCTCCCTTGTTGCAAGGTGTCAACCCCATACCCCAGCGCCAACCCCCATGGTGCCATAAAAAGGGAGGAATCCCCCAGTAAAGTGGGCGGTGTCCACCTCACCTCTTTGGGGGAGAAGTTGGGACGGTCTCAACCCCCAAAGGGGTATACCAAACCTAAGAGAGAGAGAGAGAAGGAGAGAGAGGAAGAGACCATCCAGCGTCTGCAAGATGCAGAAGCTTAATGAGAGTTCAGGTAGCATCCCTTGGCTTAGAACTCGAAATCCGCCAGTTGGCTTAATCAGCTAGATGGTAGTTGGCTTAATCCGCCAGTTGGCATAGAAGGCAGAGGTATGTGTATATATATATATATAACTTTTCAGCTTTCAGATTGCGCTATTCAGATATTCTTGACAGTTGGCCTAGAAATCCGTAAGTCGGCTTAGAAGGCGTAAATGGCAGGTATATATATATATATATATATATATATATATATATTCCCATTTCCACAGTTATTCCTTAATATCATTTATATATACAACCAAAAGAATTAAATAAAACACCATTACATCATTGTTTATTTAGACGAATTAAGGGAAATAATTCATGAAATATATAGGAAATAAATATACATTCAAAAATAATATACAGCAGAAATACACACATTAAACGAAGGATATATATACATTCTTAAATAATAATATAAGTACAGGTTAAAACTATATAACCATTTAATATATATACGAGCAAATACGCCCGTATATATATATATAAATACCAAAACTTATATAAAAAAAGTAATAGTACAGTATAAAACTATGTACCTATTAATATATAAACAGAAAAACTTATATAAAATCAAAATACATACACTTTATGTGCTACCCCGTTTAACTAAAATACTAAACTCGCACGTGATCGAGTCTACATTTACATCATTTTTGCTTTGTACTATACAATAAATACGATTTAGCATTATTTCACCACTCAAGGTGTGCGGGTGCCTATATTCGATGTAAAGGGCCTTCATTTCGTTCAATACTATTTTTGTGCTCACTTTACAATTGGCTGGCAAATTATCTTTAAACACGGACAGAATACAATCAAAAACACGCACAAAGAGGGCGTCGTTATCCACATCATTATAAAATTCAAGTTTATAAACACTCCTTTCCAATCGAGGGTTTTTTCTTAGCGATCCGAGCTTTTTAATCGTGAATTATTCTTCAGAACGCATAGCGGCAGTTGAAATAATCTTCTAAATCGTAACGACAGCACCTCATTATATAAAGATACAACTCTTCAGGGTGAACAGTGTAGGCGAGCTCTGCTCTGCACCGCTCAATGATATTTCGAAGTCTAAACCATTTAACTAAGCATCCAGCTCTAGACCATTCTCCCCATGTTCATTCCTACATTCGATAAACTAGTCGAGCAGAGCGGTGTATGCGTATTCAAGAACTGTATCAAAACAAACCATATCCGTAACACGTACGGCTAATAGAGGTTTCAGTTTGCGGAAACCAACGATTTCAAACATTCTGTCGAGGGTAAAGCAGTTTCGCGTGGGCACAAGAACGTTATTATCACAAGAACGTTATTATCAGATGCATTCTTCCATATCAGTCGTATATCAAAGCATGGCTGATCGTTATTTATACACAACGTACAAACAATGGCATATGAGGGGGTATCACTAATTTGTTATCTTCTTGTACCTACACTTGCAGGTATTTTATAACGATCCTCACCCCACTTCTCAACTATCACGAAGACTCTATTCATCTCCTGAACACTTAAATAAACAACATTACGTTTACCAGAGTTTGCTTGTCTACAAGTCGTTAATGGCACCGGTTTTACGTCTGAACACACGCAATGACTTCGTCACGGACACGTCGTATACGCATGCATTGAGAATGCTGCTTAAAGGAAGCTCCATCGTTTTCTATTGTGAGAGTGCACAACCAGTCGGGTCAAGCTCTGAGATGACTATGAGCAACCGGTGCGCTGTTTGGTTCGGGGACAGGTGTGGAGGAATGAGTCATACCAAGCGTTAATGTTTCGTGTACGGGTTTGTTCCAGTATGAAAGAATCATGCGAGTACTTGTACCCATTATGCCGTGCAATTTTCCGATACATGGGGCAATATCGGTTTTAATATTTTATCGGAATGCGCACTAGACGTTCATTTTCACAAACTAAACACGTTAACAATCCGGCGTACGATTTGAGAGAAACATATGCCCGTATTTATCCTTTTTGTTTAAGAGTCGATATTGGTCTCTAAATTCTATTAAAAACTCACACAGGCCTTTAGCCACAACCTCACTACGAACCTCGTCATGATATATCTGAATGTAGTGGTAAAAACACTTTAGCTGTCCATGATGGCAAGGTTTACATTCCCAGCCGCAGGGTACGTGTACTCGGTATGATGCAGCATGATATAATACCGCCTGTGACTCGACTCATCAACAAGACTCACTGCCTATATCCGTTGCTTCTCTTCTGCACGCGTTGTTTCTTTCACCTCACGGTATATGTACGCTTTTATATAGTTTAGCCCTACAACGTAGTCCATTACATCGTTTGTGCCGCGAAATCCGGCAATGCTGTCGCCAGAATATCCATAGAGTATTTGAACATCTTGTTCCTCAAGCTTCGCGCGGTTCACTGTAGCCTTAAAATATCAAAGGAGGAGGGCTAGGCCGTCTAGCCCAGTAAAGCCTAAAGCTTAAGGGCCAAATTAAATAAAATAAATAGTCGAGCTTCATAATCATTTGTCATTGTAAATTGAAAAAAAAGAATTATTTATTTTATTATTATTAATAAGTTATTCTTTTCTATTCTATTCTTTCAGTAGTCACCACACCTTCCGAATTCAACGAATACCACTTCATAAACGTCGAACACGCAATATCAAAAGTCGCTATCACTATTTTTCGTCTACGTGAGAATTATTCAAATATACGTCTGAGCTCCAGGGCTTGCAGCGGCCAACTGAGCACGCAGGGGTAGAGATATGCACAGGTAGCAGCAGGAGTCACGTGATCATTTGATTGATCTTACAGTGGGCGAAGCTTAGGACTTTTTCCTGTACATATGCACACACACACACACACACACACACAAAGGAGAAAATGAAATCTTAATTGAAACAATTACATATTCAAATATACGTAATAAATAAACATATCGTTAACAATAGACATATATATCATTCACGTACTATGCTATCCAAAGGGTACGGTATCATAGGTGCCAGGCACCTAGTAACGTTTCCTATAGGTGTTACGACATACCTTTGTGCCCCTAAGTTCCTTCACACCCTAATTTCTGTGCCCGAAAATTGTGAGTTCCTACAGTCAGTTGGGGAGGTTGGTCGCCCTCATCTTCTAAGCACACTAGCTTCTTCAACGAGTCAAAGTTAACGACTCGTCAGTTCGCCAGGTTAAGCGTGATGCCCTTCGCCTTCACGATATATTTCAGCTCTCTCCCCACCCTCACCCGCACCCTATAAGTTTTTGGCCCTGTTGATATAAAGGAGTCAGCGTATGCATCATCACCATACTCATCCTTGATCTCGTCATTCAACTCTCCGAGGAATTCCACAAACGGCGGCATGTATTCACCATCCCTCTCTGTGAATATCACACTATCTGTGTCAACCTACAGCACCCTCCGCCCAAGAGAGTGCAGTAGTTCCCAAAGCTTGATGCGTGCGTAGGCCGCTGTGAAGCTGGCTACAGGTATGTTTGTAATACGTGAGGTATCTGTGGACAGTTCGGTGATGTTGAACTTAATTACTTTATTATGTACGTGTTGCCAACATTCACGATCTCCATAACCTCTTTATCGCGGGCATTGGCATAATCCCACACCATTTATATTTTTGGGCCAAATGAACGTTCCCCTTACCTGTATTCTGTGCAAACTTACCCCAAAGACTATTTGGGCATAACTTTCCACTAAAGCGCTTGCCAGGGTTCTTAACAATTTGGGTCCGGTCAATTTGTATCCCTTCACGGTCACGGTAACGGTGAATATAAGCCGATTTTTCACCCTTGCTCTCAACCCATCGCGGGTAGCCTGATGCTTCTACTTTATCCTTCAAAAAGGTATTTATATACGGCATGAAAAGGTTGGCGAGTTACTGAAACCTCCACACCTCATATATCTTCAATATTCTGTAACCATGGCGGACGGCTAGGGACAGCTCAGGACTTGTATATACACTTCTCATCTTCCGGTGGTTGGTTGTATGATTACAGGACCCATTATTCTCCTCTGCGCACTTCAAGCACAGGGGAAACATGAGTTTGTGATCTATAACGACGGGTAAGATCGGCACCCATAAATCGCGAGGGGGAAGCACGTCTACGAAAGAAAGACCGAAATAGTACTTGTTCAAATTTGTTGGGAACACCTCGATGGTGGGCAGGTCAGTCCCACCAGTTTTTCAGGTGCACCTTCGGGGTACGGATTGTTCTTTATCACGTATGGATATAAAAAACAGAAGTCGTAGTAATGGAGTTTCACGCCCTCCGTAGGCGGAAAGTATAGCTTGAATGGGTTTGTACGCCCTCCGAACAAGCTATCACCGCCTTTGAGCGAATCCAACACCATTGAACGCTTGATCGTGTTAATTTTTTCACGGTACTGTCCATCTGTTTCCATCCGTGCATCAAACTCATGCTCCCACAAGATCTTGTGAGCGAACTGGGTGCCTATAAGCTGATCGCGGGTGCGGGACCATGCAAGACTGTCGGCAGGAGATCTACTGTGGATATCTCCTACGAGTTCACACTCAGGACGTGGGCACCCATGCCACCAGCAACCGTTAAAGGCGTACAAAGTCTTCTCGCCAGTGGCACTGTCTTCGCTTAGATCATCAACCCAAAAAACACGACCATTAACCTTAATGCGTACTTCTCCCGTGTTGCGGGCGTGTTTTATGTATACTCCAGTCTGCTGCTGTATGTGAATGAGCCATTGAATAGCCTTGTGACCATAACTGCGAGGTCTGAACTCGATCGTGTTATAGCTACTTTTCGTAACAGCTTTGAAGAAAAGCAAATAATCGATGACGATTTGGATGTTTTACAGCGCAGTCAACCCAGTGACCTGAATACGGAGGTCGAAGTATTGGCTCACATCCGGTCCACCGATCGCCAGGTCGTCGGGGAAGTAATATAAACTTTTTTCTTTAAGTTAAGAACAAGACAGTGTATTTTCGTCAATTTATTAAATGATAGAAATCATGTTTTACAAATTAGCACAATTCAGCTTAAACTAGTTAGATAATTAGCATCCAATAAATAAGCTCCAGAGCACAAGACTAACATTATTGGGGACATCTTGTATTTTACCCAATATAGTTACAATTATATATATATATATATATATATTATATATATATATATACACACGCGTAAAACTTTACACAATACATCGTGTGCTCACAAATGAGAACCTTTTTTTTATCTGTATGCATACCAATTCATCATTCAGCTCAATGTCGCACAAATCGAATAATTTTAAAAATTTTATAAACCCCTTTCCACGTGACATATGCATGAGAAATGAAAGACAATACATCCCGCAAGTATTACTAAAATATCCTTGTAATCGGTGGGTATTCTATTTAATTTCAGGGATATGCAACTACGTTCCTGAAGTGGTCGACTTCAATTAGGGCATGTGACTCGAGGTATACTAGTACACTAATAGGAGCGTCTATCGGGTTGGCGAATTCCAATCTGACTGAGATGGTCCCACTTTGTTGTGGACTTAAGTGTGTATTTACACCGGCAGATAAGTCGGGCGTGATATCAAACGGGTAAAGGATAAATTGATCGATGAATTCTTTCTGCGTTACCCCAATCCCGAGCTCATCACAAGCACCTGCAATATGGGCCAGATTACTATATGCTCTCGCGCAAAGCGGGAAGGAAAACAGCGTCTGATGAGTAATCCGTATCCATAGTCTCCCCCCACGCCAGTGGCGACTCGTGGGTTTTGGCCGCCCTGTGCGGTAGCCAAATTGGCCGCCCCCTTCCTTAAACGTAACATACCTTCCACTACAGCAAACACACGTATATAAAGGATTTACATTTTATTGATTGAGGAACAATGTAATAATGATGAAAATTGAAACCGTGATGATAGACAATAAAAAAAAATAATAATAATTCAATTTAAAACATAGAAAACAATATGGTATTTAGTACCATACCGTACCGTAATGCCAGCCTTGGCCAAAATTGGCCGCCCCCCAAAGTGGCCGCCCTGTGCGGTCCGCACACCCCGCACACCCCACGCTACGCCACTGCCCCACGCAACGCCTTTGACGTATAGTTATATTTTTAAGGACGAAATTCTCGAATTTAAAGCCATTCTTTTTATATTTTCCATTCGTCGAAGCGTTATCCTGCAGTCCAATTAATAACCTTTTAGGTAGAACTCCCAGGGCCACGTTTTCTATCTGCTTCGAGGCCAACCCTGCGGGCACCGTGTATAGTTTGATATGTACTCTGTTAATTGGGTATTTTACTGATGCATGTATTAAATTTTTTTCAATTTCTAATTGTTTAGCAGAGCTTAATTTCACTGGCCGTACGCGCAGATATGTTTCCATAATGTGACTCACAACGGGTTTTGCGCCCTCTTCTTGATCAGGCCCAAGATTTATGCAGATCTCAGGATTCGTGCGGGTGAGCTTTAATTTCATATCCACCCCATTCATAAGAAGTTTTCCCTGGAATGTGAAGTCTGTATGCAGACGTCCATTGCATTTATATATCTTATTTTTAGAATTTTTAAATTTGTCCTTTATACTACTTTCGTCTTTAGTCTGATAATTATAAAATAATAGCCCTCGGCACTTAAAAAGGTATCCTTCGCTTCTTTGGAAAAGTTCAGCATATTTTCCAGATAGGCTCGTACGTAATAGTATACCGTTCCTGCCGAGATGTTGACCTGATTTAAATATACATCACACTGGTTGAATATTGAGTGCAGAAACTTTGTTTCAGGGTATACAGCATATTTTTCATCGCAGTCCGTTCCATCTGAATGGGCTATACGTAGTTTAGTGTACATGTGCATGCAACTTGGATCAAAAAAGTATGGGCCTGAGCTGGGTATCACGAATACTATAGGGTCTCTATTGGAACTAATTGTGTTTAATGGGTTAATTGTAATAAAGTCACTGTGCTCAATAGAAACTTGTGTTGGGGCATATCAAAGAGTGACAGCTCCGATTTACAACATTGTGAGCTACACAGATGGATGAAGCGTGCCATAACGAGTCAGAAATAGTGCCACCTCTCTCGACAAGTAGTATTCAGCCTATGATTCGTGAGAGCAACGTCCTCAGCTTATACTTATATCAGTTAAAAAAATGATCAACCATAGCTTTCATTCACTTAGAACACTACTTCTTCGATGTCATTTTACGTTTAACGCCACGTGTTGGTAACCCCATCTTCCGGACAGCCCTCTTCTTCTTCCCGTCACCACTCATTTTTCTCTTTGCATCTTTGATGATGTCGTCCCATGTACGTTTTAAATGTTATTTTAGAGCTTCTTTAGGTTTAGCTCCACCCATAGACTGTGAAATGCCTTCGGGTCATTATAACTGAATGCGACGAAAGTGCAGCTTCACTGTTAAGCTCTCATCACCAAATGGGAATTTTTTTCCCTCAATCGTCCTTTTATATATATATATATATTGAGATATTGGTTAATAGATTAGTCGCAACATTCACATAATTTGAGCTTGTCATATATAATCATATGTAATGCTCAAGCTCTTCCCTCTGTGG
The DNA here is from genome assembly GCA_023014485.1 of Bathynomus jamesi. Classification (NCBI taxonomy): domain Eukaryota; kingdom Metazoa; phylum Arthropoda; class Malacostraca; order Isopoda; family Cirolanidae; genus Bathynomus; species Bathynomus jamesi. Next base: position 61,139 of record JAJOZX010004484.1, read on the forward strand.
TTGGGAATGTGTGCAATGCAGAGCAAACGCGCCTGGGTATCCCCAACAAATTGATGCTCCACGATATTGCTGTAAATATAGCACGTGTCTGGGGATGGATAGCCATCACCCAATTTCTTCAATTTCAACTGATACATTAAGGTGGACCAGTCACGTTGTGCCTCGTGAAAGACATCTCTTTGGAGCGCTACTCTATGCCAGCCCTCGGTTATAATTTTGAACAGTCCTCTGTCTTTAATATTTCTATTATCCTGTGATTTTAGGGTCTGAGCATGTGCAGAGGTTTCTTTGTTTACGATTTCGTATACTAAATCAGCCGTAGGATTTGAGCTTTTTAAACTTCCGTTTAAGTCTCTCACAACATCCTCGGCCGCACCATAACGACCCGGGCCTAGTGTTGCAACTGTACTGTAATACAGTGCCTTCCCACTCCGGGCGGCACGCATGGTTTCATCCCTAATTACCCCGGCCTTTTCACACTCATCACGATCTCTAAGAATCGTAAAAACGGGTTCTTCATAATTAATCAATACTTAAGAAACTGGTGGACAGCTGAATTTCGCATAGCCGCATCTCATACGAATCACGTTCCAATTCAATGGGCCCTTGGAGTTCTGTTACAAAGTTGGCTAGGATATTGCTAGGATGTAGAGTCAGAGAAGAAGAGGACGGCAGCGTGACATAGAAGTGGTTAGGCGCCATGTTGTATACTATTTAAGTTTCATTAATGCAGCAGCTTTTATAAAGGTGTTGAAGCTTTCTGGGTACCCTAGCCATTTCACCAGGTACATTTTTCTCTTTCCTGAACCTTTGCTGCCTAAATTTTTTTCAATTTTAAACACATTTTTTCCTAAATTAAATGTCACTTTCTGCAACTCCTCGCGGTAAAAGCCGCGGTAAAAGCCTTACATAATCATTGATTTTGAAACGTGTAGAATGCGGCGGTGCTCTACGAATATCTCTTCTCACCTCACGCTCTGTGTGCGTACCTCTTTCTAAAACCTCGTTAGGTGTTGTCCCAATCGCGTGATGGTGTGAACGTTTGTATGGCGAGGCCAATGCTTCCAGAATGTATAGAATTCCTAGTGTAGTAGCTGATATTAAACTCTGACAACATGCTCTGACAACTCGGACTATAATTTCTTTCGCCATATCCGTAAAAAAATAGCCTGGAACCCTGTTTTTTTTAACATCAGCGTTTTGGTAGCTTTAGCAACTGTTTCAGGCCATTTATTTTTTAGAGGAATTAGCCACAGATATCTAGAGAATACATCTATTATGAATAGGATGTAGCGATAACTATCATTATATACTGAATATCTTTGCATGTCTGTTAAATCCGCTTGCCAAATATAATCAATCGAAGCCGTTGTTGTCCTGCCTGTTTTAAACCTTTTTCTCACCGGCTTATGAAGTGTATAAGCATCCTGCTCCTGCAAAAACCTCTCAACATCTTTTTTCCCTACTCCATCATTGTAAACAACTCTGTACAGTCTATCAACACCGCCAAAGGAGGCTGGGTTAGAAATGTCATAATAGCGTTTTGTTAATGTTAGCCAGTTGCGTATTTTAGAGGCATGCGGATAGGGTCGGCCGTTGTTGTTTGGTCTCTTCTTTCTCCTCTTCAGAGATGCTACTGTTGGGGGTGATGGCGTACTCAGTTGTGGCGCATGCGAGACTTGCTCCAAGTCTTTTAACCTATTCAGATTTCCTATCAATGTTTTCGAGACATTTATTTGTTTTAGCCTTGCTTTAATATGCTACCATCCTGATGGTGAGGGCATGTCCCACTTTCTTACCAGATCAGGGACAATGTCGGCGATATTCGAACCCCGTACCCTTGTTCCTTCAACAATGACCTCGCCTGTATCGGTCCACTGTATTATGGGGTCCTCACTCAATAGATTATAAAGACTTAAGCCTTTATTCCTCAATGTATGTGGGAGACTGCTTCTTTTTAATACATGTTCGATGTGTTGCGTTCCGTTATTCTTTGGTTGGTCATCTGTAACGTCGGGCCCAGGTCCTATGTCGTCATGCTCAGCGTTGCTCGCGCTGTGCCTAATAACCACGGGGATCTTGTCGGATACTTATAATCTTCGTACTCATGAAGAAATTTCTGCAGAGCTTCTTGGTATAAGAGCCTTTTCTCATCAAGTGACTTTTAACTGTTTAATAGGTCTATCAATTCGCTTTCCATTCTTTTAAGCCTGCTTTTACGAGGTTTTAGAACCGTGTCTGGACTCTGAACTTTTCAGTGAAGCAGACACCTCGTGCGGAATCACTACAACCTTCTTCATTATATTAATCTAGCCAGTAAAGGTCCCAAAACTGAAAAAAAGATGGGGAGGAATGATCCCCCTTTTTGTACAATAATTCGCTTTTTCTTCCCCACAGTTTGACTTTTACAAGTGAGCGTACGTATTATGTTCTTGTAACGACGTAAGCGAGCCTTCTGAGGGGAGTGCATTGGTACATTATATTTTATAACATTAAGGCAGATTTCACAGATGCATTTTAAAAACTCCGAGTCGATATCGAGTCGATGATAGATTTGTATTAATTCACGGTATTTCTTTAGCCTAATTGTCATATACACCGTTTCAGGCTCGTTTGGGAATATATTTGTTCTTAGAAGCACCCTAAACGTGTTTCGCGGGTGAAGGTCACAAAACGAATATCCGTAATGTTGACTTGTAGCTTCTTTATAAACTTCCAAAAACTCCTTACGCTGATTCGGGAATATTTGATTGGCTAATACCCCAATTTGTGACACATCTGTACGTTGCGCGAATAAGACTAGATATTGTGTATTTAACGACACATCGCGCATGTATCTATTTTTGAAAAATAGATTCTGATTGATGAAGAATACGCTTATGTTAAGATGGTGGTAGAACACTGTAAATGTCTCGGCAAACGTTTTATACATTTCCGACATGAGATCGTCAATTACAATGAATGTATGCTCATTTCCCTTCAACGAATTAACATCATATTCGCCTTTGTGGAAAAAAATATTATCTTGGTACTCGTTAAACACTGACTGGTACGTCGAATAGCACCATATTACTTTATGCACAAATTTTGAGAACATCTCCCCCTTATCTTTAATGATTTTAAGCATAAACACAGTTTTACCACATCCTGTAGGGCCAGATATAAGACACGTGGATGGGCTCGTGAACTTGAATTTTTCTACAGATTCCATCTCTAACACGTCACACCCCTAAGTGGAACATTTACAAAATATAGTAAAAATTTAAGTGATGTTTCTTATATTCTACAATCTTGTTTTTCTTCCACAGAACTGTGAATGACGACTATGTACAGCACCCCATCGTCGATATTACAGACAACCCCGATGACAGTGTAGTTGTGGTTTCAGACTCCTCCCCCGATGATGAACCCTCACCAGCGATACCTCCACCACGTGGCGGTTCAAAGCGGAGGCACGATGATGAATAACCTTCCACGTTAGATATAAAACGTCCCAGGATTGCACCGGTTTCTAGACCCCCGGTAATAGAGCCCCAGCCCTCTACGTCTTACGACACAACCTCCACACTAGGTCCCTCCTCAATTAAATTTGTACCCCTTTATTCCTGTTCAATTCTGGGTACATTCTCCACACCAGCAGGTTCTCGTGTTGTAGAGGAAGGTATAACATTCGAATTGGTGCGCACTTCTAACCCCACTCTAGCTTTGACTAGAAATCGGTACGTAGTCAGGGTTGACCCTGGAACCCTGTAGAGCAACGGTGCTGAACACGGACTGCGGCGTGTAGTTGAACGCATTGTGGAGTTTGCCCTTCATAACCGCGACGAACGTGAAGTCCGGACGACGTTCTCCTTCGGGTTCGGGACAGATGACGGGGATGTAGATGATTTTTTGGGTAGTAATACCATTCAGACGCTTGGCAGCTGTAGACATAGAATATACCTTCGGCCGTATAATGCAGGCCTCTCAAAGTAGTAAAGCCTTCAATATGGACAACTTCACGATAGATATAGACCGGGTATTCCGTGTTGCTGGTCATAGTGCCACACTTTATACTCTTAAATTCAATTCGCAGGATATTTACAGAAAGCATATAAACGCCGAGCGTGGTTGCGGCTTTATAGCATTAGTCTTAGCCCATATGTTTACTGTACTAAATACCTGGGTAAAAAATATTTGGTTGCCTACGGTTGTGCAGCGTGCCCTAAACTGGCTTCAGATTGTAAGCTTGAGTTTGAGTGTAATATGGGTCCTGAAGAGCTGAGAAGGGTAGAGGAGGAAATGAATGTGCGTATAGTTGTATTTGGAATGGATGATCGTCATAGGACTGTGTATGTTTTTAAAAGCTGTGTGAGAGATCATACAAGTCCTCTACTTATTTTAGGATTGTCAGGAACAACGTATCTCCACATCCGCAATATAAGGGACCTTTACGCTAGTTATGATAAAAGTCGAAAATATGGAAGGCATCATGATTTGTGTAATGGATGTCTCGAGTTTGTGGGTGATATAGTGAAACATTGTAAAGAATGCCACATGGTATGTGAGCAGTGCAAAAGCTACAAATGTGAAAGTCGTACACTTTTCAATAATAAATGCTTTGAGTTCCATAAGTCAATTGACACTTGCAGGAAAATGAGAATCTGTGAATGTGGTGTTTCATATGATGGATAATTGGGGGAAATTCAAGAATAAATGTGATGAAATTCGGTCTTACATGCCATGAGAAATATAAGGCGGATGGATTGAAGCATGTATGTTATATGAAAGACGTTAAGCCTAAAAATAGACCTTGTATAACTGTGGACTACGATATAAAAACTTACACAAACCCTGAAACCAAAGAGGTTATCCCACATCTACTTGTAAGCCAGACTATCTGCGATGAGTGCATGGAGGTTGAGTGTGATGAGTGTCACAAATGTGGTAAACGGACAAACGTTTTTAAAACGATCGCACACAACAGCCCTGTGGAACTCTTTGTATCCTATATTGTCAAGTTAGCAGACAAGTTCAGAAAAATGACTATATTCTTGCCCATAACGGGGCAAAATTTGATACGCTGATCCTTTATAAGGAACTGCTTGAGCACGAATCATTAGATATTCACCGGTGATCCCCTGAAAAGAGGAAACAAGTTTATATAAATGCAGATAAGAGGTAATGTTCAGTTTAAAGATACTTAATTATTCACACCTTGTAAACTAGCCAAGCTACCCAAGGTCATGGGTGTAGCAGCCGAAGTTTCAAAAGGGTATTTCCCTTACACTTTTGTCACTAGCGACACTTTAAATTACGTAGGACTACCTCCCCACAAACAATAATTTATCTACACCAACATGAGTGATAGTGAGCGTGAAAATTTTGACGGATACTACTACAGTTTTAATGAAACTAATCCATACAATATAGCTGAAGAATGTGAGGTTATTGCGTGAATGATGTGCGCGTGCTTAGAGTATTTTTCCAGGCCTTTAGAAGGAAGTATATAAACTGTTTCAACTGCGATCCGCTGCAAGTCGCAACCACAATCGCCCAATTGTGCTTTACTGTATTCAAGAACAATTTCATGCCTAAATACACCTTAGCCGTCATTCACAGAAACAACCCTCGCAGTTATGGGCACAAGGCTATTTACTGGCTCATACACATGCAGCAGCAGACCGGAGTATACACAAAACACACCCGCAACATGGGAGAAGTACCCATTAAGGTCTTGTTTTTTGTGTTGATGGTCTAATCCAGTGGTTCCCAAACTATGGGTATATTACCCCATTGGGGTAATTTTGCATTTTCAGTGAGGTAATTTGGTACTCTGCAAGTACTTCTAAAGTACAGAAAGTGCATAAATAAACGACATTGCAATACTGGGGTTGGTTTTACGTGAGGTACGGGTAGAGTGGGGGTCATTATGAAGGTATCCATGTGAAAATGGGGTAATGACTCAAAACGTTTGGGAACCACTGGTCCAAGCGTAGACCGTGCCACTGTGAGAAGACTGTGTACTCCTTTAACGGTTGCTGGTGGCATGGGTGCCCACGTCCTGAGTGTGAACTCGTAGGAGATATCAACGGTAGATCCCCTGCCGACAGTCTTGCATGGACCCGCACCCGCGATCAGCTTATAGGCACCCAGTTCACTCACAAGATCTTGTGGGAGCATGAGTATGATGCACGGATGGAAACAGATAGACAGTACCTGAAGAAATGAACACGATCAAGCGTTCAATGGTGTTGGATTCGCTCAAAGGCGATGACAGCTTGTTCGGAGGGCGTACAAACCCATTCAAGCTATACTTTCCGCCTACGGAGGGCGTGAATCTCCATTGCTACGACTTCTGTTCTTTATATCCCTACGTGATGAGGAACAATCCCTACCCCGTAGGTGCACCTGAAAAACTGGTGGGACCTGACCTGCCCACCATCGAGGTGTTCTCAACAAATTTGAACAAGTACTATTTCGGTCTTTCTTTCGTAGACGTGCTTCCCCCTCGCGATTTATGGATGCCGATCTTACCCGTCGTTATAGATCACAAACTCATGTTTCCCCTGTGCTTGAAGTGCGCAGAGGAGAATAATGGGTCCTGTAATCATACAATCAACCAGCGGAAGATGAGAGGTGTATATACACAAGTCCTGATCTGTCCCTAGCCGTCCGCCATGGTTACAGAATATTGAAGATATATGAGGTGTGGAGGTTTCAGAAACTCCCCAACCTTTTCATGCCGTATATAAATAAATTTTTGAAGGATAAAGTAGAAGCATCAGGCTACCCGCGAGGGGTTGAGAGCGAGGGTGAAAAATCGGCTTATATTCACCGTTACCGTGACCGTGAAGGGATACAAATTGACCGGACCCAAATTGTTAAGAACCCTGGCAAGCGCTTTAGTGCAAAGTTATGCCTAAATAGTCTTTTGGGTAAGTTTGCACAGAATACAGGTAAGGGGAACGTTCATTTGGCCCAAAATTATCAGAGGTGTGGGATTATGCCAATGCCCCCGATAAAGAGGTTATAGAGATCGTGAATGTTGGTAACACGTACAACATCACCGAACTGTCCACAGACACCTCACGTATTACAAACATACCTGTAGCCAGCTTCACAACGGCCTATGCACGCATCAAGCTTTGGGAACTACTGCACTCTCTTGGACGGAGGGTGCTGTAGGTTGACACAGATAGCGTAATATTCACAGAGAGGGATGGTGAATACATGCCGCCTTTTTTGGAATTCCTCGGAGAGTTGAATGACGAGATCAAGGATGAGTATGGTGATGATGCATACGCTGACTCCTTTGTATCAACAGGGCTAAAAACTTATAGGGTGCGGGTGAGGGTGGGGAAAGAGCTGAAATATATCGTGAAGGCGAAGGGCATCATGCTTAACCTGGCGAACCGACGAGTCGTTAACTTTGGCTCGTTGAAGGAGCTAGTGTGCTTAGAAGATGAGGGCGACCAACCTCCCCAACTGACTGTAGGAACTCAAAATTTTCGGGCACAGAAATTAGGGTGTGTGAAGGAACTTAGGGGCAAAAAAGTATGTCGTAACACCCATAGGAAACGTTACCAGGTGCCTGGCACCTATGATACCATACCCTTTGGGTACCATAGTACGTGAATGATATATATATCTATTGTTAACGATATGTTTATTTATTACGTATATTTGAATATGTAAATGTTTCAAATAGGATTTCATTTTCTCTTTTGTGTGTGTGTGTGTGTGTGTGTGTGTGCATATGTACAGGAAAAAGTCCTAAGCTCCGCCCACTGTAAGATCAATCAAATGATCACGTGACTCCTGCTGCTACCTGTGCCTATCTCTATCCCTGCGTGCTCAGCTGGCCGCTGCAAGCCCTGGAGCTCAGACGTATATTTGAAGAATTCTCACGTAGACGAAAAATAGTGATGGCGACTTTTGATATTGCGTGTTCGACGTTTATGAAGTGGTATTCGTTGAAGTCGGAAGATGTGGTGAATACTGAAAAACTGCTTAGCCCCCCCTTCCTTTGAGATTTTAAGGCTACAGTGAACCGCGCGAAGCTTGAGGAACAAGATGTTCAAATACTCTATGGATATTCTGGCGAGAGCATTGCCGGATTTCGCAACACAAACGATGTAATGGACTACGTTGTAGGGCTAAACTATATAAAAGCGTACATATACCGTGAGGTGAAAGAAACAACACGTGCAGAAGAGAAGCAACGGATATGGGTAGTGAGTCTTGTTGATGAGTGGTGTCACAGGCGGTATTATTTCATGCTGCATCATACCGAGTACACGTACCCTGCGGCTGGGAATGTAAACTTTACCATCATGGACAAGCTAAAGTGTTTTTACCACTACATTCAGATATATCATGACGAGGTTTGTAGTGAGGTTGTGGCTAAAGGCCTGTGTAAGTTTTTAATAGAATTTAGAGACGAGTATCGACCCTTAAACAAAAAGGATAAATACGGGCATATGTTTCTCTCAAATAGTACGCCGGATTGTTAATGTGTTTAGTTTGTGAAAATGAATGTCTAGTGCGCATTCCGATAAAACATTAAAACCGATATTGCCCCATGTATCGGAAAATTGCACGGCATAATGGGTACAAGTACTCGCATGATTCTTTCATACTGGAACAAACTCGTACACGAAACATTAACGCTTGGTATGACTCATTCCTCCACACCTGTTCCCGAACCAAACAGCGCACCAGTTGCTCATAGTCATCTCAGAGCTTGACCCGACTGACTGGTTGTGCACTCTCACAATAGAAAACGATGGAGCTTCCTTTAAGCAGCATTCTCAATGCATGCGTATACGACGTGTCCGTGACGAAGTCATTGCGTGTGTTCAGACGTAAAACTGGTGCCATTAACGACTTGTAGACAAGCAAACTCTGGTAAACGTAATGTTGTTTATTTAAGTGTTCAGGAGATGAATAGAGTCTTCGTGATAGTTGAGAAGTGGGGTGAGGATCGTTATAAAATACCTGCAGGTGTAGGTACAAGAAGAGAACAAATTAGTGATACCCCCTCATATGCCATTGTTTGTACGTTGTGTATAAATAACGATCAGCCATGCTTTGATATACGACTGATATGGAAAAATGCATCTGATAACGTTTTTGTGCCCACACGAAACCGCTTCATCCTCGACAGAATGTTTGAAATCGTTGGTTTCTGCAAACTAAAACCTCTATTAGCCGTACGTGTTACGGATATGGTTTATTTTGATACAGTTCTTGAATACGCATACACCGCTCTGCTCGACTAGTTTATCGAATGTAGGAATGAACATGGGGAGAATGGTCTAGAGCTGGATGCTTAGTTAAATGGTTTAGACTCTTCGAAATATCATTGAGCGGTACAGGGCAGAGCTCGCCTACACTGTTCACCCTGAAGAGTTGTATCTTTATATAATGAGGTGCTGTCGTTACGATTTAGAAGATTATTTCAACTGCCGCTATGCGTTGTGAAGAATTCACGATTGAAAAGCTCGGATCGCTAAGAAAAACCCTCTATTGGAAAGGAGTGTTTACAAACTTGAATTTAATAATGATGTTGCGGATAACGACGCCCTCTTTGTGCGTACTTTTGATTGTATTCTGTCCGTGTTTAAAGATAATTTGCCAGCCAATTGTAAGGTGAGCACAAAAATAGTATTGAACGAAATGAAGGCCCTCTACATCGAGTATAGGCACCCGCACACCTTGCGTGGTGAAATAATGCTAAATCGTATTTATTTTAGTATAGTATGATAAAAATCAATAACTGTAGACTCGATCACGTGCGAGTTTAGTATTTTAGTTAAGCGCGGTAGAACATAAAATGTATATATTTTGATTTTATATAAGGGTTAAGATTCAGTAGAACACAACCCCCAAACTCGATATTGATATTTATACAGCGAGATAGAGCGAAAAAAGCAAGAAAACTTTACTCTACTAATTTTGCCTGAAATTCCTATTTATCGAGGTATTTACTTTCGAAATTATTAAATTTTGGCGCCATTATTCACTAGTCAAACCATCTCGTCCTGTGTGTGTGTAGTCATGTTATTATCATTAGCCAATCAGCGGCTGCCTCATTGTCACGTGATACTCCCGCACAGGTCCAGCGGCTGAAATTTGAATTCAACAGTCGCTTTAGAATGGCTATCTGTGCTGGAAACTTCCACTCCGAGTTGGCCGTCATCTAGGCGTAGATTAGGTTAGGGGTACTACTTACCTTTCTGGGTTCCGAATTCATTATGCTGAGTTAGGTCAACTGTATGCTCGGTTAGTCCCTTGTCAATTGGTTGGTTTGCCCTTGACAGTTGGTTAGGTTAAGTTGTGCTATTTTCGTGTTTTAATGAAAATATCACGACTGGTTCTAACCTGTGCCTAGATGATGTCCCACTCGGACTGTGTTAGATTAGGTTACTTTTGCCGTGAATATTACCGACGAAAATAGGTTTTTCTGGTATATTTAATGCTGTTTCAATTGATTCTGGCCTTTGTAGCCCACAATTTCCCTGCTCTTCAAAGCCTTGGAGGGGGGGATCTCCATAACGCTGCATTTGCGGCAAAAATGAAGGTCAGATTCAATTGAAACAGCATGAAATACACCAGAAAAACCTATTTTCGTCACCAGTTTGGGTGGATGTGTTCTACCGAATCTTTACCTATATAAGTTTTGCTGTTTATATATATATGTATTAATGGGTATATAGTTTTATCCTGTACTATTATTATTTTTTATATAAGTTCTGGTGTTTATATATATATATATATATATAAGGGTGTATTTGCTCGTACATATATTAAATGGTTATATAGTTTTATCCTGTACTAATATTATTATTTAAGAATGTATACATATCCTTCGTTTAATGGGTGTATTTTTGCTGTATATTATTTTTGAATATACAGGGTGTTTCAGGAGGAAAGGTCAATACTTCGGGAGGTGATAGTATCGGTCATTGTGAGAAAAAAGTTCATATGAACATGTGTCTAATTCTGAATGGTTACGGAGATAGAGCTGTTTGAATCTACAAATACAAAAGCATTGTTAATGGTAATCAAGAAAGAGAAACTAATTACTGTTTCTAACATTTAATGTTTAAACATTGGCATTTTGAATGGTATCAGATACATAAATGACAAATTTGTTACAGTTTACAATACGTTTTCGAAAATCCCACCGTCAACCTGAATGCACTTTGCAACTTGTTTGCGAAGATCGCGTGTTGTTCGTCTGAGTTGATCTTGACGTTCCTTTATGCGGGCAGCAGCATCCAAAATGCGCGCGAGCAATTCGTCTCGTGTATCCACCTTTCTTTTGTAAACTTGACTTTTCATCCACCCCCACAAACAATAATCTAACGGAGAGAGGTCTGGAGACCTTGGTGGCCATTGAATGGGACCACCGCGGCCGATCCATCGACCAGGGAAAGTTTGATTTAGGTACTGCATCACCAGACGGGTAGAGTGTGGAGGAGCTCCGTCATGCTGAAAGTACATACCAGCGCGTGTAGCCAAAGGAACATCCTCCAATAGTCCTGGCAATTCATTTTGCAGAAATTCTAGGTAACTTTGTCCTGTAAGACGATTCTCTAAAGTAACAGGGCCAATCAGCTGATCATCGATGATACCGTACCACACATTGGCAGAGAAGCGATGTTGAAAATTTGTTTCCACAGTGGCATTTGGATTTTCATCTGACCACCGATGAGAGTTACGAGTGTTGTTGATACCGTCACGGGTGAAAGTAGCTTCATCGAAGCAATCGGCGATTAGCATTTACCCACTGACAAAATTCCAGTCGCATGGCAGCGTCTCCTGGTTGAAGGTGTTGTACACGCTGTACATGATATGGATGCAAGCCTTCCTCACATAATGTTCGCCATACTCTTGTGTGTGGTACACCGAGACGTGTAGAAATTCTTCGTGAGTTAGTAGTAGGACTATGCTCTACCAACTGAAGAATGTTTTCCACTTCATCCACATCTTGTTGACCTTCACGTTCAGATGAAACATGAGCGCTGGGAAGTGTACCAATCTCACGCAATGTGTTGAAAACCATGGTAAACACTCTTCGATCCGGAATTCTGCGGTTCTGAAACCGTCGACGGTATTCTGCAATAGCAGCTGTTGCACTTCCATCGCAAAAACCGTAGACATACACCATATCTGCATATTCGGCATGTGTGAAGGTGTGTGGCATTCTTAACACTGCTTCAAACACCAAACAATGTCACTCACAACAGTCAGCTGTCGATTGGCTTATGTTACACGCTTACATTACAGCTTACATGGTTCAAGGTTATAGGGGAGGGAAGGGGGAGGAAGAGCTGCGCGCGCATCAGATTCAAACAGCTCTATCTCTGTAACCATTCAGAATTAGACACATGTTCATATAAACTTTTTTTCTCACAATGACCGATACTATCACCTCCCGAAGTATTGACCTTTCCTCTTGAAACACCCTGTATATTTATTTCCTATATATTTCATGAATTATTTCCCTTAACTCGTCTAAATAAACAGAATGATGTAATAGTGTTTTATTTAATTCTTTTGGTTGTGTATATAAACGATATAAAGGAATAACTGGGGAGATGGGAATATATATATATATATATGTATATACCAAATGGCTGGTTACACCCTCTAAGCCGACCGGCGGATTTCTAAGCCAACTGTCAAGAATATCTGAATATCGCAATCTGGCAGCTGAAAAGTTATACATATACACACATACCTCTGACTTCTAAGTCTTCTAAGCCAGCTGGCGGATTAAGCCAACTAACAACGAGCTGATTAAGCCAACTGGCAGATTTCGCGTTCTAAGCCAAGGGATGCTACCTGAGCTCTTATTAAGCTTCTGCATCTCGCAGACGCTGGATGGACTCTTCCTCTCTCTCTCTCTCTCTTACGTTAGGTATACCCTTTTGGGGGTTGAGGCCGTCCCACCTACTCCCCCAAAGAGGTTAGGTGGACACCCCCCAGCTTCCACAGGCACTCATTTGATCATCATTGCAATTGCTCTGCACTCGTCTTGTTTGCGGCCATTCTACTCAGGTGTGTCGGTTTATTCTTGTAGTTTTCCGTTAATTTTTTACTTGTGGAGGTTTTTTAACAGTTTTATTTCTGAATGATTTTAGTTTTAGGTTTTATATCTATTATTCCTATATTTTTAGTGTCATTTGTACACTTTACTTTTGATTTGATCTTGTTTTAGCCTGTTTCTAATTTGTATTTTCTATTTTGGATAATTTTAATTTTGTACATTTGTTTAGGTTTTAACTCTCGTCATTTATATCTTTCGTGTCATTTATTAATTTTTGCTCTCTATTAATTAGTCCTTGAAGACGGGTAGAGTTGCACGAAACGTCGCCGGCTGCAGCCAAATATAATGACTTTTTTGCTCTACGTTTTCGTTTTTATCCTGAATGTAAAACCACGTCTCCTTAGGAGGGTTCTTAGTTTATATATATATATATATATGCACCTCGGTGATGTAGTGGTTAGCATCGCTGACTACGAAACCATCGGCCGGCGCGCAGCAAAACCCAGCTGTTCATCCTTCCACACAATAAAGAAAGTGGTTGGTAGATAAATGGGTGCCCTGGGTGGCCTAGTGGTTAAGACGTTGGGCTGCTGGTAGAGCGTGGTTCGGATTCCACCTTAAACTGAAGGTCTCAGGTGAAGTGAAAAGCTTGACCTTTGTCAGAATTAACAATTCAGCTCTTCCGCGGAACGGAAGTTTTATAAATTTTTTAGACATTTTAACTAGTTTATGGCTTTGAAAAGGGCTTGGTTGTGACCGGCCGAAATTAATGAGCCTTTTTAAACACTGTTTTATAATTTTCTTTTTTTTTCCCCTGCGGGTTTGGGTGATATTATATTGTAGAGGTAAATGCAATCAAAGTTTATTTATATATATATATATAATATATATATATATATATATATATATATATATATATCTCTCTCTCTCTCGAAACCTACGGTAAAATTATTGAATGCCAGGTTAGGTCAACTGTACGCCCTTAACGATTGGTTAGGTTAAGTCGTGATATTTTCGTTTTAACGAAAATATCACGATTTAACTTAACCAATCGTTTAGGGCGTACATTTAACCTAACTGGGCATTCAATTAATCTACCCGGGCATTCAATTAATCTAATCGGGCATTTAGTTGATCTTACAGGGCATTCAATTAACCTAACCAGGCATTCAGTAATTCTAATCGGGCATTCAATTAACCTAACCCGGCATTCAGTTGACCTAACCGGGCATATATATATAGCGTTCAACTTCCACCCGGGCAACGCCGGTGTAACAGGCGTCAACCACTCTAGGTGGGCTAAGCTCTAGAGTGCACAGTGACTGACGGTGAAATACACTCCAGAGTAATTTGCACCTTGGCACCGTTCACTTAGAGTTCATTTTATCATCAGGTGAGATGCACTCTACTATGATGAAAAACACCACTTCACAAAGTGAAAGTATGAACATTAAAGCTTTATGCAGGCACATTCTACATAATATTCATGAATGCAAAAAAAGAACTCCTTAATTATTATTTTATAAACCACAATTTATTTAATTTAATTAATGATTATTCTACACGTCTCTTTAATTAATCTTGCTGGTGACACTGAAAACACGCTCAAAATGGTTACCAGAATTTATCAAGTAAATTGTTATCACTGATGCTTCATTGACTTCTTGGTGATGAATTGGTTTATAAATAAACCAATTTGCACTTGTTGCTCCTGGTGGCTGATAAGATAGAGCTATTTTAGTATTCAGAGCTGAAGCCAAAGCCATAAATTTTATGTCCATTCCCCAGATGGTGTCTTTTTCCATATTGCTGCTTTTCAAGTAGTCATTTACTTTTTGCCCAATCATTGCTTCAAGCCTTGGCGTATACAATGGGTTTTCTAAAGTTTGTACAGCAGTTTCTCTAAATGTGGCATGATGCTCCTCCGACAATGTAACTTCCTCACTTAGAGTTCTAAAAAGACAATTGCCATTACGTGCAATCTTATCCACCTTAAGTGGCTTGCCTAATGCTTTACATTTATATCTCAGTTCTCTATTGGGCTTCGGGCTTGGCAGACCTAATTCTATTGATTTTGCTGACCTCCGTGTAGCCGTAGTTGGGATAAATTGTCGCGTTGATTCTAGAACTATTCTAAGGAATTCCACCGCTGAGCTTTTTTGTCCATTCCTGTCCATTTTTTTAATATATTTATTAATTGTACATTCATAAAAAATAAATTACTTATTTCTATGCTTTATTTAGCCAAATAACAGTTATTACACACTTGCTTCTTGCTCGATATAACAGAAACTCAAACTCCTACTGGTATTTCTACAATCAAGTAAAAGTTACTTCTACGAGCAATTTTAGGATTATTTCTAGGACCATCTCCAGCTAATAATTTTTTAGGAGTAACCCTAGTAGTAACCCTAGCAATGTTTATTAATACCGGCCCAGAAAAACATATTCTCGTACTCATTTAACGAATAATTACCAAAATGGCGAACAACATCAGAAGCACAGTTCAGTTGTCACTAAAACTATACACAACTGAAAGCACAGTAGTACAGTAAGTAGAGTGCTCCACACCTGAATAAAAAATCAGGTGTGGAGCACTCTGGAGTGATTTTCATCTTGTTAGAGTGCATTTTTCTTGGGTGAGATGCACTCTACTTTAATCCCTAAGTACGTCTCACCTTAGGCATCGTGCACTCGAGAGTGCTTTTTTCCGTAGAATAATTCCTGACTCCCACACCGGGTCGCTCCACTAGTTACTGTAAACTACATGGAGTTCAACGCTGTTCACGATCATATTAATTGTTTATATTTATGAACACAGACATTACATTATAATTACCTGTATGTCAATGACTACGCATTCAAATTTCATTTGTCCTTTAGATACAGTATATATGTCTGTGTTATATGTTGTTGGACTAGGTTGTACCCCCTCCACCTACACCTTTCCCCATTTGGGGTACCTTGACTATCACTCCGGCGTTGCCACATATACGGAGTCGCCTGTGACGCGAGGAACATTACATATGCGGGCAAATGTACATTTTTTTGAAACGTGTTCATCAAGAAACAAAATTACTTTTTTTTTTCTAATAAAATTTCAGGAACAAAAACGCAGTCACTTTTTATTAGTAATAAATTATTTATAGGTTTCTCGGTGAACTTTTTCTAAAACTATATATATATATATATATATATATATATATAATATATATATATATATATATATACCGCGCAAATCTCGGTACATGCTGGGGATATTTTCAGCAAACATTGATGCTGTATCACTGTACATACACTCACGAAAACCGCGAATGAAACATCAGCAATGACATATCTGTGGTGATGATGTTCCTGCAAGAACATCATTTTTGCCCCTAATTTAGACAATTGTACGTACGATAACCACAATATCGCAGTCCTCCCTCGTTTGTTTCAGATATTTTCCGTCGATGACGACGATATGATTTTCGAAACAGCAATTGCACTGTTTCCAGAAGTCACACGAGTTAGACGCAGGACTGTATGAATATAAACGGAGGAAAATGCACGGATTTTGTTTAGTTTCGGAAGTAATTTATTAAAATTTTGTATTACAACTTTGTATTACAAAGTTTATATAACAAAAGTGAATAAATGCAATACGTTTTCGATTGCAACAAGCTCCCGATGAAATTACATATCACGGCGCTGAAACAATGCAACCGTTCGAAAAGTGGTTGACAAGCAAGAATGTGTAAATGATTCGTGTACACACAAGTATTCCCATCGGAAACAATCGGCTTCAAGTTTTACTGATTTTAATCCTTTAGTTTATTTTGTATTTAAATTTAATGTCTATGTAATATATGTTCAAATGCCATTATAATTATTTTATTTTTATATGGTAATGTTAGACACACACACACACACACACACACACACACACACACATATATATATATATATATATATATATATATATATATATATAAGATACAACTCAGAATGGTCCCCTGAGAAACTTTTAGATTACACACAGACCGAGCATGGAACAAGGAACTCTTCTGGGAAATTAAATCCACTATAGTTCGAATAAGTAATGATAAATGACAAATACTATAGTTTTTCTTTTTCATGATGGAAGGCCCAACGTGGGCACCGGGTTACTCGCAAAGAGGCCCCAAAATATAGCTTCCCTCACCAGCTATCTGCAAAGCAGATAGGATCGAGCTTTGGGACAGGATCTAGGGTTTACAACTACCCTAGATGGAGTTGTAAACCTTAGATCCTGTCCCAAAGCTGGACCCTATCTGCTTTGCAGATAGCTGGTGAGGGAAGCTATATTTTGGGGCCTCTTTGCGAGTAACCCGGTGCCCACGTTCGGCCTTTCATCACGAAAAAGAAAAACTATAGTATTTGTCATTTATTATTACTTATTCGAACTATAGTGGATTTAATTTCCTAGAAGAATTCCTTGTTCCATGCACGGTCTGTGTGTAACATATACACACACACACCTTTCCTTTCAACCTTTCAAATGTTCCGTGCGGTGATTCCTCATTTCACGAAGGTCAAGCTTGTCGCCCCTCCTCTCGAGTTGGCCTGGTGAAGTAGTGAGTTAGTTTCTTGTACTATTCACCTCACATAGCCAAGTACGCCCGGTTCATCGGGGATTGTTCTGAGCCAGGCGTCTAATCTTCTTTTGAAGATGTCTACCGCAACATCATTCGTGTTCCTTAGGTCTTTGGGCAGCTGATTAAACAGTCTTGGTCCTCTCACAACAAAACTATTTTCTTTCAGGGCTAAGGATGTTTCCTTTCTCGCCTTTAATTTGGGAACACGACACAGACTTCCTTTTCTACTTTCCACTGTTGTTTGGGAAGTTACAGGGTTCAGAGTAATATTAGGGACTAGTTTCTCCATCATTTTCCAAGTGTAAATAATAGTGTAGTAGTATGATGACATTAGGATATAGGAATTTGGGGTGCTTTGAAACTTGCCCCTGGAGGGGCCCCATGAAGGCATTCGCCTTCATTATGAGTGGCCCCCTTCCTTAAATTCCTCACCCCAATTATGGGGTCTCTCCTTCCTTAATGAAGGGCACTTGCCCCTTGAGGGCCCCCCCCCTCTTCCTTGTTGAAAAAAAGGATTCATCCTCGCCTTCCTTCACGAGAAAAAGATCCTCCTGTGGGGTTCTTTCATGGTCTTTCATGAGACAAAACCAGACAAAGCCAGACAAAAACAAACAAACAAAACCAAGCAAACAAAAGCATTCGTGCAGAAGATCCATTTCTGGAGCAACAGGTTTCTGCTGATATATATATATATATATATATATATATATATATATATAGTAAATATAACCAACATATATATTTGGTATATAAGAACTGTGGTGTAAGGCAAATAGCAAAGATTTCTTTAACACCATACGTGATCTCATCGTTTCGGCTTTATATATTAATAACGATACCACACAAGATAAAATTAGAATAAATACAGTTATCTCATAAACAAATTTTGCCTTGTTCTAATATTTATATTATGAAATAGATCCAGAAACTATTAACTAAATTAATTTTAATTTCATTTATCTAATCTAAGGGGAATCTAATATATTTCAATCCATTCGTATAATAACGTGGTAACAATCATCATGAACAGCAAATATTATCATAGCTAATTATTATATATATATATATATATACACACACACACACACACATATATATATATATATATATATATATGTATATTTCTTTCTTATCCTTGAAGATGTAAATATATCACGAAAGGGATCGGATTTCGTGTTTCTTTTTCCTTTTTCCCTGTGGTTGTTTGCTTATTAATAAGATCACGTGTTATTCTGTGATTTTACTGCATATATATATACACACATACATATACACACTTTTGTACTTTTATTATTTTTGTTGAATTTGAACGACTGTTCAGAATCGACCTGCGGTCGACCCCTGTGCAGCATCCCGCCTCATTTGCGGGACTTGGTGAAGGAGGGAATTGCTCTCTGATCTCCTTCTGCCCTCGTAGCCAGCCACGCATGGCTGGTCAGGGACTTTGCACAAGAATCTGTCCAGCTGGTTCTTGACGTTATTCAGGTCGGTGTGCTGGAGATTCCTCACTTCTTTTGGAAGGACATTGAAAAGCTTTGGGCCCCGTATTCTGAGGGTATTTTCCATCCCTTTTCATGGCTCCTTGTCCCACCGCAGCTGGGACCGTACAAAATCTGCCTCTTCTCTCATTCCAGTTTGTTTGTATTTCATTTCTGAGGTTAGGGACAGAGCCCTCAAGTATTTTTCATATGTATATTATTGAGTATCGCTCGCGCCTTCTTTCAAGAGAGTAGAGTTTCAGGGATTGTAGTCGAGACCAGTAGTCTTCACCTTCCGTTTCCTCTGTCTTAGACGTAAAAGTCCTTTGTATAGCTTCAATGCTCGCAATGTCTCTTTTTCTGTGTGGGCTTGTGAGTACTGAGCAATACTCAATTATTGGTAGGACTAGACTCTTCCATAATTTAAGCATGATGTTTGCTTTTCTGCTGCGGAAGCTCCTCCAGATGATTCCCATTATTTTTCTATCCGTTGTGATTTTGATTTTATAGTGCTCTCTGAATTCTGCATCCGACGACATTATTACTCCAAAATCCCTGACTTGTGGATTTGGTGTTATCTCTTTGGCTTGCGGAGTTTTGTACCCTTTTTTCTGTAGCTCTTTGTTATTACCATATCTTAGAAGTTGGAATTTTTCTTCGTTGAACTTCATATTGTTGTCTTCTGCCCACTGGAATAATGTTTCAAAGTCGTTTTGTAATTTTCTTATGTCATCTTCGTTTAATATTTCCTTACATATTTTTGTGTCATCTGCGAAGCATGATACAATACTGTCCTTAATATCTGCATCAATATCTGCAACATTATTATGAACAGCAAGCGAGCTAATACTGTCCATTGTGGGACAGAGCTCACGACTTCCGAGACTTCCGATTTAACTCCGTTTACCACCACTCTCTGCGTTCTTTGCGTCAAGAAATTAAATATCCACCTTCCTATCTTTCCAGTAATTCCTGTATCCTTAAGTTTGTGTGCTATGATTCCATGGTCACATTTATCGAAGGCTTTAGCAAAGTCAGTATATATTACATCAATGTTTTGTCCTCGACACAATGTTCCTAATATTTTCTCCTGATGGTCTAGTAACTGTGACAGGCATGATCTACCCGCCCTGAAGCCATGTTGATTTGGGTTGTATAAATCTTTTTCTTATAGGTAGTAGGTAGTTTTGCCTCTAATTATGCGTTCAGAACACTTTATAAAGTGTGAGGTGAGAGCCACTGGCCGATAATTTTTGGGCATTGCTCTGTTACCACCTTTAAATAGGGGGGCAATGTTCGCGTTCTTTAAGGGGAGTGGAATTTGTCCTGTGTCAAGTGATTTCCTCCATAGTAAGTATAGCGGTTTGGAATACTCTCTTTGCATTTCTTCAGAAGTGTGGCACTCCATGTGTCTGGCCCTGGCGCTGAATTGTCTCGCATCTGTGATAAGGCCGTAATTGCATCTCCTTCCATGAACTCAAAGTCCATTAATAGGTTTGTGCCGGGATTTGTTCTTGGTTGATCTGTATCAATGTCGAAAAACTCGTCTGGGTTTTCCACTTCCATCTCGGACTTATTGGTGGTAAACACAGATTTAAATTGTTCCCTAAGTAATTCACTTATTTCTTTCGGGTCATCTGTGCATTCGGCCTCCCCGTCTATCAACGGTCCAGTACTCTCCTTACACTGCATTTTCCTTTTCGCAAAAGTGTAGAAGTATTTTGGGTTATTTTTTATGTTTTCTGCTACCTTGTTTTCCTCCTCGTTTGTCTTATGTATGAATGTTTGCTTTAGGTCCATTTCTATTTCGCCAAGTTTTCTCTCTAGTTTGAGTCTCTTTACATCAGTTCTGCATCTGTGGAGATGTTTTGCCTGAATAGAGTCCTGATTTTCCTCTCGAGCTTGCTACGTTTTCTTTTCTGTCTCTCTGGAATATGTTTCAGTATTATAGGTTTGGTTTCCGTCTCTATTATACATAGTATTTCTTGTGGAGTCTTCTCGTGTAGTAGCAATTCCCAATTTACCTCCTTTAAATCTTTATTTACGTTTTCCCAATTTACTTTCTTTGAATTTATGTTTAAGCCTTCAAATATTCCATCTGCCTCTCTAGGATGCGTTTTCGGACCTCTGGGTGCTAACTTCAATTGTATATCGATGAGGTTATGGTCGGAGAACTTTGTGTGCGTTACTTTTTTATTTATTATTATCTCGTTGTTATTTGTCCAGATTAAATCCAAAACGTTCTCCTTTCTCGTGGCTTCACCGATTTCCTGGGTAAGGGCGTAATGTTCCATAATATCTAATAGCATTGTTGCTTGGGTTCTGTCATCTTTAGTAATGTTGCCATGAAACTTCTCAACATATATAACTTCGTCATTTTTCTTCCATGATATGAATGGGAAATTAAAATCTCCGAAAATTAGAATATTTGTTGCTGGAGTTTCAAGTAATTTTAATATGTTTTCTATTTCATTTGTAGCAAATTGGAATTCACTTTTTGTGGTGTTTGGTGGTCTGTAGATGTTCATAATGGTTAGGTTCAGTTCTTTTACTTCTAATATAATAACTTCAACTGTGCTGTTTGATTTCTTTACCCTCACTTCACATGTGTAAGTGTTTTTCACGTAGATACAACACCCTCCTCCTCGTCTAGCCACTCTATCTGCTCTGTATATGTTGTAGTCCAGCAATGCTATTTCAGTATTCTCGATGCAGTTTTCACAGCCTTTTTCGCACTTATGTGTGTTTCCGTTAAACATATGATATCTATGCTGGTTTCCGTAGCTAAATTTTGCAGGTATTGTAATTTGCAGTCTGCATGGTCCGTATAGAGGCCTTGTATATTTGTGTATAATACATTTACCGGGTTTCTAATCTTCGTGTTCGATTTTCCTAAATGATGGTCGTTTCCTGGTCGATGTCGGTTCCTGTTTGGTGTTATTGGTTGGGCCGCTGCATTTGGGAGTATTGGGGTTGCGGCCCGTGATACCACTGTTGTTGTTGTATTATTGGTGGGTGGTGTTGAATAGGAGGGTGATGTGCGTAATGTTGTGGTGCATATGTTTGCGGCGTTCTGTCTCTCCTTGTTAGAAGGGCAAGCTGAGCTTTTATTGTCCTCATTTCTTCTAAAAAATATGTTTCATTACTCTTGCTATTTATTCTATGTCGAATATGATATGTTCTTTCCCGTTCTCTTCTTTGCGTACCCTATATGTGAAAAAGCGGGCACTCTATGTTCAGACATTTTTTCTCAGTAATTGACTGTCTGCACATACGAGGGTGAAAAAAGTTGCAGTTTGGTCCGTACCTGCACTTCCCATTCCTCATCATATAGAAGCATTTTGTAGGGTGATTGTATATGCAGTTTGAGCCTTATTTGTACGCACCTATTTTATAATATTCGCATATGGCGAGTCTTATGTGACTCGATTTCCTTCTTCTGCTTCGCCACCACTTCTTCCCTACTCAGTGGGGTTGCTTTCTTCGGCGTGTATTTCGTATCTCCCTCTTCTGCCGTGGGTACCTCTTTTTCTGAGGCTGGTTTCGCCCCTCCCTATAGTGTGTTTTCTTTTTCCTTCTCGGTTGTGCAGGCGTTTTCTGTTTCCCGTTTTTCTGTCGGTAAAACTGATGCACTTGATTCTTCTATTTCAACATTTTGTGTTCCCCTCTATACTAATTTTCTATTGTTTTTCATGCACTTGACGCATAAGAAACCACAAAGGCCTATGATTTTGTTATTTATTCTATTTACCATTTTCCTGTCTTTTCTAAGTTCATGCATTCTTAGTGCTTAAAGGTATTGCACAGAATGCAGTTTAAGCCCGAGGTCTGGTCTGCTTCATATTTGCAATCGCAAAGTTGATATGCCGCACATTCCATTACACATAATCCGGCTTTATTCAATTTTCTGACTTTCCCGCAATTTACACATTTCTTCGTATGTTTTGCCATTTTCTCCTTTATTTTCCTCTTCTTCTCGCTTCTCAAATTTCTCTCGATAACTCGACCTTCGTTTTATGGCACTGACCTTTTTCCCTCTTAGGCCTAGTGTACAATCTCAGAGCTGTTTTTCCGTTCGAAGTGTTTTAAATTTATGTTTCAATTTGATGTTTTTTCTTTGTGCAAGCTATATGCCACCAGCTTTCACTTAATAATTTATTATCGCGAATTCACTGGTATTTAACACACACTGGTATAAGATAGAATTTACCGCTGAACTTATAAACACTAGTTATTTCGATATTACACAGAGCGGAAACAAAAACGTCCATACACCACGAGGTTGAAAACGTATTTGGGATGTGTTTCATATATATATACACATTTTAACTGCAAACAACACACAGTATAATTAATGTAAAGAACGACGCTTGTGTAGAAGAGCGTTCCGCACAAGATGAGGGAGAACGAACAAATGAAAAATGAGGTACCACCGGGAATCGAAGCCGGGATCATCCGATTGCCGGTCAGATATGCTATCCACTACACCATGGACCTCGATCAATCAGAAGTCGTAATTCTCCTACATACGAGCAGAAACCAAGCACGAACACACACACACACACACACACAAACACACATATATATATATATGTCTACTGTGTATACAGGGTGGGCCGTAAGTTTCCATACATAGGAAAAATTAAACGTTTGTTTTTATGTTTCAGATACCCTAAGAATATGCGTTTGACGTAAGATCTTGTTTACTGATGAAGCAAATTTTTACGTCAATGGAGAGGTTAATCGGCAAAACATACGTTATTGGAGTAATGCTAACCCTAACTGGCTGAGTCCGACGAAGATGCAAGGTGCCGGTAAAGTGATGGTGTGGGCCGGGATATGGGGTGACAGAATTATTGGACCAATTTTTGTCAGTGGAAATCTTAATGCCGAAAGGTATCTTAACATGTTGCAAGAAGAGATTTTCCCATCCCTGCTAAACGAGGAAGGTAACTTCCCAGTTTACTTCCAGCAAGATGGAGCTCCACCTCATTATGGTCTTCACGTGCGTCTGTATTTGGATCAGCAGTTTCCGGATGCTTGGATTGGTCGGCGTGGTCCTGTGGAGTGGCCTCCCAGATCCCCAGATCTCACCCCCCTTGATTTCTATCTTTGGGGGCACTTGAAGGCCATGGTGTATCAGGAAAAGATACGAGACATAAATCATCTAAAGGAACGTATCACCAACGCCATTACAAGCATAACGTCAACTGTGCTAATGCGTGTTCATCAACAGTGGGGAACACGTATTGAAATGTGTTTTCAAAACAATGGCAACCATGTAGAGCATATTATATAAATGAAAATGGTTGTCCATAAAAAAATGTTTATTTTTCCTATGTATGGAAACTTACGGCCCACCCTGTATATACACACTGTATATATAAAACGCATAAAAAGATAGCTAAGTTTGTCCTAAAATACTATTTTTTAATATATCCACTGAAAGAAAACTGGCTGTTGTTTTCTTAGAATATTCCATTTTTAACCGAGATTCTCTCTGTACATGTATTTGGATTGTAGAGAAACTTTTATCAACAATCTTTCTAGTTCGTCATGACTAACACCTATTTACATTTCTTCAATTAATACTTCTCTAATTTAGCGTTTATTAGCAGCTTCCTATTTTTTTCTTGTAATAATCCATTCTTTTCACTTTTCATTCGCGTCAGTCAATCATCCCATTTACAACAATGTACATACGTGCCTGTTTGTAGTAAGCTGATCCAATCCACAATCTTTACATTCTCAAGCATACAGTTATACATCTTTGCACGAATAAACTGTTATAGCTTTATTACTTTTATTTTCTCAGATCTCATAGAAAACGTTGAGAAAGAAACTTTTTCAAACTCACTATTTGTATATAATCCACCATACGCTTTTCACACATGTATTTAAAACGTAAAACTTAATAACTAGTTATGCATATTTACACAAGTGAAGTCTAAAGACATTATATATAAGGAGGGGAGTGTAGGCATCATTCAACCAGAGGACAGGAAGTGTTTAAACCCCGTTTCTCCCAGCACTGTGCTCCTTACCTGATCTTTTTCCACCTCTCTTCTTCCCATGAACAATTCAGCATACTCTCAAACACACACGCTTCTCTATCGTTTCCTCTCTACACATACATGCATCTTATACAGTACCCAACCTTTCAAAAAAGGCATAGTTTTCAGCAGCCTCGGAGTTTCGCACTTGCCCCTTCCTTCCTGCATCACATACTGTATATATATATCGAGGCATTGTGGTTGACAAGCATATACAGGCAGGAACATTTTAACAAATTTAAAATTAGTCATTTGTTCCTGAATATTATTCTTTATAACTCTTCCTACCAACAATGTTAAGGTAATGTTGTTGTAATTTCCCGCATCCTTTCTTAAATGGGCACAACATCTGCTCAGCTACCTCTGCATAATTATTCATTTCAAGTAATAAATTATATTTCTTTCATGAAACCATCCAGCTAATTAAATTAGCTAATTTCCAATGTTCACCACAACAGTTCACAGGACACTTCAAAAGCCATCCTTGTGATAAAATTGTTTACCAAAAAGTATTTATATATTTCTACCAAAGTGGAAGACTTTGTAACTAGGTTGACTATGGCATACTTTTGGGCTATTTTCACGTTTAGCCATTGTACTGCCTACTAGCAACGTGTTATTGTAAGAGCAGAAACTGTAATACTTATTTTGTAAATAATTTTAGTTTAGAATACATTTGATTATATGTATTATATATCTAGTGAAGCAGCGGTAGGAGTTATGGCTTTCTGTGAAGATTTTGACTGCAGCTACAGGTTCGAACAAACAACTCATCTATCCAGGTGTTGTTACAGAAAATCTAGTTCATTTCAAGTACCGTATCAGTATTAGGCCTGCAATACAATAATATGTTGCTACACAGCATCACTTTCTTATTGTTGTTAAATCTTAGTACGGAAACAAAAAAGGAAAAAAAGATTGAAAGAAATTCAAGTTTTTAATTTGGGATGTATTCTTGAAGGAAAATACACACACACACACACAGGATTTCTTTGCAGGTTATTCAGAGTGTAAGGCTGTAGGTTTGTATCTAATGTTTTAATAACTATGCATTCTCGTGAGACTAGAAGTAGAATCATATAGGTTTAACTGGGTTTAGCCAGTATTTTGATATCTAGACTTATGACAATTTATCCTATGCAAACATATTTTAGATATTAGCAAACACATTTAACATGGAAAAAAATGTAATGTGATTATGAATACGAGTCTTTTTGCCTTACTATAATCTTACGACCATATTTATGCAGAGATTGCATATTTCAAGCATTATTATTATTATCATTATTATTATTATCATCATTAAGATCATAAAACTAAAACATAATTTTTCCCTAAATTAATGTATTGAACCTCTCTACTTAAGATCGCTGTGGGGACAAAACCAATTGAGGTGTTTCACGTGTAATACTTGATAAATAATGAAGAGAATCTAACTTCAACTGTTAAGTATAATGTTAATTGGATATTATTACTCAGCGAAGAGAACTTGTGATTTGCGTTTGTCACAGATTTACGACCAAAATGTTCTAAATCTTAAGAATTGTAATCTTTCGGAACTAATGTGAAAACTTATGCTATTTAAGAGCTAATGAGACATCATTAATTTATAAATAAATAATATATTACAGGTGATAAATTATTATCTATGTTTGGGATGTATTACGTAAAACTATAGTAACAGTAATAATGATAATGGGATTAATAATTTGTTGCCACTGAACAAATATTGTGATTATAATTATGGCTATGTATGATCTTTAACAATACCGTATCATTAGGGTGTGTCGAATTTTTCAACTTTCAAATTCCAAATATGAGAGGTGCTAAAAAGTTGCAGCATGACTTAGGAATTCTAAAGATATTTTTGTTAATTTAATATAATTTAGTTTTGCTTGGTAAGAAGCTACATAAAAATAGTGACTTTTTTGACTTTTTTGTGGAATTATATAATAATTATTATATTAATTATATATGCTGTATATATAATGCACTGCTGTTTTTGCTTATTTCACAGGTTGAAACATATTCATCAGTGTGCTGAAGATTACTTGTCCGTCAGTGCTACCATCCTAACCAGTGGGAATTGACCTACAATGGCTTCTAAAAGGAGGACAAGACTTGGGACATTCACACATATGAGCAACCTAATTGGAACTGGTAGAGAGTTGTTGCCTCCTGAACTCCCAACTCTGCGAGACGTTCTGAAATATGGGCTACTGCTAAGAGAACAAAGTGGTGAGGATGTGAGAAACTACCCAGCAGCCAGTCTTGCAAAGGACATTTACCCTAAAGTGCTTGAAAAGTGGGAACGAGCAAACAGTTCTTTTGTAGCCCCCGTTGTAAATTCACGAGTCACAATCTTAAACAAGATCCAAGAGAGCTGGGAGCAGGCCAAAAACATATCTCTTGGGAGAGGAAAGCTACATGTCAAAGAGGCTTTCATTGCAAAACTTGACAAGCTTTTTGACATCCTCAGTTGCAAGTGTAAAATTGCAACTGAGGTGGTGTTGGCCTGCGTGCCACAGCTGCCATCACCACTGCTGCCTTTATGGATGCTGGCTTGATCACTGAAGAAGACAAGAGACTTGTAGTTGATCACAATAAAGTCAAGAGGGCCCAAGAAAAAGTTATGAGATCCCTGGATCAGGAATTTGATGATCTTTGTAAGAAGGGTGAAATTGACTGCATCTTCTTTGACGGCCGTCAAGATACAACTAAAGTTATGCTGAAAGCAGACAATTCAGATCGTCAGTTCCCCAGCATCATCAAAGAAGAGCATTATTCTGTGTGCAGTGAGCCAGGTGGAAGATATCTCTACCACTTCACTCCTGAGAAAGGCTCAACGAGAAAAAAACCTGCTGAAGTTATTGCTGATAATCTTGTAGATTTCATGAAGAAGAAGGGCATTGATAAAAGCCTGCAGGCCATTGGAGGTGATTCTACAAATGTTAACACTGGCTGGGAGGGTGGTTCCATGCATTGGGTAGAGGTCAAGCTTTGCCGTAAGCTGATCTGGTTGGTTTGTGCCCTCCACACTAACGAGTTACCCCTGCGACACTTGATCACAGCACTGGATGGGAAGACCTTGTCTAACAACAAGTGGACAGGTAACATTGGCAAGATGCTAGACACTGTAACCGAACTTGAAATTGATCCTTCATTCACCAAACTCTCAATTGGAGAGCCTCTTACTTCACTGAGTGACAATGTCGTAAAGGATCTCTCTAATGATCAAGCGTACGGGTATAGGATCACACAGGCCATAAGGACAGGAGAACTTCCCACAGATCTGGCCCTTCTTGAAATTGGTCCAGTGAGCCATTCAAGGTGATTGACAACAGCAAACAGGCTTTGTCGCATATGGGTTTCAAAACATGGCCTTAAAGGCAAAACCCTCAACAACTTAAGACTGATAGTGGAATACATTGTTGGTGTGTACTACCCCTGTTGGTTCAACATCAAAGTAAAACACTCTTGGGTGGAATGCCCACGCCACATCTTGTTTCAGCTGCGGCTAGTTAGGCTGCAAAAGAAGGCTGTAGTGGATGCTGTTTTGCCAACCATCAAGCGCTCAGCATGGTATGCATTCAGCGAAATGATAATCCAGACACTCTTGTGCTCAGATGACAGTGAGGAGAGGAGAGCTGGTGTCCAAAAGATTGTTGACATGATGGGTGGAGATGATGACACACTTGGAGATCTTTCTGTACGTCCCAGGAAGACACCTTCCATCAACTCCAGTGCTTCTTCCGTGTTGGAGCTGACAGACTGGTCTGGCGGGGTATTTGAACCTCCTTTGACATGTAAACTGACTACAGCGGAAGTAAAGAAGTTCTTTGACAAGCCTATGCAAGTTCCACAGTGGCCCTGTCGTGCTCAGTCAATAGAGAGGTGTGTGAAACAAGTCACAGAGGCAGCAGGCAGGGTGTATACACATGAGAAACGTGAGGCTATCAGAGGCCAAGAAGCAAGTCGGCGGCTGATGCCCAAGAACGAATCAAAGCAAGACTTGATGAAACTTGTTTAAATATTTTTTTTTACTGATGTCATTACTTTCTAATGTTTTATGATTACAAGGATATGTTTTATGATTACTAGGATATGTTTTATGCAGAGAAACTAAAATTTTTATAGCATTACCTGACATTTTGAGAAGCTAAAATTAATAAATGTTGTTTTCCGAGAGCAATTTATGTGCTTTTTAATCAAACGTAGATTTACCAAACTAAGTGTTGAGCAATCACAAAAATAATAGCAGATTTGAATTCTTCACATCCAAAAACATATTTTTAAAACTCCTCAGTGAAGGAATTGGCAAAAATTAATTTTCACCTCCCAAATTGACACACCCTACCGTATCATCCCCTTTGCTAGCCTGTAGATTAGATACACTAAAATCTTGTTAACTAAAATCTTGTAATGTCTAATTAAGAATTAAATGTTTGTTTATAAGAATTTAATAAAGTTCAATTAAGTTTTATTAATTAAGAAATTAAAAATGGTTTGTGAAATTAAAAATATAAAAATACAAGTTGGCAACACTAAGAATCTGCCCAAGCGAGGCTGGGTAGAAATGCCCTTCAGTTATCGGACGACCTTTGTCCTACTAAGGTGTTTTTTTGGTATTAAGATGTTTTTGTAAATTTAGAATATTGTTTTGGGTCTCTCTCCGGCTAAAATATTAACGTTAATTCCCCCCTCGCATTACTCCGTTTATCTAAAAGTGTTTCTGATAAATAAAAGTCAATAAAGTGTAATTAAGTGTATAATTAATCCCCCGTCTCCCTCGCCTTGTTTAAATTATAATGGCGCCCACCGGCTGAACTGTCAGCCGCGTCCGTGTAGAGACAAAGAAAACAAGTGATAAATAGGAAGAAAAGAAAATAATGAATTATAAAACAGAAGGAATGGGAATCGCTACCTTATTTGGTGGCAGCTAATCTTATTAAATTGTTATTAATTTAATAATACGAACCCACGCACTCCGTTATTAACATAGGCTTTTGCATTCTTTCGTATCTTATGAATAGGAATTGAAAATTTGTGCGTGTGTCCTTTCGATTAATCACGAGTAGGCTCTATTAAATTAAAATAAGGGCATTTTCCCACGTTCTCCGTAAGAAGAAAATTAGTAGATATTCTGTTTCACTACCCGTTTTATAGTCTTTATAAAACTAAGCAAATTCTGATTCCCTTTCCTTCGAAATTCGATGATTCAAGATGGCGCCCATCATTTTTAAAATTTCTTCTTATAACGCGCATTTTCGTAATTTTCCCATCCGCTCCGCCTCAAATTTCTCCGAGTCGTCTTGTCGAGGCTGTTATAATGTGGAGTAAAAAATTAGAGTCGAATTTCGAGTGTCGTTTTTTTCTTTTTTCTTCGCGTTAATTCCTTCCTCAGTCCGTTTTCTTTAGATTTCGTTTCGTTCAGTCAGAGAGAGAGATTTAAAAATTGGTATTTGCTCTCCGATGACTCATTTCTTTTTTTTTCGTTCCTTCAACTTTTATTACTCTTTTATCTTTTATACAGCCTGCCTATTTTGTGTTTAAAGTCTTTTTTGTGTTTACATTTGCGGAATTAGTAATAATTGTGATGATAATGATAATAATCATGATTAGTAAATAAATTTTACACTTACTTATATGAATTAAATTATTTTAGTTGTAATGACATTGTGACATGCATTTTTATACGGTAAGGTTTAAAATGTTTGAGCGTATATGTAACGCATTTCTAGGTGTATATATTATATGTATATAGTAGCGAATTACAAAAGAGTGAACAAGTAACAAAATTTTCCAGTATCTAGTAGGCAGTTTTTAAGATTCTTCTTTGACTGAATGTATATAATTAAGGGTTGCAAGCTGACACAGGACCATCATATGTGTATACTTTTAAGGATCGCTTTGTACTTTCAGTTCGCTTTATAATTTTAAGTTACTTTTAGGTTTAAATTCGTAAAATAATCGTTAAAGACACTAATTTATACTGGGTCAAATTCGGACGCTTCAAGGTTATATGCTTGCCGTATATAAATTGCGTGAGACCTCAAGGAAGCTAAATTTCTTATAAAAAGTTAAAAATGTTTAATTGAAATACAGGAATTGTTTTCGCAAATTCTTTTGAAAATCAATTTCTGTTTTTTTTACTTTTTCATATATTCATTAATTTTATATTTTTATAGGTGGGCTGATTGTTGTTGTCTATTTTTCTTTTTTATTTTAATGAAAATTCCAAGTGATATTTTGTACGAATAGGCTGGTTAAATTTTTATTCTGAAATTAGATTTTATTGTGATAAGTGTTTTTGTTTAACATTGTAATTTGCGTATAAATAACGAAAAATGTTTTTCTCGTTCGCATGTTTGCAAGAAAATGTTACAAAAATTGTTTCCGGATGTCCTGCAGTTTAATTCGGTTAGAAGTATTTTTATAGAGGCTCGTTTACAACACAAAGTGATCACTCTTCATTATGCAATGATTTGTTTTACTTTTTGTTTACGTAGTAGGTGGTGCTGTAGTTTTGAGTTCATAATATCTATTCTTATTTAGAATAACGATGTAAATTTGTAATTTCACTTGGAAACGATAAATTACTGGAATTCTTGTGATTTACAAACCATACTGGGTTTTGTGATGAAGGAGAGAGTTGTCTCTCAGATGTAATTTGTGAATTACGAGTTTTCTTCCTATGAAATTTAGCGTTTCAGGTTGGAATTAATGTATTAAATGAATTTTCGGTATTAATATTTAAAATTTTTATCTGTTTTGGAAAGTTGTTATTTTTTTAAACTTCATTTGGGTTTACTCTTGCAACTGAAACTTTAGCTTGAGTGTTAGCCGGAGATGGAGCCTTTTAGTTTGCCAATAGCGCTGTGGTAATCTATGTGTGTCCCCCCCCCCAAAGTGTAAGAGGGTTCATGATTTTCGGGAATTGATGACATGAAGTTTCTGGGTTTCATTTTTGTATTTTGTATTTAAATGTATCGACGTAATTTCTGAAGGTAGTTTGAATAATAATATTTTTTAAATTATAATAATGGTTACTATGTAGGGGCGCTTTTATATTTCTACTATGCAGTATTGTTTCGTTGCGTTTCATGATTTTTTTTATTACCTTCTCCGATGTACCTGCCATAAGTGACCTTATTGGTAGCTAGGGCATGATTAAATTTTTGTGAATTCTGTAAAATTTGCAATAGTTTTCCGTGAATTTGGCCAGAGCAAATTATAGTTATTGTTTCGAAGTGAAGTGTCGAGAAAATTTGGTAAATTAAATATGAAAAAGTGATAATCAGTAGCAGTACAAACTTTGATATTTTTTTGGAAGCAACTAAGGATCCGAATTCCATCCATTGAGTTTAGTTGACCCGATTTAGGTGATCGATCACTGATGAGAAGAGAGAGAGAAGAGATGAGAAAAGAGAAGAGACGAGAAGTGAGGAGAGTGAGAGAAGAGAAACCGAATACACAGGGACTTGGCGCAGGACAGTTTCGGTCGAAGATGGTCAAATGGTATTTTTCGGGTAGTCGCTGGTCACGCTGGTCGATGCTTCGCTAAATAGATGTTTTAGCACTCGGTTGGCAAACCACGAGAGTTTGACCGAGTGTCTAAGGCTTTCCTGTCCATACAGACATACAGTAGGTTCGTTGTGAAACCGCCTATGGTGAAGTGATCGTTTGGTTATTGCCAGTAAGAGAATCCCTCAGCTGGACGTAGGAAGAGCAGCGTTCACTGACAAAAGTCGAGATGACAGAGGCGAGTTTCTTCGTCGACTTCTAGAATTGCAAATTTCGTCCAATTCCGGTGCGTGGTTCCACTTTCGGATATCTCTATTAGGGCGGAGCGTTTTTACACTTTTTTCGATTTTCGTTTTGTAATAGCGCGGAAAAGTGGCTCTTCCACGTCAAAAGTGAGTGTGTAAAATCTCAGAGATCTGCAATAATATCTTCTGCCTCCGCACGCGCGTTGAAAATCCAAAAAATGCGCCAAAATACGCATTTTCTCAATATTTTCTTATAGTTTTAATTTTCATCCTACCTTCTTGTAATAACGAGGAAAAGCATCGTAAAGGTTTATTTTAGACTAGTTTTAAATATTTTTGTCCTGCGATAATTTCTTCTGCCTCCGCAAACGTTCCAAAATACGGGAAAATTTACATAAATAGCGTATTTTATTATGATCAACTTCGGCCCCCCACCACAGTTTATTCGTTAATTATGTATTAAGTAATGCAATTAACAATTCATTATATCATATTTTAGTAATTTAAGAAGTTTATATATTTGAGCAATTAAATAATTTAGGTCCACCAATGCAGTTTACTTTGCATATGCTTGGTTTATTTTTGATGACTTATTATGTAATATGCATGCAGCTCCTCGCTTATTTCGTCAATATTGAATGTACAATATTGACAAAATAACCCAGAACTCACCACGTGGAGGTGGCTGCATTTCGAGTTCCTCCCTGCGAGACCCAACCACCCTACCATTATCGGACTTGGACTAGTTACACACTGTAGTCACTTTTTGTTTCCATTCTTGGCATTTTCTTTCTGGATTCTAATCTTGCTCTGATAAATCCATCCCTTGCCTCTGAACCGCATACTGCGGCTAAAGCTTCTGTTACCAGTTTTATATGCCGTTCAACCGCTTGGGTGTGGCAAGGAAAGCGTGGGATGAAATCAGGTACATCTCCTGATGAGATATAGCTCGGGATGTCGGAGCGTGATAGAACTTTTGTCAGAGGAGGCTCTGACAGCTCACAAGTTTGCCAGTTAATCATGTTGTAGTACTCACTGCACTGAAAGTTCAACGTGGGCAATTTAAACACTCTCACTGCGGCTGACTCAGAATCTCTTGCTTTAAGGATTCTCCTCCATCCTAATTCTCTGATATGTTTTGCTTCATCGTGAATCATACTAAGGAGAACATTCTCAGGATGAGAAAAATATGAATTTCTCTGAATAACACGATCAACTATTTCTATACAGCGGGCACTCAACGACCTCGAGCGTTGTATCATTTGATAAAGATGTTTGGCTCCCTGTGTTGCTGAAGAATTTCTCTTGATTTGAAACCACATTGGAATATAAACGTTCATAATATAATCCACGATACACTTAAGGTTGTCTGAAGGTTCTTCAGTTGAAACGTAGAGACGAAGTATGCGGTTAGCAGTTGTCACCCATCTGGAGTGTGCCATTTTGCCTGGTTTCCTTTGAGCTAGAGAGGGAGTACATTCACCTTTTGACACAGCATCATAGATTTCTGCCAAATATTTCTGATCTGTGCTCAGATCATCTCTGTCAACTACAATTTCTTCCGCTTCAACTGCTTCAAACTCAACAACAGGTCTCTTTCCACAATCAATTAACTCTTTTCCTATAGGCCCCGTAAAACTATGAAGACCTGTTGTTTTACCATCAATGTCAGTCACTATGTGCCGCAAGGGAAGTTCATTAGTGTGAAGCAAGCAAATCAGCCACTGGAGTGCTCTCTGAAAGTGCTCTTAAATACTTCTTATCACTCCTCCTTTTGGTCCTGTATTAACTGCTGTCCCGTCACATCCAATGGCTTTAACTTCTGAAGTATCAATCTCATTTGAGCGAAAAAAATCCACAATTGCAGAAGATATACTCTGTGCTGAGCCAGAAGCGAGTGTTACATGCCCAATATAATGCGAGTTTGGTTCTTGAAGCAAAGTGACATGTTCTTCTGTTATATTTTTTTGATAACCTTTACTGCCAACTTTTTCTTGCACTGCAGTTTTGTCCTTTCTTCCATCGAAATAAATACTCTCCATAGTTTCTTCTTCGTAATCTCTCTTTTGAATGATAGATCTCACTCTTTTTCTAGCTCTTCTTACTTTGCATCTGTCTATTACTGAACTTAAATCTTTTTCGTTTATAATTCCCACGTCTTCAAGAACAGCCGAAGCAATTATAGCAGCAGACCTGTCTGACACACCAGTTCTGTCACAAGCTATAGCCAATGATGAGATTGTTCCATGATGAGATTGTTCCATCGATTTGATTCTCTGTGTCGGTTCATAATCAGAATCCGCTCCTTCTGTTTCACTTGATGTTAATGACAGTGTTTCAGTTGCTTGTCCTTTACTGGTAGATGGTTTTGGTTCATACTGTTTCATTCTCTGTTTTCTTCTAGCAATAGTTGCTAGATCTTTACGAGTTTGTGAAACATCAAGAGAGCCTACTGCCAATTTTCTTGTTGTTCTCTGATCTTTAAGGAAGTCTTGTTCAATTGCTGGAACCTTGAGATGGTTTTCACATGAACACTTATCAAAATTTTCACATTTGCAAGCACTGATGTCAAATAATTTGTTTTCTGCCTCATTTGGAAATGTTTGTAATTTAATTTTGAATGAGTCACTATCTTGTTTCCTTTTAATTGACTTTAGAAAGTTTTGACATTTTTCATGGTAATTTTTAATCATTTGAACGACACGGTTATGAGAAACAGTAGGAATAGAGGCTGTTTTCCACAAATCTTCGAGAGTTTTTGAGAGAACACCCGAAATTTCTGCCAGTGTAGGCTCTTTCTTCGATGTCTCATGACGTCCTTATAGGTTGGAAGGCACCTCTTGTCCAGATCAGCTGGAGCCCCAAACATAGGGCAACTTGAAGAAGTTCTTGTCGCTTGAGCTGGTACTGACATTGTGAAAAATACAGTAATTAATATAAAAATTAAGAAAATGCTCCGAAAACGGAAAATATTCTTGCATTCTGCAGAAGTTTTGTATATTACACCAACGTATTATTATGCACTAAAATATGCAGTATATGTCCACATATGCGTGTTGTGTTCCAAAGATGTATTAACAGCAAGAGCAACAAAATCCACATCTTACCCGAAACGTAGCTAGCACAACACTGCGGGGAAGTGAGAGCAAGAAGGCCTGGTAGAGTGTTGTGAGTCATGACTCCTCAGTCATCACTCACTGACTCATGACTCCTCAGTCATCACTCACTGACTCATGACTCCTCAGTCATCACTCACTGACTCATTGCCGTATATGGCAATGACGAGCAAAACACCATACCAGGCTGTGGGGAAGCTTCTAGAACGATGTGGGAGTACTACATGACGTACAAAGTGAATTTATTAGCGTATAGGCTGAATATGCAAAATACGTGATTTATGCGGATTTTTCCGTATTTTGGAACGTTTGCGGTGGCAGAAGATATTATCGCAGGGCAAAAATATTTAAAACTAGTCTCAAATAAACCTTTAGGATGCTTTTCTTCGCTATTACAAGAAGGTAGGATGAAAATTAAAACTATGAGAAAATATTGAAAAAATGCGTATTTGGGCATATTTTTTGGATTTTCAACGCGCGTGCGGAGGCAGAAGATATTATTGCACATCGAGATTTTACACACTCACTTTTGACGTGGAAGAGCCACTTTTCCGTGCTATTACAAAACGAAAATCGAAAAAAGTGTAAAAACGCTCCGCCCTAATCTCTATCCCCTGATCCTCTTAGAATTGGACGTCTCTCTTTTTTTTTTTCGCCATTTGGAGAGAGAGCGGAACCAACCTCAAGCGTGCTGACCTGTTGCATGGTGATGCAACCCCTTGCATTCTAGCGAAGTGAGCAGGAGAGCTACGGTTGAAAATTTAAGAAGTCCTTTGTCAGCGTGCGGATTGTAATCTAAACAACGTCCAGCAATTAATGTACAGATTATTATGTAATGAAATTATAAGTGAAAGGGTGCGATTATTGCCATATTTGTTTTGTATTTCGTGAAATAGTATGTGCTCTCTGGTCAGTATTTTATGTAAACGTTTTCTTGTTTTTCCTATGTTGCCCTGATAGTAACTATGTAACTGTATAAATAATTGTTTCGAATGTAAAGCGATCTTTGATGAGGAATCGCTGGAATAGATTGTGAACTTGAAATTTGTGTAACCAGTGTTCCGAAAATTATCCGTTATTTGTCACGTAACAGATTCGTTACAGGTTGTAAATTTGATTATATTAGTGTGAAATGTTATTTTATGCAAATGTGAAAATTATAGTTTCTTTTTTTTTCAATTTTTATAAAATTATACAAAATATCTAATATGTGGAATTTGTCATTGAAATGATTTCTTGTCTATTCAAACTTTGAACTTGTTAAAGAAAAAAAAAACTGCAAAATAAATAAATTTATTGAATAAAAAAATAAGTTTGTTAAAAGATATTAATAAGTTTTCCTAGTGTAAAACTTATTTTCAAGGGGGTGATGCGAGTGTAGTAATGTCTAATTAAAAATTAAATGTTTGTTTATAAGAATTTAATAATGTTCAATTAAGTTTTATTAAATAAGAAATTAAAAATGGTTTGTGAAATTAAAAATATAAAAATACAAGTTGGCAACACTAAGAATCAGCCCAAGCGAGGCTGGGCAGAAATGCCCTTCAGTTATCGGACTGCCTTTGTCCTACTAAGGTGTTTTTTTGGTATTAAGATGTTTTTGTAAATTTAAAATATTCTTTTGGGTCTCTCTCTCCGGCAAAAATGTTAATGTTAATTCCCACCTCGCATTACTCCGTTTATTTAAAAGTGTTTCGGTATAAATAAAAGTCAGTAAAGTGTAATTAAGTGTATAATTAATCCCCCGTCTCCCTCGCCTTGTTTAAATTATAATGGCGCCCACCGGCTCAACCGTCAGCCGCGTCCGTGTAAAGACACAGAGAAAACAAGTGATAAATAGGAAAAAAAGAAAATAATGAATTATAAAAGAGAAGGAATGGGAATCACTACATAACCTAGTTTATATACATGAAGATAATTCTTTTCTCTGCAAACCATCAACATATATCGTCGTATTAATGCATTGGTACTTTATAATTTTTTTTTGACGATTCTCATGTAATATACGGTGGAGAAATGAGCTTCAATCTCTTAAGTATGTTTTCGATGTATTAATTCCAAAGAGCTTTATTGAAATTCGCCTATCAGGATATATTATATATACACTCGTGTGTGTGTATATATATATATACACACTCGTATATATATATATATATATATATATATATATATATATATATATGTGTGTGTGGAGCGTGGTTCGCATTTCACCTTAAACTGTAGGCCTAAAGTGGTACGACAAGCTTCACCTTTATCAGAATGAACATTTCGGTCGGTAGCATAACATATAACTAAGATCACCAGCAAAGCCTACATATATATATATATATATATATATATATATATATATATATATATATATATATATATATGTATCTTAATTACTTTAGAATTTTATTAATACAACGCACACAACTCAAACCTTGATCATGGAAATTTCTTTTAAATGATGGATATGGAAATACAAAATTTGAATTAATTCACAGATTTCCTCTTTTCAATAAAAAGTTCAAAACTGAAAGTCACCGTGTTTGACTTTAAGTTCACCCGCAATTTTCTTGGAAATGTGACACCATTCACAACAATTGGTTCCTAATATAAAATCCTGATTTCGGAAGCCCAATCATTCAAGACCGAAGTATTTTTTTACAAGCAACTTGGTAAGGAAATTTAGATTTTAAATAAAAGCAAAGTGTACTTATCTCTATTCATTCTACAATCACATTACATGTAAGTAATTTCATACAAAATTTATAGTCATTGAGACCTCCACACTTATTTTAAGTTCACTATCCATTTAGATTTTGAGAAAAGCTTCACGAATTTGACTTTACTGGTTGTGGATATGACGAACAAACTCTTGACAGCTTTACTATTTTGTAAATTTATGACCTCATTAGCTTTATCCTCGATTATTTGTGCATGTACATATTTATGTATATATTGAATGTGTATATTTTTGTGCGAGCGCGCACACACACACACACACACACACACACACACACACACACAGGAAACAGCCAAATGCTGGGATATCCACACCTAAGATTCACCCAAACTTGAAAAGATGATTCTCTCAATACAGTTTCCTTTACTCTTTCAGTGTGCTCTAACCTTCTTAAGTTAGATTTACATCACTCCAATCTATAAAGAAGCATTCTTCCGTCAATTCTGTTTGTTAAATATAAAGGACCTTTTCCAGTTTGTGTACCGTTTTTCATATAATTTATTTTTGCTTCTTTTCAGATCAAAAATGAGTGATAAAAAATGAGTTCTTGATAACCTAACCTAACCTAACCTAACCTAACCATTTCCGAATGGTCCTTGAATAAATAATTTCAATCTAAAAATGTTTACTATGCTGTATGTAATGTACTGTAGAAAACGGTACATAAACTGGAAAACGTCCAATATAAAATATCACGACTGCCTAGGTATAACGTGATTTTCCGGACTACTTCCAAGAAAGCAAAAGCTAATTGAATAACTTAACTAGTTAACTTTTCAAATTAACTTAACTACTTAATTTTCAAAATATGTGCTAACTTAACTTAACCTAGTTGGTAAGATCGTCAAGTTAACTTAACTAGTTAATTTTGAAAGTTAATTGGCCGAACCCTGATACATGATGTTGAGAAAGCTGGTGTAATTAAATTTCGCGCCTATACAAGTGTGCAGAAGTATTGCTTTATGAAGATAGTATTTTAATACACTGGGTTTTGGCAGTTCTTAAACTAAGCTGATGAGAGAGGGCGAGTCAACTCTATTTTAAGGAATTGTTAAATTCTCAGAAAATTGTTTGAAAAGGTGTAATACAAGTTTTTATAAATATTTAGCTACTTTGAATAGTGAAATTGTTTAAAATGAGCGAAACTGTTGCAGAAGTTGCAATCAAATTAAGAAAAAATCAACATTTAGGCGGTTTTCAGCCTAAAACAATAAAATTAAGTATCAAAGAGTCGAGTTTAATAAGATACATCATGTATCAGGGTTGGGCCAATTAACTTTCAAAATTAACTAGTTAAGTTAATTTGACGATCTTACCAACTAGGTTAAGTTAAGTTAGCACATATTTTGAAAATTAAGTAGTTAAGATAAATTGAAAAGTTAACTAGTTAAGTTATTCAATTAGCTTTTGCTTTCTTGGAAGTAGTCCATAAAACCACCGTTATACCTAGCCAGTCGTGATATTTTATATTTAACAAACAGAATTGACGGAAGAATGCTTCTTCATAGATTGGAGTGATGTAAATCTAAGTTAAGAAGGTTAGAGCACACTGAAAGAGTAAAGGAACCGGTATTGAGAGAATCATCTTTTCAAGTTTGGGTAAATCCTAGGTGTGGATATCCCAACATTTGGCTGTTTCCTCTGTGTGTGTGTGTGTGTGTGTGTGCGCGCGTGCTTGCGTGCATATGCGCTTGCACAAAAATATACACATTCAATATATACATAAATATGTACATGTACAAATGATCGAGGAAAAAATTAATGAGGTCGTAAATTTACAAAATAGTAAAGCTGTCAAGAGTTTGTTCGTCATATCCACAACCAGTAAAATCAAATTCGTGAAGCTTTTCTCAAAATCTAAATTGATAGTGAACTTAAATTAAGTGTAGAGGTCTCAATGACTAAAATTCTGTATGAAATTGCTTACATGTAATGTGATGGTAGAATGAATAGAGATAAGTACGCTTTGCTTTTATTTAAAATCTAAATTTCCTTACCAAGTTGCTTGTAAAAAAATACTTCGGTCTTGAATGATTGGGCTTCTGAAATCAGGATTTTATATAAGGAACCAATTGTTGTGAATGGTGTCACATTTCCAAGAAAATTGCGGATGGAACTTAAAGTTAAACACGGCGACTTTCAGTTTTGAACTTTTTATTGAAAAGAGGAAATCTGTGAATTCAACTTTTGTATTTCCATAACCACCATTTAAAAGAAATTTCCATGATCAAGGTTAGAGTTGTGTGCGTTGTATTAATACAATTTTAAAGTAATTAAAATGTAATATACATATATATATATATATATATATATACAGGGTGTCCCGTAAATCTGGAACCATAGGGCAAAATCATAAAAACGGCAATAAAAACACCGAAGAGACTTTTGGGGACTGTTTGTGAAATGAGCGAGGATGGTAGCGGCTGTGTCATCGTCGGTGGATGTCCTCGGAGGTCCACTGCGTGGTTTATCTCCTATTGATCCCGTTTCCCTGAACTTTGCTACAAGTTTGCCGACACAGCGGGTCAATCCCAGAATAGGCACCTGATGTACCTCAATCCCAGATGAAGCACCTGCGTTCAGCCTCAATCATAGAATAGGCACCTTGCAAGGAATTAAATAAAAAAAACCTGATGATTACAAAATTTATTGTTTATACAGAGTTTATTACAATATAATAAAGGCAAAGTTATAAAAGGTTTAAAGCGATTTAATGAATAAAGAAAAATTATTTCTGAAATAGAAATCGAATATTATTATTAATAAAATATTAAATGTGAAAATCAGGTAAAAATCAAACTGGTAAGAATAGCAAAACTAACCAAAAAAGCAGAAGATATAGCAAAAGGTTAGGTTAGGTTAGGTTAGGTTAGGTTAGG
This sequence comes from Bathynomus jamesi, assembly GCA_023014485.1. Classification (NCBI taxonomy): domain Eukaryota; kingdom Metazoa; phylum Arthropoda; class Malacostraca; order Isopoda; family Cirolanidae; genus Bathynomus; species Bathynomus jamesi. Next base: position 102,817 of record JAJOZX010004484.1, read on the forward strand.
TTAGGTTAGGTTAGGGTTCATTTTTTCAAATATTGATAAAAACAATGAAATTATATCTCTAAAAACTGTTTATATTTTTTTCTCCTCAATCCCAGATTAAGCACCTGTGTTTTGCCTCAATCCCAGATTAAGCACCTAAAAATGATTTCAGGTGCCTATTCTGGGATTGATCCGACACAGCTAGTGTTATCGGCGCGCGGTCCGGATGCAATCTGTTAAATTCCTCAGCGACCTCCCTCTGACTCCGATTTCCTACGAGCAGAATTACCTAGATGCGTTCTTCCTTACTCAAAGACATCATGGGCACTTGCATAAATGGAAAAACATGAATTACTTATTTTACCCTATGGTTCCAGACTTATGGGACACCCTGTGTATATATATATATATATATATATATATATATATATATATATATATACATGTAGGGTTGTAGGCTTTGGCTGGTGATCTTAGTTATATGTTATGCTACCGACTGAAATGTTCATTCTGATGAAGGTGAAGGTTGTCGTACCACTTTAGGCCTAGAGTTTAAGGTGAAATGCGAACAACTGCTCCATATATATATACACACACACGAGTATATAAAATATATTCTGATAGGCGAATTTCACTAAAGCTATTTGGAATTAATACATCGAAAACATAATTAAGAGATTGAAACTCATTTCTCCATCGTATATTTCATCAGAATCGTCAAACAAGAAATATAAAGTACCAATGCATTAATACGACGATATATGATGATGGTTTGCAGAGAAAAGAATTATCCTCATGCATATAAACTATGTTAACAAGATTTAGGTGTGTCTATTATATAGGATAGCAAACGGGATGATACAGTATTGTTAAAGATCATACATAGCCATAATTATAATCACAATATTTGTTTATTGGCAACAAATTATTAATCCCATTATCATTATTATTGTTATTATAGTTTTACGTAATACATCACAAACATGATAATAATTTATCTCTTGCAATACATTATTTATTTATAAATTAATAATGTCTCATTAGCTCTAAAATAGCATTAAGTTTCACATTAGTCCCGAAAGATTACAATTCTTAAGATTTAGAACATTTTGGTCGTGAATCTGTGACAAACGCAAATCACAAGTTCTCTTCGCTGAGTAATAATATCCATTTAACATTATACTTAATGGTTGAAGTTAGATTCTCTTCATTATTTATCAAGTATTACACGTGAAACACCTCAAATGTGTTTTGGTTTTGTCCCCACAGCGATCGTAAGTAGAGAGGTTCAATACATAAATTTAGGGAAAAATTATGTTTTAGTTTTATGATCTTAATGATAATAATAATAATGATAATAATAATAATGCTTGAAATATGCAATCTCTGCATAAAGTTTTAAATATGGTCGTAAGATTATAGTAAGGCAAAAAGACTCGTATTCATAATCACATTGCATTTTTTTCCATGTTAAATGTGTTTACTAATATCTAAAATATGCTTGCATAGGATAAATTGTCATAAGTCTAGATATCAAAATACTGGCTAAACCCAGTTAAACCTATATGATTCTACTTCTAGTCTCACGAGAATGCATAGTTATTAAAACATTAGATACAAACCTACAGCCTTACACACTGAATAACCTGCAAATAAATCCTGTGTGTGTGTGTGTGTTTTCCTTCAACAATACATCCCAAATTAAAAACTTGAATTTCTTTCAATCTTTTTTTCCTTTTTTGTTTCCGTACTAAGATTTAACAACAATAAGAAAGTGATGCTGTGTAGCAACATTTTCTTGTCTTGTAGACCCAATACTGATATGGTACTTGAAATGAACTAGATTTTCAGTAACAACACCTGGACAGATGAGTTGTTTGTTCGAACCTGTGGCTGCCATCAAAATCTTCACAGAAAGCCATAAATCCTACCGCTGCTTCACTAGATATATAGGGTGTCCATAAATTATTCACCCCATTATAAGCCTTAATAAATTCGTTATTATAGGAGCTATCTTAAAACGGTTTGCGGCAATTAATAACACAACTCAAGAATGTTTTTTCTTTATTTCGCAGAACATCCACTAAGGGCACAATGGCGACAGTGAAGGAGAAAGCAATGTGTGTGCTGTGGATGTGGGAAACCAAATCTCCATTTTTTTGAACAATGTCGTTTTCAGTGATGAAGCGACATTCCATCTGTCTGGTAAAGTCAACAGACACAATTGCCGTATAAGGGGATCAGAAAATTCGCATGAATTTATTGAACACGAACGCAACAGTCCCAAAATAAACGTTTGGTGTGCTCCCTCCCACAACCGTGTGATTGGACCATTTTTCTTCCATGAGAAAACTGTGAAGGCTACAAATTACCTAGATATGCTTGAATGGTATGCTGCACCTCAGCTTGAGGATATGCAGCCCCGTGTGTTCTTTCAGCAAGATGGGGCACCGCCACACTGGGGATTAGAAGTGCGGAGGTTCCTCAATGAAAAGTTCTCTTCTCGTTGGATCGGGCGAGATGGCCCTATTCCATGGCCTCCTCGTTCCCCGGATATCACGCCTCTGGATTTCTTTTTATGGGGCTACACAAAGGACAGAGTGTATGCAAAGAAGGTTAATAACATTACAGAATTAAGACACCGGATTGAAGAGACATTAGCTTCCATCACGCAAGACATGCTTCTTAATGTTTGGAACGAAATCATCTATCGCCTTGATGTTCTGCGTGCTACTAATGGGGCTCACGTGGAGGTTTATTGAATTAAAACAAAAATTTCTTGAGTTGTGTTATTAATTGCTGCAAACCGTTTTAAGATAGCTTCTATAATAACGAATTTATTAAGGCTCATAATTGGGTGAATAATTTATGGACACCCTGTATATAATACACATAATCAAATGTATTCTAAACTAAAATTATTTACAAAATAAGTATTACAGTTTCTGCTCTTACAATCACACGTTGCTAGTAGGCAGTAAAATGGCTAAACGTGAAAATAGCCCAAAAGTATGCCCTAGTCAACCTAGGTACAATGTCCTCCACTTTGGTAGAAATATATAAATATTTTTGGTAAACAATTTTATCACAAGGATGGCTTTTGAAGTGTCCTGTGAACTGTTGTGGTGAACATTGGAAATTAGCTAATTTAATTAGCTGGATGGTTTCATGAAAGAAAGATGTAATTTATTACTTGAAATGAATAATTATGCAGAGGTAGCTGAGTAGATGTGTGCCCATTTACAGAAAGGTTGCGGCAAAGAACAACATTACCTTAACATTGTTGGTAGGAAGAGTTATAAAGAATAATATTCAGGAACAAATGACTAATTTTAATTTCGTTAAAATGTTCCTGCCTGCATATGCTTGTTAACCACAATGCCTCGATATATATACAGTATATGATGCAGGAAGGAAGGGGCAAGTGTGAAACTCCGAGGCTGCTGAAAACTATACCTTTTTTGAAAGGTTGTGTACTGTATAAGATGCATGTATGTGTAGAGAGGAAAAGATAGAGAAGCGTGTGTTTGAGAGTATGCTGAATTGTTCATGGGAAGAAGAGAGATGGAAAAATATCAGGTAAGGAGCACAGTGCTGGGAGAAACGGGTTTAAACACTTCCTGTCCTCTGGTTGAATGATGCCTACTCTCTCCTCCTTATATGTAATGTCTTTAGACTTCACTTGTGTAAATATGCATTTACTATTTTATATATATATATATATATATATATATATATATATATGAAAATTATTTCACGAAAGTAACACGTGAAAAATATTTATGATGAATAAAACCACGAAGGAAAGGAAACACAGAATGGTGCTCAAGCGCTTTCGTCTAATGACATCCTCAGGAACACTGAGGATGTCATTAGACGAAAGCGCTTGAGCACCATTCTGTGTTTCCTTTCTTTCGTGGTTTTATTCATCATATATATATTATATATATATATATATACGAGATCTGAGAAAATAAAAGTAATAAAGCTGTAACAGTTTATTCGTGCAAAGATGTATAACTGTATGCTTGAGAATGTAAAGGTTGTGGATTGGATTAGCTTGCTACAAAGAGGCACGTATGTACATTGTTGTAAATGGTATGACTGACTGACGCGAATGAAAAGTGAAAAAAATGGATTATTACGAGAAGAAAAGGAAGCTGCTAACAGACGCTAAATTAGAGAAATATTAATTGAAGAAATATAAATAGGTGTTAGTCATGACGAGCTGCAAAGATTGTTGATAAAAGTTTCTCTACAATTCAAATACATATACAGAGAGAATCTCGGTTAAAAATGGAACACCCTAAGAAAACTCAACAGCTAGTTTTCTTTCAGGCGGATATATTAAAGAATAGTATTTTAGGTGAAATTTATTTATCTTTTTATTGCGTTTTATAATACACACAGTGTGTATATATACACAGTGTGTATATATATATATATATATATATACTGTATATATATGTGTGTGTGCGTGTGCTTGCCTGTATATTGTATACTGTTGGTAAGCTTATTTGAATTCAAATAAGCCAAGAAAATAACATATTAGTCTTTAAAGAAATCTTTGCTATTTGCCTTACACCACAGTTCTTATATACAAAATATATATGTTGGTTACATTTACTAGTATATATATATATATATATCAGCAGAAGCCTGGTGCTCCAACAATGGATCTTCTGCACGAATGCTTCCAATGTTTGTTTGCTTTTTTGTTTTTGTTTTTGTCTGGTTTTGTTTGGTTTTGTCTCATGAAAGACCATGAAAGAACACCACAGGCGGATTTTTTTCTCGTGAAGGAAGGCGAGGATGAATCCTTTTATTTTTCAACAAGGAGGAGGGGGGCCTCTCAAGGGGCCCGTGAAGTGGCAAGTGCCCTTCATTAAGGGCGGTGAATAATTGGGGTGAGGAACTTAAGGAAGGGGCCCCTCATAACGAAGGCGAAGGCCTTCAGGGGCCCCTCCATGGGCAAGTTTCAAAGCACCCCAAATTCCTCTACCCAAATGCTATCAGTGAATATAGATTTAATTCGCGTAACCTTTCCCAGTAATTTAGTTCTTTGCACCCATTGATCTTGGCTGTGAAGCTTCACTGAATCCCTTCTAGCTGTCTAATGTCTTCTTTTTTCTATGGGCATGTTAGGACCAAGCACTATTCCAATTTGGGTATGATCAGTGTTTTCAGTAGAGGAATCATTATATTCCTATCCCCTTTTAAAGGTTCTCAGTATCTGCTCAGCTATTCTCTTTGCTCTGTTTACTGCTATCTTATTTTGTGTTTAAAATTTCGCATCATCAGTCATTACAACATTACAATATATATATATATATATATATATATATATATATATATATATACAGGGTGTCCCAAAAACAACTATATACTCTTTATAGCATCATATATTTTATAATTAAAAAAAACAACAATATATTGTTATAGCAATTGCCAATGAAAGGTAAATTAGTAATCTAAGTGATCAAAATGTTATAGCGAGTTGTTTGCATATAAAATTTAATTAACTACGCCAAGTGCTCAAAATGTTCTCCGGCGGCATGAATGCACTTTTGAATGCGTCGACTAACTGATTCGCAGACATGGACTAATGTGGATGCTGTGATGGTCCCGCACTTTTCCCTAATTGCATCCTTAAGGTGTTCGAGTGTTGCAGGTCTTGTACCATAAACTGCATCCTTCAGGTAGCTCCACACGTAAAAATCAAGTGGAGTCAAGTCCGGTGAACGTGGAGGATACTCAACGCTTCCTCTTCGTCCTATCCAACGGTTAGGCAACGTTTCATCGAGGTACCTTCTGACATCACAATGATAATGAGGGGGGGCTCCATCTTGTTGAAAGTAAAAGTCGTCGTTTCCAAACAACTTCCGAACTGCAGGTATAATTTCTGTCCGCAGCATGTCGAGATATGCGGCTGATTGCGGCACCGATAACTGTCCCATTAAAGAAAAATGGTCCAACCAAACCCCTGGATGATAAACCACACCATGCTGGTAATCCTGGTAAATTAACATGTTTAGCCACATAAACGTGTGGATTATCAAGTGACCAGTACCTGCAGTTGTGTCGATTTACTGTGCCATTCAGCTTGAAGGTAGCTTCATCAGACCACACGATTTTGTTGTATTGAAAGTGCATTCATGCCGCCGGAGAACATTTTGAGCACTTGGCGTAGTTAATTAAATTTTATATGCAAACAAATCGCTATAACATTTTGATCACTTAGCTTACTAATTTACCTTTCATTGGCAATTACTATAACAATATATTGTTTTGTTTTGTTTTAAATTATAAAATATATGATGCTATAAAGAGTATATAGTTTTTTTGGGACACCCTGTATATATTCAGTTTAATTTAAAATGTAAAAGCTTGTTAAATTGTTAAATTCCAACAACCCATGTCCGAAGTTTGGTAACTCTTGCACGCAAAAATAAAGAAACAGCCATGAATGTTGTTATAAAATGACACTACAGTTTATTTATAAAAAGTATGAAATAAATAAATTCTTTTATATATATTATATTATATGGCTACGTCGTATCCATTTTCGCAAGACCGCTTCGATCGTCGATCAGCAAACTTGAGCGACAGTGGGTCTGGGTAGTAGTTGGATGGGTGATGTCCTCTGCGTCCAGATGATGTAGCGACCTGTGGTTCGGATCACAGGTAAAGCTGTTAGTCCCCTCCGTCACATGACCTTTGCTGTTACGGAGGAGGTTAAACAACCCCAATATATATATGTATATAGTGGACTAGGGATCACCAGTTTGATGTGGCCAAGAAAGTAGGCTTACTATAACACTGCCCAACACCAATTTTGCTGATTTAATTCTAACACCTGTTTTTAGGTAACTTTGGTGTGCTGATTTAAAAAATCACCTTAGTTTTTGCCTACTCATACTCAGAATCAGCATGGAAAAGTAAACAATTGTGCAGGGAGTGAACTTTAATATACAATGGTAATATTGACACAAAGTGATTAAAAGTGTTTAAATAAGCAAAAAATGAATCCATGATCATGACGTCACGCTCACACCTGGGGAAATCACAGATACCCAAGATTTTAATATGTTGTACATGACCTTTAGATTTAATGCACAGATTTGTGTATTCCACAGATAAAATTTTAACAGCAAAACAGCTGTTAACAGGTCTCAAAAATCATCAATTTTGATAAGTGCCCTTCATGGATCACCCAAAATAGGCATATTGCATTGCACATTGCACGAAAACCTGATGTGATGGACAAAATCTAAGGTGATATTTTAAATCAGCACATCAATATTACCCAGAAACAGGTCTTAGAATTAAATCACCAGCAAACATCTTTTTTTTGTTGGGCAGTGTAATTAATGAATTATATTGAAATGAATAATTAGGTTTTACCAGTTTGAAAATACAGCCGAAACAAACGATAGTTAATAAGGAGAGAAAAATTACTTTGTTGTTTTTGTGTTTAATTAGGAACAAATGAATTATTATTTGTTCACAGTCAGTGGCGGACTGGCTCATAAAATTTTTTCTGCCAAAGGGGTCAGGGGGCCCATAACCCCATTACATAATTCAATTCCAGTCCTATCCTAATAGGCCTATTTATGGGTTAAGTTTGTTTAAATAAAAAAAGTTAATATTTTTTTATAAATTTATTTTACCAATAAGTACAAATATTTTACAAGTACTGCCTGCATATACATACATACATACATACATGCTATACTAAAAGTAGTTTTTTAAGTTCATTACTCGAGTTTGCAAATCGGTCTATTATAGTTTCCATGTCTAACTCATCCAACATGACCTTTTCTGTAGACATCAACATGTATGCTTCCAGATTCTCCTATGACAAAGAATTTCGTAATCTTGTTTTTATTATTTTAAGCTTAGAAAATGCCCGTTCACACTGAACTTGAGTCACAGACAGTGTACAGATAGCTTTGTACATTTGGTAAAGATTATCGTATGCCTTGTCATTAAGTCCGTTTGATGCAAGAATATACAGAACACATGATGGACAATTGCCACAATATTTAGAGCATGAATTCATTTTACTGCTGCTCTCTGCATTATCATCATTCAGCAGAAGCTTAAATACTTCAAAGTTCGATGCAAAAGACTGCAATTCTAATTTTACTTCACTTCTATTTATCCCTGGAGCAAGCTCAAGAATACCTTCCAATGCTTCTTCTTCTTCAAGACCATTTTTAGTAATATATTCATAATTTGATGGATCGAGGCATGACATATCCTTATATAGTTGTCTATGGTCAATGAAACGGGATTCCAGTGATTGTACAACACGATCCATTATCAAGTTGAACACATATACACGATAGTCTGACAAAGAATCAGATGTGTTTTTTTCATCAGCAGCTAGTTCATCTGCCATTATCTTTGTTTTATGTTTCCTCTTAATTGGTAACTCAGTTTTTACAAAATCAATTTTCACTGTTTGATTTTCATCATTATTGAACAATGTGCTCATTGGATTTGTTGGCAAATTTCAAAGCCTGACTATATACTTTATCAAATTCTCTTGATCTTTTCTTCAAATCTGTAATGGATTTTTCTACTATATTCGATGCAGTAAACATATTTAAGCCACTTGTCTGTAGATAGCTTGACAAAGGGGCTGTAATGTGAAAGATATATAAGTATGTGAATGCTGTCAATATTGTTTGAAATTCTAGAAGGCTAGACAGTAAAACATTTGCCTCCTGTTTTGTTTTTGCATCAAAATTGTTAGAGCTTTGAATAATGGATAAACATGTCAGAAGATCCACAAAATTACTGATATATATCTCGTCAAAATTTCCAAATATAGTAGTTGCTGCACTGGACTTCCCTGACCACCTGGTCTCACCAATTAACTTTAATCGTTTCATCTTTTCTTTCCCCAGATGATGTCCAACAACTTCAGTCCAGATGGCCATTCGCTTATATGATACCTTCACAAATTTTGCTAAATTCTGGAGTAAATTGAAGAAGGAAACTGCTGGTACACAACACTTCGTGGTTTCAGTAACTACTAAATTGAATACATGGGCATAGCACCATACATGAACATGCTGATCAGCTACATCAGCAATTTTACTCTGTAAGCCATTATATTGTCTATGGTAGCTTGCAGCGCCATCTGTGCTATCTGATAAGCAGTTTTTCGGATCTATTTCAAGACGTTGTAATGTTTCATTTAATAGGTCAAAAAGTCCCTGCCCTGTACCATCATTGCTTGGAACAATTGCAAGTAGTCGTTCATGGATAGTACCATTTAGTACATATCGAATAACAATACTAAATTGATCAATTGATGAAATATCCTGGGTTGAATCTACTTGTATGGAATAATACTTGGCCTCAGCAACTTCTTCAGTAATTTTTTCCTGTATCATATTCTTCATAATTTGGGTCAAAGAAGAGATGGTTGTTTTACTCAAGAATGTGACAAGACTACCACGACCTTTACTTTGTGCTTTTCTTTGTTTTTCCAATCTTTCACATCGTTGTTCAGACTTTTCCTTCACCATGGAAACATGAGAAGCCATAATAGGATCATATTTTGCCATCAACTGCACAGTAGCTAAGAAATTTCCATGATTTTCTGTTTCATCAAGAAGAGAATATGCTGACTCATTTCTGTGTCCACGAAAAGGAAGAGCTTGTTTACCTAACATCTTTATTATATCTACAACTCTGGCAACAATATTTCTCTGCTTTAGTACTTCATCTTTTCGCTTCTGCAATGATGCAGCGAGAAAACGAGCTAAACCACCATCATTTACTAAACTGATATATTCCTGAGCATGCTTGCTATGTATACCAGTTGATTCATGCTCTGATAAGCACTGGCCAATGCGTCTGTAATCATTAAATCCTCGCACAAAAGCAGATGGGTTAGAAGAGGTTGGTGACTCAAATGCCAAGCAAAATGAAGAATATAGTGATCTATTCTTCTTATTATATGTTAACCAGTGTCGTGAGACAGTGTCACCCATAATTTTTCGCTTATATAACTTTACATTAAATGGCAGGTCATGATCATGTGGCTGAATTGGATGCTCTTTGAAAAAAGATTTCAAATCTGTTCGTGCAGGATATTGAAAGAGCTTATCCTGTCTAAATGTTGGTTGATTCTCATCATTATTTAAATCAGCTACTAGATCTTTTTGATTATGTACGTGTACAAGCCCAGGTTCAGTTACTGTCATTCCACCAGCTAATTCAGAATCATAAAAATCAGCATCTACAGTCTCAAAAACGTTAGGCATACCTTCATCTTTATGTCCTAGATCTACAGTATCAGCATAAACAGTTGTAGTTGAATTTCTCTGTAAGTCGCTTTCCTCTTTCTGCAATGTAGATATAGGTGTTGATATCATAAATGCTGTTATAGGCCTGCACTTTTTTGCTGAATCATTTCTTTCTGCTTCTCGTTTATCTTTCCGTTTCTGTGCTCCAGATTTCCGTTTCATGTGTTCCATTTCCTTACCTGAAATATAAAAAAAATAAATAAAATTAATAAAGTAACCTGATTTACTAATTGCATTTAATATAATCAAGATCAACAAATTTCAAAACAAATAACAATGCTTGAATTATACTATAATGAATGAATATATGTATTCTGTAACTGTATTGTAATGTAATTGTAATTTAATGTATTGTAATCTTTTCTCAATACTATTACATGTATTTTCTTATTTATTTTTATATCTATCTTTATATCGTGACCGGACAGCTCATACCAGGACAACACATACCCGGACAACTTATACCGGACAACTCAGACCCGGACAACTCATACCTAGGACAACTCATACCTAGGACAACTCATACTCTCTTCAACAATTACCACCCCAGTGTTGATCTTTTCATCTACAGTATATCCACCTCGAAAGTTTAAACTCTGCAAATTAACCAAAATAAGATAAGAAAACAATAACAACAAATTTATTATTTATTGCAAACATATAATAAATAGAGAACCATTATTTACATAGGATAAAATTTGAATGCCCGGTTAGGTCAACTGTACGCCCTTGACGATTGGTTAGGTTTAGTCGTGATGTTTTCGTTAGTTTTAACGAAAATATCACGACTAAACCTAACCAATCGTCAAGGGCGTACAGTTGACCTAACTGGGCATTCAATGAACCCAACTGGGTATTCAGTTGACCTAACCGGGCATTCAATGAACCTAACTGGGCATATATATATATATATATATATATATATATATATACAGGGTGGGCGGAAAGTAGCTCCCTATTTTGGATTGGTAAAAAAATACGTATATTATCCATTTATTTCAGAAGAAATAATATGAAAAGGTAGGCATACATAGTAGGTTTTCTCTGAAATTCAATGTGGGCTCCAACTCTTTCCACCAGCTTCTGGAGCCGCCCAGGAATGGCGTCCACTGACTTTAGCAGGAACTCCGGCGGGATGGAGGACATGACTTCCCGAATTCGGTCCTCCAGTTCTTCCAATGTCCTCGGTTTGGTGCGGTAGACTTCTTCCTTTACCCACCCCCAAAGAAAGAAGTCGCACGGTGTCAAGTCGGGGCTCCTGGCTGGCCATTGATGTGGACCACGACGACCCATCCAACGCCCAGGGAAGTGGGCATCCAGCCACTCACGGACAACAAGAGCGAAGTGCGGAGGGGCGCCATCTTGCATAAATATCAGATCGTCGATGTTCTCCCATGTGCTGACAACCGGCCAGACCTCGTTTCGCAACATAGCAAGGTACCGCTCAGCATTCATGGTGTTGCGCAGAGAGAACGGGCCAACAACCTGATCTGAGGTCATACCACACCACGCCGTTACACTGAACCGATTCTGCCGTTTTTCAGCGGTAACCGTGCGACTTCTTTCTTTGGGGGTGGGTAAAGGAAGAAGTCTACCGTACCAAACCGAGGACATTGGAAGAACTAACTGGAGGACCGAATTCGGGAAGTCATGTCCTCCATCCCGCCGGAGTTCCTGCTAAAGTCAGTGGACGCCATTCCTGGGCGGCTCCAGAAGCTGGTGGAAAGAGTTGGAGCCCACATTGAATTTCAGAGAAAACCTACTATGTATGCCTACCTTTTCATATTATTTCTTCTGAAATAAATGGATAATATACGTTTGTTATTTTCTGTCAACTAACAACAAAGCCCTTACAAACAAGTTCGCGTAAAAGAAAGGAAATTCAGATTTCGGAACAACGTGAGACAGTTTCAAATCAACTTATAAATTTTCAATCATGCCACAGGGTTTAAAGATTTCTCTTAGCCACTTCAACTTTCAGAACTATAACTGCTTTATAACTCTAAGTTACATCTTAAAATTACAGGAACTCGTCCCTTTAGTTTTACGTTCCGCCTGTCTTAAAGACATTTTTAAATTAAAATTTTAAATTTAAAGTTCAAATTTAAAATTTAAAATTAAAATTTAAAATTTTCGCTCGAGGGTTTCCTTAGGCGAGACCAAAGAATAAACAAACCCAAACATTTACAAGCTTCAATAATGAAAAACAACCTTGTTCAGCTATATTTTCCCCTTTGTAGATTAATTGCTCGACCATAAATCTATTCGCGGATGTCAAACAATAATTTCTTCCTGATAACGCACTCAGCCCTTCGGCTCTACCTTGGGTAGATAATTTGGCGGATAATTTGCTGAAAATAGTCTCATATAATGTAAGGTCAGTGAGGAATTCAACTCTGAAGATATTTACAGTATATGAAGAAACTCTGAAGAAAGTTCGTATAAGTAAAGTACCTACCTGATTAGAGTGTAAATAACGAAAGAAAGATTACGAAAGAAATCTTTTATACTGTAACTTGAAGAGCCTAATCATTTTCATTAATCAGTAAAGTAACATAAATATCATCAACTGTTGCCGCAAAATAGAAGTCAACATCTTCCTTCCTTGACTAATCAATTTTAAAATTAGAAAGAGCCGTTTTGAGCAGAAAACTGAGATTTGTTTATAAAAAACCTCTGAACAGGTAGCTAGAACAACCTGAAAAAAGTGTTAGCAGCTGACGAGGAAGCTTCTAACAGTGGCTGCATCCTCCAGCGCGGGACACGTCAACGCGAAGAAGAGGCGACGTCAAACCAAAACATCAACGCGCTGGTGGCCAAACTTCCTCAAATCTCCGTGCAGCGGGCTGGCTACGGTTGGCCAGACTGGCAGTCGACGGCCTGTTGCGTGGCACGGTCAGAGTGCCGATCGGCTCCCGGGGCCGGACCTATTCTCAGCGTGCTATTTTTTTTCAATTACAGGGAGAAATTGCGTGCTCCCCGAACTACTCTTACTCTCTGGCGACATTAAGACTAATCCAGGCCCCACTACAACTTACACATGTCACCATACACAAAGACATAGACACAATAGCACCATGAGACACATACAGAAGTATAATATTAACATATTACAGTACAACGTAGATGGCCTCACAAACAAAATCATGCAGCTTAGGGAATTCGTACACAAACAAAACATTCACATAGCACTTATACAAGAAACAAAACTAAAACGCACACACAAAACACCCACCATCCCTGACTTCACGGCGATCCGTCAAGATCGTACTGGGGGTAACGGGGGTGGACTCATCACTTACATACGTAAAAGCATTAGCTACACTGATGCTACCCAAAACATTACAAACACAATCCAAGCAGATAACACGATAGAAATACAGGCAGTTAACATTAAAATACGCGCAAAACACACCACACTAATCAACATTTACATCCCACCAGATAGTTCACCTCAGGTGCCAGCCAATTACAATCCACAGTTACACAATCTGGCCTCTATCACTAATGTCATCTTAGGAGGAGACTTCAACGCCAAAGACACTAGTTGGTACCTGCACAACACAAAGCAACACCAGAGCGCCAACATAGCCACACAACTAAACAGCCTCTTCATTCTTAACAATACAGAAGAACATACACACATACCACATCAAGCAGGATACTCAAACTCCTCCCCAGACATAACGTTCTGTTCCCCCTCACTAGCAACACATACACAATTGAGAACAGAAAAACAACTGTCATCAGACCACCTGCCCATCATCATTACAACACATTCTACACTCTGCCCCAACAGCCTTAGGCACACTTACAGAAATTACAAGAAAGCTGATTGGGAACAGTTCAAAATACAGACTGAGGAACAATTCACCACATTAAAGAGCACACCCATCATAAACATCAATACAACACTCAAGACATTTAATCAGATCATCAATAATGCAAAAAAATACATACCGAAGGGCAACATTAGGAAATACAACCCAAATTACACTAGAGAAATAGCCCACCTTATAAGGCAACGTAACAACCTCAAATATAACACAAACCCCACACAGAGAAGCCATAAAACAGCAAATACAACAGCTCAACACAGAAATAAACAACAAACTCAAAGAAAAACAAACAGAAACATTCAGGGAATTCATAACAACATTAAACCACTCCACAGATACATCCAGGCTATACAAGACTATAAACGGCATTACCCACTCTAACAGCGGCATTCACACCTCACACGCGGCTATCTGTCGCAGCCAAAATAATATCCCAACATACACACAACAAGCTAACATTCTAGTTAATCACTACGCAAAGATAAGTCACTTAAACAGAGACAACAACCAGAAACATGCAGACAGACAAACAGCCAGACACAAGAAAACCTACAGACTCGACACAACCATTACACCCTTCAATACAGACCAGACCACCAAGATCATCAAAACCATTAAGAATTCGAAGGCTACTGGACCAGACAACATATCTAACATACACCTTAAACACTTGGACCCACAAGGAATACTAGCTCTCACAAATATCAGCACATATTCATACCAACACTGTATTCAGACATCACCACTCAACCACGACATTACTCACTAACCTCACGCAGCACATCATGGATGGCATCAACTCCAGACGACCAGCTCAACGTACACTATCAGCAACAATAGACATTAGTAAAGCATTTGATGCTATCCCACGCTTCCCTCTCATAAACAAAATACTCAACACAAACCTGCACAATAACACCAAACGGTGGCTGAGCAACTATCTTTCAGGAAGATACTCACATCTCACATTTAATGGCAAGTCATCCAAAAACAAGATTTTTCCGAACGGGGACCCTCAAGGCTCTCTTCTCTCACCAACACTCTTCAACTTATACATGCATGACATTCCAACACCCATAGATAACAAGCTTACATTATCATCATATGCTGATGACATCACTCTAACATCCACCCACAACAACATCGACACCGCTACAAATAACCTACAAACATACATAGACAGTATACAAGACTGGCTCACACACAATAGACTTAAAGTAGCGCCCACAAAATCAACCATCACCTTGCTTACAAGCAACACAAAAGAACACCAGGTAATTCCACAGCTTACACTAAACAACATCAACATTCCATACACTCACAGGACCAAAATACTTGGGGTCACAAAACAAATGTACGTCAAGACTTAACACGCTTAGGGTACTAACAGGCACAAACTTTGGACACCAGCAGGAAACAACATCACTCATACAAACAATATATTCGCTCAGTTATGGACTATGCTAGCCCATGCTGGGCACCCATTATCTCAAACACACACATAAACACCTTACAGACAATACAAAACCGCACTTCGTATCATTACAGGATGCACTCAAACAACACCAATAGAACACCTGCACACAGAAACAAAAATACTGAAAGTTAGGGAACATTTAGACATGAGGGGAACACAATTCATGGCAGCAGCGACAACTAACCCACAACACCCTTGCCACTACATGTACAATCACGCACCGACACCTCGCACCATTAAGGTAACACCAGAGAGACATTATAACCAAATACTCCATTCCATACCACGCCCCACAGACATCACACAGTACAGAAAACACATACACACACACCTAACCCACAAAGCACTGACACGACTCGGTCCGAATGCGGTCCTAGGTGCGAAGCCGCCACCCATTAACAGGTCAGAGGTCAGCCTGAGCAGATCGGATCGAGTTAACTTAGCACGATTCCGATGTATTATAATAATGTAATTGTAAAGGAATTTCAGCGTAAAAATATCCTTAGCCTACCTTACCATGTTAATTTTCAATACCTTCCAACTGTACTTAAAGCAATTGGCATTAATGTAATCTTTAAGTATAATAATACTGTTAAATCACGCCTAATAAAGAATAGCCCTGATAATGTTGTTGGTTGTGTGTATTCGATCGGATGTACACAATGTAACTCAGTATTATAGGCCAAACCGGTAAAACGTTAGATATTAGGGTAAAACAGCATAAATATGCTTGTAGAACAGCTAGTACTTCCAATGCTTTATTTAACCATATGTATAGATGTAACCATAGCATCAAGTGGGATAGTTCTAAAGCGCTTGTTAAAAACAGAGATATAATAGAACGAAATATTCTAGAATGTGCATTTATTCATTTTAAAAACAATTTCAATAACAGCTCGGGGACTTATAAAATTGACGATATCATGTTAAAATTTCTTTTGCCTCTCATTAACCCTTGTTAAGTATGTGCTAATTGTTTTGTTTTTCCTGTACGTTGTATATATATATGGGCTTCTCGCCTTTTAACTTCATTCCCTGACGAGGTGTAGCTTTGAATACACGAAAGGCCTTGGAATCGTTTTTCTTTTTTCCTTGTGGGTTTGCAGCATTCATTCATTTCACGTGTTTTATTGTGAAATTCATCCCATATATATATATATATATATATATATATATATATATATACACACACACAGTGTGTCTCAGAAGTCTAGACTCATAGGGAAAATAGCCATTATATGTTTAAAGTGAAACAAACACATTTCTAATGTCAGTTTTACATATTTCAGGAAAAAAAATACCCTGATGGCTCAGTATACCAATGAAGAGAAAGTTGAACTGGTATTGCTACATGTTTCCGGAAAAAGTCAGAGGGAGACATGTTCGTGAAATAACTGACATGCCTTCCTCTGGCCTTTTCCGGAAACATGTAGCAATACCAGTTCCACCTTCTCTTGATTGGTATGTCCCATAGGGCCATAGCAGTAAACTCTACGGTCCAAACGAGTTCGTCTGTGACGAATTTTGTCCTAATGTTAAACCAAAATATATTATTCATATCATCACAGAGTGTTGCAGTTCTTTGTAACCGACACGTATCCCCATGTAACCTCCTGTAACCCCATGTAACCTCATGTAACCTCCCGACCGCAATCAATGCGATACGCGTATGAAAACATACATCTCGTACGCCAGTGAAGGGAAGCTTTTATAAACGCATTTTTGTTTAGTTAGATTTTACTAAAAACTCTCTTGCCATTCCCATAGAGCATAGATAATAGTACCAACCCCTATACCATCCTCCTTCTCTTATCCTGACCCAGTTACAGTCTAAATTTTAGCTTCCCCTGATTAGTATTTAACTTAATTATAAAAATCGCTCAAAAAGTTCTCTCAACCATAGAATTCAGGTGCACTCTATATTTTCCTCTCTTTGTGGGGACTAGTCCTATCAAAATGCCCACCATTCTGGCGCCCCAAGACAGAAACAATGATGATTTATACCCCGAAAGAAAACATTCAGGTTGGCACTGAATATTTCATTTCGGAATGGGTTACCCCCTCGAATATAATTCCACCCAAATTTTAATGTGAAGCACTCTCATAGGCGCTTGCTGTTAAACCCTTCCTGTAAACCCCCTTAAAAAGGTGGCACTTAATCCATCTCGACCCCACCTACCCAGAGGCTATAAAAACCTTGAGAGAGTCGACGGCGGGGTTCTTCGCTCTCTCGCCGCCCTTAACTGTGCCATAAGTCGTTGGCTCTGTGATTGATTGTGTAGTGACGCTACCTCGGCTTATATATAAGACTAAGGCTATATTTTAATTTTACAATAAGAATTTATTACATTTCTCTTCCTAAAGAATCCCTGAAAAAGGAAATCCTAAACAACTGTTATTCGTCAACGTACACTCGTGAAACAATAAAGCCTAAAGAAGTGAACTTCATTGTTTTCATTCACCATGAAATTCAATTATGAAATTGTATCCCAACTATGCAAATTACTTCACGAAGAAGTCGGATTAAGTTGCTCGATGGTAATTCTCTGCAACGAGGTACCTAACCGAGGTGAGAGTGAGTAGTATAGCCGAAAAAGGGGAGAGTGCAGGAATGTTGCGAAGGGGGTGGGGTGTTGCAAAGGGGTGGGGTTGTTGCAAAGGGGGGTGGGGGTTGTTGCAAAGGGGGGTGTTGGGGGAAAAAAATTCCCCCAAAGGGGGGATGCTGCAGGTGCAACAAGGAAAACTTGGAGGCGGTGTTATCCCCCAAGAGAAAGGAGGAGAGGTGTTCACCTGGCAGGAGCCAAGTGCATATTAAGACTTCAGCCGAGTAGGCGTTGTCTTAAAGACTCCTAATCAGCCAGTTGGCTGAGCCAAAGGGGGGGAGGGGTACACCTGAAGGGGAGAGAGAGAGTAGTTGCCTTTGATTGCAAGGCATGCAACTTGGAGGCGGAGTTCTCCCCCAAGCTATTTTCGTTTACCTACCTAAGAGGCCTCTAAGGGGTTTTCCCAAAGGGCCAGAAAGAGATAGGACCAGAGGTCCTTGCTCGGCTGGGAGCCGAGCTTGTAATGACTCCGTCATCAGCTTCTCACTCTTTTATAGACCTCTATTCCGGCTGAGTTGCCAGATAGCGCCATGTATTCAGTTGCCAGATAGCAAAAACCATATAAAATACCACAATATATTTATATAGTTAATCAATTGGAAGATTCAACCATATAAAATACCACAATATATTTATATAGTTAATCAATTGGAAGATTCAACCATATAAAATACCACAATATATTTATATAGTTAATCAATTGGAAGATTCATTTAAACACACGCTCCAATAAATCACTTAATTCCTATTTAAATACCTAAAAACGAAAGGAGAAGAAACCTTGCGAAGAAAGTTGAAAAAAACGAAACCTTGCGAAGAAAATTGAAAAAAACGAAATCTAAAGAAACGAAGAAAGTTGAAATTAACCAAAACACACGCTCGACCCCAATCCCCCATCTGTGTTTATATATATATATATATATATATATATATATATATAAATTGAATTTCGCCGAATTAAAACCAAAAAGCACGCTCATACATTCCCCCCCCAATCCCCTGCGAAGAAAATTGAAAAAAAACGAAATCTAAAGAAACGAAGAAAGTTGAAATTAACCAAAACACACGCTCGACCACAATCCCCCATCTGTGTTATATATATATATATATATATATATATATAGAAAGAATCATAATAACCGTGTCTATTTGTCTGTCAACCCTTATATATATATATATATATATATATATATATATATATATATATAAATTGAATTTCCCCGAATTAAAACTAACTTTATTTCTATTTTTATTATAAATATCGAATAAGTGGGAAACGTACGAAGATAGATGTGTTTGTATATGAATGAATAACTCGTGCACACACGCACACACACACACACACACACACACACACACACACGCAAACGAGGATTCGTTTCTCCGACACGAATCACACCTGATTGCCAGAGGCTTTTTTTTTTCTGACCATAATTTTACCTTTCTTGCAGTCACCTCGACCAAAACCTCTCTTGACTCCATTTCTTAGCGATCCTGAAAGTACTACTAATTATATATATATATATATATATACACACACAAACTCAGAATGGTCCCCTGAGAAACTTATATGTTAAACACAGACCGTGCATGGAACAAGGAACTCTTCTGGGAAAATTAAATCCACTATAGTCCGAATAAGTAATGGTAAATGACAAATACCATAGTTTTTCTTTTTCATGATGCTAGCCCGACGTGGGCAACGGGTCTCTCGCAAAGAGGTCCCATAAATATAGCTTCCCTCACCAGCTATCTGCAAAGCAGACAGGATCCAGCTTTGGGACATGGATCTAGGGTTTAAAGCAAGCCTAGTCCCACTACATTCAGAACCTCTATATAAGTAAAAGACTCGTTACATTCACGTCGGATTGAATAAATCAAAGAAAAAGGGGTAACTATTGTATTTTTAGCCAAAAAAACAAAGTTTTGTTTTTTTTTGGCTAAAAAAGATGTGGAAAACTTAGTGGAATACCAAGACGGAGAGCTGACAAACGAAGAGCTGATAGAGTTGGAAGAACAACAGCATTTTGAGGAAGAAGAAAGAAAAGAAGAAAAAGAAGAAGCACCAAAGCCGTAAAACAAGGCTTTCGTTTACCGACCTGGTCGTCGGAACGGACCCCGGTCGTTAAACGGGAGATGGCTGTACTTGATAATATTTTGGGAAAAAATGGAAATATTATTTTCTCGAAAACTATGGGTGATAGAAAAATTCTGAAACCGGAATCAGCATCAAAAGTTCTATAAGAAACACCAAATAGTTTTCAAGAAATGTTGTCCCCTAGTGCAATTTCTCGCCGAATTGGAAAGGTTTTCACTCCGCCTTAGACCCACAGTTTAACGTAGAAACCGAGTGCTCTTTTTAAAATATAATTAGGATATATTTTTTTATTATAAATCCTCTCGATTACATTAGTGACTAATGATTTGGGAATAGTGGGGGAAAAATATTGACATGGTAAAGACAGCAAGGAGTAATACGAGCATTAAATCTATTGGTGAAAATATAAAGATGCCATTACTCGTCCGGACCCGTTATAGCGGATTGGTACACAAACTTATCATAGCTTCGCCCAGCTACACCGGCAGCCAATCACTACGAACATCTGGCCTTAATCTTTTGGGGCGGAGCTTGGCGATTGTGCATATAAAAGGGGATATTTTTCAGTTTGGAGTAACAGTAGCTATTTTCGCGTCAATGAATAATCATTCCCTCTGCCAGTGCATTCCTCCACCATGGACCACGCACTGTACGTCTCCCCGGATTTGTATGAAGAAAGTGACACTGCAGCATTAACTGCAATTAATCTTTTTAACGCAATTGACCGTGATGAATTATTTCCAACGCAAACCGTTGAAGATATTTGCAGTGACGCTCCTTACAATCCGACGCAAGGGACTACCATAGAAATGTAAGTGTCTATAATTCAAGAAACATGATTTATATATATGGAGGGTTGTAGTATCTCGTCAAATACTTCATTTAGATACTCACCAAAAATCGAAATTTTTTATGGCAATCGTTTTAAATGTTATTTGGTTTTACCTCTTATCGCCATTATGCTAAAATCGAATTTTTTTATGGCAATCGTTTTAAATGTTATTTGGATTTACCTCTTATCGCCATTATGCTAAAATCGAAATTTTTTATGGCAATCGTTTTAAATGTTATTTGGATTTACCTCTTAAATGAGTTTCGAACCAAAGATATCTTCACATAATGGGGTTTGTCTGTATACTCTGTATATGTTTTAAAAGAATGAACATTATTCCTTTAAGGTCCGATGAGGATTTGACACGTGTTATACAATCTTTTGAAGAATCTCGTGTCATGAATACGGAGGATATACTGATCAGTCAGCATAATGAATGTCACACCGAAATAATGTAAGTGTTTTTCGATCTTTTTGGGGTAAGAAGACAATATATTTTCATAAATTTATTAAATGAAAGAAATCAGTACAATAACCAACTACAGAATATACCGTTACAAATATACACACACGAACAAAAACATTATACTATACAACGAGTACGTACAATTGGGAAAACGGATTTTTATCTGTCTGCATACCATTTCATCGTTTCGGCGAGTGTGGCACGAGTCAAATAAATTTAAAAAAATTATAAATTCTTTATCACATGACATGCATGAGAAATGAGGCGCAGTACATTCCGCAAACATTACTAAAATATCCTTGTATACAAAAAGGGTTCCGTACAACTTCGGGAATATGTAACTGAGCGAGAAATTTTACAATAATAGGGTCACTCCAGGGTTGAGTACCGAGTGAATCAAATAGTACAGTCGCTGTCTATTTTTAAAATAGACAGCGATCCAGTGAATCCCTTCATTACCGATGACATCTGTGTTCACAATAAGACTACCGCATTCTCGCGTACTTGGCAAACTCAATGTTTCATTCTTCGCAAACACGCCGATAAATTTGGAACGTGTGACTCGTTCACTATTCATTACTTTCTGAAGTGTATTAGCATCCATTTTAAAAGTCAGTGATAACGCTCCTAAATCTATCTACTTCTATTAGGGCTTGCGATTCGAGATATACTAGTACACTAATAGGAGCGTCTATAGGCTTGGCGAATTCCAGCCGCACTGAGATGTTTCCGCTCTGCTGTGGGGTTAAATGGGTATTTACGCTAGCAGATAAGTCAGGTGTAATGTCAAACGGATAAAGGTTAAATTGATCAATGAATTCTTCCTGCGTTACCCCATTACCAAGCTCATCACAATCACCTGCAATATGGGTCAGATTACTATAGGCTCTGGCACAAAGAGGTAACACAGCGTCTGATGAATAGTCCGTACCCATTGTTCCACCCAAAGCAGTGCCATTAACGTATAGAGTTATATTTTTAAGTCCGAAATTCTCGAATTTAAAGGCACTCTTTTTATATTTTCCATTCACCGAAGCATGGTCCTGCATACCGATTAATATCCTTTTAGGAAGATTTCCCAGGGCAATGTTTTCTATCTGCTTCGATGCCAACCCTGCAGGAACCGTATATAGTTTGATTTGTACTCTGTTAATAGGATATTTCACTGTAGCGTTTAGTAAATTTTTCTCAATTTCTAGTTGTTTTGGTGAACTTAATTTCACTCGCCGTACGCGGAGGTATGTGACCATAATGTGAACCACAACGGGCTTTGCACCCTCTCTTGATCAGCATCCAGATTTAAGCAGATCTCAGGACTCGTGCGGGTGAGCTTTATTTTCATATCCACCCCGTTGACAAGCAACTTCTCCTGGAAAGTGAAATCTGTGTGCAACCGTCCAAAACACTCGTGTATTTTCTTTTTAGAATTTTTAAATTTGTCCTTTATACTACTTTCATCTTTAGTTTGATAATATCCCTCGGCACTTAAAAAGGTAGCCTTCGCTTCTTTGGAAAAGTTGAGGACATTTTCCAGATAGGCGCGTAGATGATAGTACCCCGTGCCTGCCGATATGTTGGTCTGATTTAAATATACGTCACACTGGTTGAATATGGAGTGCAGAAAGTTTGTTTCAGGGTATACAGCATATTTGTCATCGCAGACCGTTCCATCAGAATGGGCTATACGTAGCTTAGCGTACATGTGCACACAGCTTGGATCAAAAAAGTAAGGGCCTGAGCTGGGTATCACGAATTCTATAGGTGCACTCGGGGAACTAATTGTGTTTAAAGGGTTAATTGTAATAAAATCACTGTGCTCAATAGAAACTTGGGTTGGTGGCAGCTCAAAAAGGGACAGCTCCGATTTACAGCATTGTGAACTACATGGGTGGATGAAGCGTGCCATGGCGAGTTAGAAATAGTGCCTCCTCTCTCGACAAGTGGCAAACAAACTATGATTCATGAGATCAATGTCCTTAGCTTATATCAGTCAAAAAAGTGGTCAACCATAGGTTTCATTCGCTTACAGCACTTCTTTTTTGATAGCCTTTTACGTTTAATACCACGTGACCCCTTCTTCCGGGCAGCCCTCTTTTTCTTCCCGCCACCACGCATTTTTCTCTTTGCATCTTTGATGATTTCGTCCCGTGTACGCTTTAAATGTTTTTTTTAGAGCTTCCTTAGGTTTAGCCCCGGCCAATATGTCTTCTGCAGTGTTAAGGCCTGATTGTAGCGCTTTCCTTCCAAGGTATCTGGCACCCCTCTTCAGCAAAGGAACAGCCGTACGTAGTATGGATGAAAAAATGGATCCAAGTCCACTACCGCGCTGGTATCTCACCCCTCGATAGACGGTGAAAGGCTTTCTATCCATTATAACTCAGTGCGTCGAAAGTGTAGCTTCACTGTTAAGCTCCCGTTACCGAATGGGAAGTTTTCACCCTCAATCGTTCTTATATATATTGAGATATTGGTTATTAAATTAGTTGCGACATTCACATAATGGGGTCTGTCATATGTAATACTCAAACTCCTTCCTCTATGGTTGGGGATGTGAGCAATGCGCAGCAGGTGCCTGGGTATCCCCAACAAACTGGTGCTCCACTATATTACTGTAAATATAGCACATGTCTGGGGACCTTTCAGCCAATTTCTCCATCTTCAATTGATACATTAATCTGGACAAGTCATACTGTGTCTCGTGAAATGTGTCTCTTTGGAAGGCTGCGCTATATCGGCCATTGGTTAGAATTTTGAACTTTCTATGGTCTTTAATACGTCTGTTAGTCTTTGATTTTAGTAGTGTATGTGCAGGGTTGTTTACGATTTCGTATACTAAATCATTCGTAAGGTTTGAGTTTCTTAAACTTACGTTTAAGCCTCTCACAACATCCTCGACCGAACCATATTGACCCGGTCCTAGTCTTACTTCTGTACTGTAATACCGTGCAGCCTTAGTCCGAGCGATACGCATAGTTTCATCCATAGCTACCCCAGCTTTTTCACACTCGTCAATGTCTCTAAGAATCGTAAAAACGGTTTCTTTATGTTCAATATTTAAAAAGATGGTGTCCAGCTGAATTTCGCATATCCCCACCTCATACGAATCACGACCCAATTCAATGTGCCCGTGGAGTTCTGTTACAAAGTTGGCTAGTGTGTTGTTAGGGTGTACAGACAGGGACGAGGAGGACGGGAGTGTGACGTAGAAATGGTTAGGAGCCATGTTGCATACTATTTAAGCTTCATTATTGCATCAGCTTTTATATAGGTGTTGAAGCTTTCTGGGTACCCTAGCCATTTCACCAGGTACATTTTTCTCTTTCCTGAACCTTTGCTTCCTAAAATTTTCTCAATTTTAAACATTTTTTCCTAAATTAACGCAACTTTCTGCAATTCCTCGCGGTAAAAGCCTCCTGAGATTTCTTCCCCATTCAAATCTTCAATGTAATACATCATTATCTCACCTTTAGGTCTCATAGCCCTAACTTTAAAAATCTCGCGTGTCCATCCTTGCTCAAAACCCTTTGCGAATTTATTCCCCGAACGCGACAGCCTTACATAATCATTGATTTTGAAGCGCGCCGAGTGTGGTGGTGGTGATCCATCTCTTCTCGGGAGCGTACCTCTTTCTAAAACTTCGTTAGGTGTTGTCCCAATCGTGCGATGGTGTGAGCGGTTGTAGGATGATGCCAATGATTCCAGAATGTCTAGAAATCTGTGTGTTTTTATGTGTAAAATAAGGGTGCATGCGTTCCTTTATGGTGCGCTGAACTCTTTCAGCTAAAGAAGCCTTATGTATAGAATTGGTTGTGTAATAGCTGATATTAAACTCTGTCAACATGTTCTGAAAAGCACGGCCTATAAATTCCTTCCCCATATCCGTACAAAAATAGCAGGAACCCTGTTTTCTTTTAACATTAGCGTTTTGGTGGCTTTAGCAACTGTTTCAGGTGATTTATTTTTCAGAGGAACTAGCCACAGATATCTAGAGAATACGTCTATTATGAATAAAATGTAGCGGTAACCATCGTTATACACAGAATATATTTGCATGTCTGTTAAATCTGCTTGCCAAATAGAATCAATCGAGGAAGCCGTTGTCTTGGCTGTTTTAAACCTTTTTCTCACAGGCTTATGAAGCGTATATGCGTCCTGCTCCCTCAAAAATCTTTCAACATCTTTTTCCCTACTCCGTAAACACTTCTGTACAGTCTATCTACGCCGCCGTAAGAGGATGGGTTAGAAATGTCATAATAGCGTTTAGTTAATACGTTAGCCATTTGCGTATTTTAGAGGCACGTGGGTAGTGTTGGTTTAACCTCTTCTTTCTACTCTTTAAAGGTGTTACCGCCGGGGGTGACGGCGTCTTCAATTGTGTCACATGCGTTGCATGTTCCAAGTCTTTTAACCTGTTCAGATTTCCTATCAACGTTTTAGGGACATTTATTTGTTGTAGTCTTGCTTTAATATGCTTCCATCCTGATGTTGATGGCCTATCCCACTTTCTCACCAGATCATGGACAATGTCTACGATATTCGATCCCTGTACCTTTGATCCCTCCACAATGATCTCGCCTGTATCGGTCCATTGTATGTCTGGATCCTCATTCAATAGATTATAAAGACTTAAGCCTTTACTCATCAATGTATGTGGGAGGGTGCTTTTTAATACATGTTCGATATGTTTTGTGGCTAATCCATTAATTTTTGGTTGGTCAGCTGTATCGTCGGGCACAGATCCTATGTCGCCATGTCCATCGTCCCCCGTGCTGTGCCTAATAACCACAGGAATCTCTGTATGGCTCTTATAATTTTCGTACTCGTGAAAATTTCTGCAGAGCTTCTTGGTATAAGATTCTTTTCTCATCAGGTGTTTTTTCACTGTTTAATAGGGCTAGCAATTCGCTTTCCATTCTTTTAAGTCTGCTTTTACGGGGATCTAGATCCGTGTCTGGATTCCTTTGCAGTGAAGCGTACACCTCGTGGGGAATCACTACCACTTTCTTCATTATATTAATCTAGTCAGTAAAGGACCCAAAACTGAAAATAAGATGGGGAGAAATGACCCTCCTGTTTGTACAATAATTCGTTTTTTCTTCGCTACAGTTTGACTTTTACGAGCGAGTGCACGTATTATGTTCTTGTAGCGGCGTAGGCGAGCCTTCTGAGGGTTTTCATTGATACATTGCAATTTATAACGTTAAGACAGATTTCACAGATGCATTTTAAAAAGTCGGCGTCGATATTTTTAATAAACATCTGCTGCATTGCCCGGGGTAGTCGATGATAGATTTTTATTAATTCACGGTATTTCTTTAGTCTCTTTGTCATTCTGGAATATACACCGTTTCAGGCTCGTTTGGAAATATATTCGTTCGTAGAAGCACTCTAAACGTGTTTCGCGGATGAAGGTCGCAAAGCAAATATCCGTAACGCGTGCTTGTAGCTTCTTTATAAACTTCCAAAAACTCCTTACGCTGATTCGGGAACATTTGATTGGCTAATACCCCAATTTGTGATACATCTCTACGTTGCGCGAATAAGACTAGATATTGCGTATTTAACGACACATCGCGCATGTATCTATTTTTGAAAAATAGATTCTGATTGATGAAGAACACGCTTATGTTAGATGGTGGGAGAATACTGTAAATGTCTCGGCAAACGTTTTATCCATCTCCAACATGAGATCGTCAATTACAATGATTGTATGTTCATTTCCCTTTAACGAATTAACGTCATATACGCCTTTATGGAACAAAATATCATCTTGGTACTCGTTGAACACTGATTGATACGTCGAATAGCACCATATAACTTTATGCACAAATTTCGAGAACATCTCTCCCTTTTCTTTAATGATTTTAAGCATAAACACAGTTTTACCACATCCTGTAGGTCCAGATATAATACATGTGGATGGACTCGTGAATCTGAATTTTTCTACAGAGTCCATTTCTAACACGTCACACTCCTAAGTGGGTCATTTACAAAATATTACAAATTTTGAGTGCTGTTCCTTATATTTTGCTTTCTTCTCCCACAGAACCGTGAATGACGATGAGGTAGAGCATCCCATCATTGACATTACGGATGACCTCGACGACAGTGTAGTTGTGATCTCCTCCCCTGCCAACGAACCCTCACCAGCGATACCGGTAGCACGTCCAAAGCGGAGGTATGATGAAGAGAACCCCACGTCAGGTATAAAGCGACCGAAATACGCGCCTGTTGCACCAGTAATAGATCCCCAACCCTCAACCTCTTACGCAACAATCCCCCAGCAGCACCTCCCGCTAATATATCCCCTTATTCATCCGCCACAGTTGCCCCCCGTTCTGTTAAGTCTACAATAATAGATCCCCAACCCTCAACCTCCTACGCAACAGGCCCCCCATCAGCACCTTCCGCTAATATACCCCCTAATTCATCCGCCACAGTTGCCCCCCGTTCTGTTGAGGATGATATAACGCTTGAGTTGGTGCGCTCCGCAGCCCCCACCCCAGCCTTGACTAGAAATCGGTATAGAGTCAGGGTCGACCCTAGAGCCATGTATAGCAATGGAATTGAGCGCGGGCTACGCCGGGTTGTACAGCGTATTGTAGAGTTTGCTCTTCAGAACCGCGACGAGCGTGAAGTCAGGACGAGTCTGTCCTTTGGATTCGGGTCAGATGACGGTGATGTAGATGATTATTGGGTGATAGTGCCATTTAGACGTTTGGCGGCTGAAGATGTAGAATATATATTAGGACGTATAATGCAGGCCGCCCAAAGTAGTATAGCCTTTAATATGGACAACTTCACGGTAAATATTGATCGTGTATTCCGTGTTGCGGGCCATAGTGCCATACCGTATACTCTTAACTTCAATTCTCCGACTATTTACCGAAAGCATATAAACGTCGATCGTGGTTGCGGCTTTATAGCAGTACTCTTAGCACGTATGTTTACTGTACAAAATACACGGACTCAAAAAATTTGGTTGCCTACGGTCGTGGAACGTGCCCGTAAACTAGCTGTAGACTGTGAACTTGAATTTGACTGTAATATGGGTCCTGAAGAGCTGAGAATGGTAGAACAGGAAATGAATGTCCGTATAGTTGTATTTGGGTTGGATGATCGTCGTAGGACTGTGTATGTTTTTAAAAGCTGTGTGAGAGATCGTACAAGACCCCTACTTATTTTAGGATTGTCAGGGACAACGTATCTCCCCATCCGTAATATAAGGTGGCTTTACGCGAGTTATGACAAAAGTCGAAAATATGGGAGACATCATGATTTGTGTAAGGGGTGCCTCGAGTTTGCGGATGATATAGTGAGACATTGTAAAGAATGTCACATGGTATGTGAGCAGTGTAAAAGCACCAAATGTGAAAGCCGTGTAGTTGAAGCTGAGAAGAGAGACTGTGATGTGTGTAGACGCACATTCTTCAATAATAACTGCTTTGATTTCCATAAATCAATTGGCACGTGCAGGAAAATGAGAATCTGTGAATGTGGTATGTTTCACACAATGGATAATTGGGGGAAATTTAAGCACAAGTGTGACGAAATTCACTGTCCTACATGCCAGGAGGAATATAAGGCGGATGGAGTAAAGCATGTATGTTATATGAAAGATGCTAAGCCTAAAAATAACCCTTGTATAACTGTATATTACGATATAGAAACATATACGAACGCTGAAACCAAAGAGGTAATTCCACATTTACTTGTGAGCCAGACCATCTGTGATGAGTGTATGGGAATCGAATGTGACGAGTGCCCCAAATGCGGTAAACGGACAAACGTTTTTAAAACGAATGTCCGCGATAGTCCTGTGAAACTATTTGTGTCCTATATTGTCAAGTTAGCCGACAAGTTCAAAAAAATGACTGTGTATATTCTCGCCCATAACGGGGCAAAGTTTGACACGCAGTTCCTTTATAAGGAGTTGCTTGAACACGAATCCTCTGAGATATTTACAGGTGATCCATTGAAAAGAGGCAACAAATTAATACAGATGCAGATAAGAGGCAATGTACAATTTAAAGATACTTTATTATTCACACCTTGTAAATTAGCAAAGCTACCCAAGGTGATGGGAGTAGCAGCTGAAGTTTCCAAAGGATACTTCCCTTACACTTTCCTCACCAGCGAGACTTTAAACTACGTAGGCCCACCACCGCCCAAACATTATTTTAACTATGACTGTATGGATGAACGTGAAGACTTTGATCGATACTACGACAGTTTTAATGAAAGTAACCCTTATAATATAGCTGATGAATGTGAGCGTTATTGCGTGAATGATGTGCGCGTGCTTAGAGTATGTTTCCAGGCCTTTAGAAGGATGTACATAGCCCGTTTCAAATGCGATCCACTGCAAGTCGCAACCACCATCGCATCATTATGTTTTACGGTGTTCAAGAATAACTTCATGCCTAAAGACACCTTAGCCATTATTCACCGAAACAAACCCGCAGTTACGGACACAAGGCTATTTACTGGCTCATACACCTACAGCAACAGACAGGTGTATACATAAAGCACGCCCGCAACACGGGTGAAGTACCCATTAAGATTAATGGACGTGTTTTTTGGGTTGATGGGTTAAGTGAAAACCGTGTCACTGGTGTGAAGACTGTGTACTCCTTTAACGGATGCTGGTGGCATGGATGCCCCCGTCCTGAGTGCGGAATTGCCGGAGATATCCACGGTAGATCTCCTGCCGACTGTCTTGCATGGACCCGCACCCGCGATCAACTTATAGGATCACAGTTCACTCACAAAGTCTTGTGGGAGCATGAATATGATGCACGGATGGAGACAGACGAGGTGTACCGTGAGGAAATAAACACGATCAAGCGTTCAATGGTGCTGGATCCTCTCAAATGTGGTGATAGCTTGTTTGGAGGACGTACAAATCCATTCAGACTATACTTTCCACCTACGGAGGGCGTGAAGCTCCATTACTACGATTTCTGTTCTTTATACCCATACGTGATGAAGAACAATCCGTACCCCGTGGGCGCTCCTGAGAAACTGGTGGGACCTAGCCTACCCTCCATCAATGAATTTTCAAAAATTTGAATGATCGTTACTTTGGGCTCTCTTTCGTAGACGTACTCCCCCACGCAATTTATGGATGCCAATCTTACCTGTCGTTATCGACGACAAGCTCATGTTTCCCTGTGCGTGAAGTGCGCGGAAGAGGATAACGGCGATTGTAACCATATACCCCACCAGCGTAAGATCAGAGGCGTATATACAAGTCCTGAGCTGGCCCTAGCCGTACGCCATGGTTATAGAATACTGAAGATAAATGAGGTGTGGAGGTTTCAGAAGCTACCCAACCTTTTCACACCATATATAAACGCCTTTTTGAAGGATAAGGTTGAGGCATCAGGGTATCCGCGAGGAGTTGATACCGAAGATGAAAAGTCTGCCTATATTCAACGTTACCGCGACCGCGAAGGTATACAACTTGATCGTGTCCAAATTGTAAAGAATCCTGGCAAGCGCTTTAGTGCAAAGTTGTGTCTAAACAGTCTATGGGGAAAATTTTCGCAGAATACCGGCAAAGGGGACATTCATTTGGCAC
Organism: Bathynomus jamesi; assembly: GCA_023014485.1. Taxonomy (NCBI): domain Eukaryota; kingdom Metazoa; phylum Arthropoda; class Malacostraca; order Isopoda; family Cirolanidae; genus Bathynomus; species Bathynomus jamesi. The sequence goes on from JAJOZX010004484.1 coordinate 134,019, forward strand.
AAAGTTATAGCGATGTCTGGGATTATGCCAATGCTCCCGATAAAGAGGTCATGGAGATCGTGAATGTAGGTAATACTTACATAATAAAGTACAACAACACTGAATTGGCCACAGATACCTCAAGGGTTATAAACATACCTGTGGCCAGCTTCACAACAGCCTACGCCCGTATAAAACTTTGGGGTCTATTGCATTCTCTTGGGCGGAGAGTATTGTATGCCGATACAGATAGCGTGATATTCACAGAGAGGGAGGGTGAATACATGCCCGCTATTGGGGAGTTCCTCGGCGAGCTCACTGATGAGATCAAGGATGAGTATGGGGACAACGCATACGCCGACTCTTTTGTCTCAACAGGACCTAAAACTTATGGGGTACGGGTCAGGGTGGGGGAGGAAATGAAATATATCGTGAAGGCAAAGGGTATTACGCTCAACCATGCGAATCGGCGGGTTGTTAACTTTGAATCGTTGAAGGATCTAGTGTGTTTGGACGATGATGAGGGCGAACGACCTCCCCAACTAATTGTAGGCACTCACAATTTTCGGCGCAGAAGCTGGGGGGCGTGAAGGAACTTAGGGGTACGAAGGTGTGCCGTAACACCTATAGGAAACGTTACCAGTTACCTGGTACCTATGATACCGTACCCTTTGGATACCATAACGTTTGATGCTTCTATTGTTAACTGACACGTATTTGTCTTGTATATAATCTTTGATGTATCTATTGATTTATTACACGTATTTGTAAATATATATATACTTGAATATCTCGTTTATTAAATCGTATTTGTAAATATATATATATATATATATATATATATATATATATATATATATATATAACTTGAATATCTCGTTTATTAAATAAATCATGTTTCAATTAGCGTTTCACTTTCTCCTTTGTGTGTGTGTGTGTGTGTGTGTGTGCGCAGGTGAAAGTTCTAAGCTCCGCCCACTGTAAGATCAGCAACGTGAGTCATGCTACTATCTGGGAGTCCCTGCGTGGTCAGTCGACTGCAGTAAGCCCGAGAGATCAGACGTGTATTCGCCAGCGTAGAAGAAAAGATCAGACGTGTATTCAAATGGCTACCTTTAATATTGCTTGTACAACGTTTATGAAATGGTATTCAGCAAAGTGCCAGGATGTGGTGGATACCGAAAAACTTCCTATTCCCCCCTCCTATGCCTCTTTTAAAACACATTGGATGTGCGAAGTTGCAAGATGTACAAATACTCTACGGATGTTCTGGTGAGACCGTTGAAGGCTTTCGTTGCACAGACGATGTGCTGAAGTATGCTGCAGAGCTAAACTTTATAAAGTCTCACATATACCGTGAAGTAAAAGAAACAACGCGTGCAGAAGAGAAGCAGCAGTATGGATAATGAGTCTTGCGGATGGGTGGTGTGACAAGCGGTATTACGTCATGCTACACCATGTCGATTACTCATACCCTACGACTGAAAATGTGAATCTCGTGATCATGGACAATCTTAAGTATTTTTATCACTATATTAATGTATATCATGATGAGGTTCGTAGTGAGGTTGTGGCTAGTGCCCTGCGTGAGTTTTTAACAGACTTTAGAGACGAGTATCGTTTGATGGGCAGAAAGGAAAAATATGAGCATATGTTCCTCTCAAATAGTGCGCCGGAGTGTGAAGATGTTTAGTAAAACATAAAATGTGCCTAGTTCGTGAAAATTATCCTGAGGTAAACTGTCTGGTGCGTAGTCTGGTAGTGATAAAACCGAAATTAATTCTTGTACCGGAAAAACACCTACCCAATATGTACAACAATTCGGTGCGACTCGCGGATCATACGAGTTCGAACAACCCCATTCACGTATCATCGAGTCAGCCGCCCGTCGAACCGTTCCTGCCTACCTGCGTGCCTCACACGGCTCATAGTTATCTCAGAGCTTGAGCCGAGTGGACGTGCGCTCCTCGAATACGATGGAACTTCCTTTGAGCAGCATTCTCAACGCCTCGTACGATGTGTCCGTGACGAAATCGTTGCGCGTGTTCAGGCGTAAATCCGGAACCGTTAGCTATGTACTGGAAACGGAATGTAGACAAACAAACAAGCCGTTGTATGTACGTTGTGTATAAATAACGATCGGCCGTGCATTGATATACGGCTGATGTGGAAGAATGCTTCTGATAATAACGCTCTTGTTCCTACGCGAAACCGTTTCATCCTCGACAGAATGTTTGAAATCGTCGGATTCCGCAAGCTGAAACCTATATTAGACGCGCGTGTTACGGATATGCTTTATTTTGATACAGTACTTGAATACGCATACACCGCTCTGCTCGATGGGTTTACCGAGTGTAGGGCTGAACAGGGTGAGAATGGTCTAGAGCTGGACGTTTATTTAAAAAGTTTACTCTTTGAAATACCATGAACTTTGGTACAAAGCAATTGATCGGTACAAGGCTGAGCTCACCTACACCGTTCACCCTGAAGAACTATTTCTTTATATAACGCGCAGTTGTCGTAACGATTTAGAAAGATTATTTCAATTGCCGCTATGTTGAGTGAAGATGAGTTCACGATTGAAAAGCTCGAGTCGGTAGAAATAAACCCTCGATTGGAAAAGCGTGTTTATAAACTTGTGTTTAATAATGTAGCTAACGATGAACTCTTTGTGCTTGCTTTTGATTGTATTCTAGACGTATTTAAAGATGACTTACCAACCGGTTGTAAAGTGGGAACAAAACTAGTACTGAACGATATGAAAGCCCTTCATATCGAATAGAGGTTTCCCTATATTTTAAGCGGTGAAATATTATTAAACCGCATATACTGCGTAATGCAGAGCAATAATGATGTAATTGTAAACTCGATTAAGTGCGAGTTTAGTATTTTGAAAAAAAAGTGAAATGTATTTATATATTTTGCGTGATATTTCTCCTGTACTGTTATGTTGAAGGATTATATGCATATTTCTATTATTATTGAAATGTATATTTATTTCTATATATATCTCCATAATTGTGTGTGTGTGTATATTTCTATATATCTCCATAATTGTGTGTGTATATTTTTTTTTATTATATGCATATTCCTAAATTATTATTGAAATGTATATTTATTTCTATATATCTCCATAATTGTGTGTGTGTGTGTATATATTTTTTTGATTATAGGCATATTCCTCAATTATTATTGAAATGTATATTTATTTTCTATATATCTCCATAATTGTGTGTGTGTATATATTTCTCCTGTACTGTTGTATTGACGGATTATATGCATATTCCTCATTTATTATTGAAATGTATATTTATTTTCTATATATTTATAATAAACAGAATGATGCAATGTTGTTTTACTTAATTCTTTTGGATAATTATAACATGTTACGCCTTCTAAACCTACTAGCGGAATTCTAAATGTATACAATGGTATCTGGCAATGCTAAAAAGTGGTATCTGGCAACTAAATACATGGCACGAAATCTTTTAATTGTTTAGTGAGACAACTCACCATAATAATGCTAAAAAGTGGTATCTGGCAACTGAATACATGGCGCTATCTGGCAACTCAAGCTATTTACGCCTTCTAGGCCAACTGGCTGATTAGGAGTCTATAATAATGTATACAATGGTATCTGGTATTTTAATTGTTTAGTGAGACAACTCACCATAATAATGCTAAAAAGTGGTATCTGGCAACTGAATACATGGCGCTATCTGGCAACTCAAGCCATTTACGCCTTCTAAGCCAACTGGCTGATTAGGAGTCTATAATAATGTATACAATGGTATCTGGCAATGCTAGAAAGTGGTATCTGGCAACTCTAGCCATTTACGCCTTCTAAGCCAACTGGCTGATTAGGAGTCTATAATAATGTATACAATGGTATCTGGCAACTCAGTCTTCGATTAGAATTAATTAATTAAATATATAGCACAAACTGAATACATGGCGCTATCTGGCAACTCAAGCCATTTACGCCTTCTAAGCCAACTGGCTGATTAGGAGCCTATAAAACAACGCCTACTCGGCTGAAGTCTTAATATGCACTTGGCTCCTGCCAGGTGAACACCTCTCCTCCTTTCTCTCCTCCTTTCTCTCCTTTCTCTTGGGGGATAACGCCGCCTCCAATTTCCATGACCCCCCTTTGTTGCACCTGCAGCATCCCCCCTTTGGGGGATTTTTTTGCAACAACCGCCTTTGCAACAACCCCCACCCCCTTGAGACAACCCCACCCCCCTTTGCAACAACCACACCCATTTGCAACATTACGTAATAAATTGCAACATTCCTGCACTCTCCCCTTTTGCGGCTATACTACTAGAGTAATCAATGAGAGTTAACATTTATTGAGAGAGCATTGACGTTAAACGTGATCCAAAGTAGAGACCTCCTGGATCCCCATCACTCCAAGAGTGACATGGTCGAAAGCCCTACGGATACAATTCCGTCTACCAAACGATGGGACCACTTACCGGATTCAATTTATCGTCAATTCCTACCTTCGAACGGAAAGCCCGCACGACAATGGAGATGTCCCACCGAGGCCATATTTTAGTTTCCATTGCATGATCCGTCGTCGATTTTCATCTCTCCAGGCAACCTCACCTCAAAGCCCTTCGTCTGCAACTTCGCCTTGAGTTAATTCATCGCTGGCCTTCTATCAACTTTCGAATCATTAACCTAATTACTGTATAATATTAGATTGTGACATTCGTGAAATTTTGATAAATTGTGTATATATACACACTCATCATCCTGCCACAGTAATAATTTACGGTTCAATAGTAACTTGACTAAAATTTTTTTTGTGATACTTTTAACTTTTTTCTTTCTTCTTTGTGTGAACCAGTGGAGTGACTTTATATACTTAATAATTTTCTTGGTTTTCGTTTTTTAATTAATCAGAGTAATTTTAATGAACTTTTGGATAGTGTAATGCAGTATTAATTAGACGTTGAGGTTATTAATTAATATAATTTTAGACTTTGTTAGTGGAAATGGAAGCGATCACTCATAATACTAATATATATATATATATATATATATATATATATATATATATGTAGCGGATCGACAAGAAATAGACCAGCAAATAGACAGAAATCTTTTGTTTCCACGCTATCATCAAAGGTTCTTGGAAAACACACGTGGGCAAGAGTCAAACAATGGGAACGTCTGTTTCTTCCCAAAGGGCGCGAACGAAAACCCTTATCAACTAAAGGACGCGCTCACAAGGCGTCTTAAGAATTGGCGCGAAGTCCTACGTCACAGGAACTACGTATAAAAGCGAGCTTCCACTTGCTTTCATTCTCACTCTCACTCACTGGTACTCACATCATCGAACGTGAGCAACACGTCCATCAACCGCCTTCCGGCCCCCTTTGCCGGGGGGCGCGGCCGCTACTTCCTTCAAGGCCTACAATTTATCATCAAGTAAGATCTACAGACCGCCTGCAGAAGCAATCCTTCGAGGCCCAACCGGAATCGCTTCGGGCCTGCGGTTTGCCGGGTCGGCCTTCAAGTTTCTCCACATTCCTCGAGATATATTCAGCACTACGGGCCTGCGCCTGCAAGATCATTTAAAACCGTCCTGCACCTCGAGAAGCAACATCACCTCAGGCTTCCGTACGAAGCCTACATCCATCATCTCAAGAGGCTTAACGGACAACGACAACTCGAATCTCCGTTAAATGGCTCGTCTTCAACCCGCCTTCAACAAGGTAACATCGTCCTAAGATAAGTACCTCCTATCCTAAGTACTCTTGTGAAGCCTACATTAGCCTACCGCCGAACGGTAGGCTATACTCCCAAAGTGTGTAATCAAGCGTTCCAACTGACTCTCGTGAAAGAACGCAGTAGGCCTGTCATCCAATTCAAGTGTCATTTCAATACCGTAATTCCGCGTATCATCCGTTATTATGTTCAATTCATATATTTATGTGTTAACTAAATATTCTCTTGACGTAATCACTTAACATCACATAATGGTCTTATATATAAATGATATTTGTTTATTTGTCAAGCATTTCAATCCATTATTATTAGGCCGCATCAATTATTCTATGTGCATCCATGCAATCATTTAGCTTACTTAATCAGTGTCAAGTATTCTATTCAATGTACCAAACGCACGTGCATTCTTTATATCATTTACTAGGCCCATCCAATGTTCCATGTCGCATGCCATGTACATACCATCAACGTACATTACTTATTACGTGTCAATTAAGCTATTAACATTTCATCTTATTAGCTAAGTCTATGTCACAAGCATAACGTAAAACTACCAATTAATTACTGTCAATTCTTTGTTACATCACAGTGAATAAATAACGGCTTTATTTTCATAATAAAATACAAAACAATATAAGGTGTCTTTTTAAAACCTTAATATTAATTTGCTTGGGTGTAAACCAAGCTGGTGACCTCGCTGCCTTTTCGGTCACTTCCAATAGTATGGTAGATCTACTCAAATAGCATAACCACTTATTCCAATCGGTGATACTGTATGACATCATAAATTATTAACCCAGCCTTTCATTAATAAGCAATCAGTCACTGCATCAATTAATCATTGCATACAATTAAATCATTATCACCTTAAACGGTTAAAACTAGGTCCACTATAAATTGGTGTAACCCTGGAGTGACTCGAACTTATTTTACGTTATTTATTCACAGCGATCCTTGTGCTTAGCTATTATTGACCATTTCACTTTTTTGCAGCCACATTAAATAATTTCTATGTAAATACGGTATTCATAAATTCAATGTGATTTTCGGCAGCCATATCAAACAATTTCTATGTACATACGGTATTCATAAATTCAGTGAAATTAACTAGGCCTACTTGCAAACAGTGATATTCGTTTTGCGCGGTACTTTATTAACTAATGTCTTACTGCCTCGCGGTCATGTGCCGCGGCACAATCATCGCACCTTTCAAATTCCCGAGTGCGTTCCCCTGAGTCGAGTCTCACTGCCTCCTGACGGCAGGGGCGCGGCGACCCCTTGGAGAAACCACCACTAGCATTGGGTCCTGCTCCGCCGTCATACGGATCGTGGAGGGACTCACGAAACTCACCGAGCATCTCAGGACAACACTCACCCCCCACCCCACCCCAGCGCTGCAGTCAGTCCCAAATTCGTTTCAAACGGCGCATTCTTTCGTCACCACCTCGTCCAAAAATATTCAACGGTCCCGTCTCGGCCGTTGTACGGTAAATCATTTGACGATAAATCTGGTGACGCGCCTCATTGCACCAGCGAATTTTTTTTCCGCAAGCACGAGGGTTACCCTTCCCCATCCCTACGGGAAGGCCTAAAAAGAAAGCATTCTTTAAGTCAACGAGCAGAGCGCACACATGCATCCACGCAACAAAAGGGCAAGCTGCAAAACAGACACTTGAGGCACAGGGTTGGCGATCCCCTGCCTTCATCAACTGTCTCTTTGCATCATTCCGTGGATTACTTCCTGCTGCTCGTGGACTCGAACGACGTTTCTTTTTCTCCCTTCGGCAGGAACGACTTCGACGACAACAGCCACACGACGAGTTACGGGCACAGCATTCGAACTCACACAGTTCCCCCTGCCCCTCTCGTTTCCTTCGTCCGCTCTTCATTGCTCCGCATTCCTGCCGAAGCACAACCCCTGCGGTAGGAGCGACCTCAACGAGAACAACCACGCGACGAGTTACGGGCACAGCAGTCGAACTCAACACAGTCCCCCCTGCCCCTCTCGTTTCCTCCGTTCGCTCCTCACTGTCCCCCATTCCTGCCGTACCCCAACCCCACTCCCCCTGCGGAACCCCCACCCCATACAACAGCGCTTCCCCTTCCGAGCATCTCCCCGCTCCGAGACGACCCTTCACTCCTTCCTGCGTCAGGAATTCCACGACATACCAGGCCAAGCGTCAAATCTGGGAGCGGCCTCATCAGGTCTCCCAACAGAATGGTATTTCTTCTTAGTATCGTTCCTTCGTCTCTGAGAGGGAACTACTTGTAGCGGATCGACAAGAAATAGACCAGCAAATAGACAGAAATCTTTTGTTTCCACGCTATCATCAAAGGTTCTTGGAAAACACACGTGGGCAAGAGTCAAACAATGGGAACGTCTGTTTCTTCCCAAAAGGCGCGAACGAAAACCCTTATCAACTAAAGGACGCGCTCACAAGGCGTCTTAAGAATTGGCGCGAAGTCCTACGTCACAGGAACTACGTATAAAAGCGAGCTTCCACTTGCTTTCATTCTCACTCTCACTCACTGGTACTCACATCATCGAACGTGAGCAACACGTCCATCAACCGCCTTCCGGCCCCCTTTGCCGGGGGCGCGGCCGCTACTTCCTTCAAGGCCTACAATTTATCATCAAGTAAGATCTACAGACCGCCTGCAGAAGCAATCCTTCGAGGCCCAACCGGAATCGCTTCGGGCCTGCGGTTTGCCGGGTCGGCCTTCAAGTTTCTCCACATTCCTCGAGATATATTCAGCACCACGGGCCTGCGCCTGCAAAATCATTTAAAACCGTCCTGCACCTCGAGAAGTAACATCACCTCAGGCTTCCGTACGAAGCCTACATCCATCATCTCAAGAGGCTTAACGGACAACGACAACTCGAATCTACGTTAAATGGCTCGTCTTCAACCCGCCTTCAACAAGGTTACATCGTCCTAAGATAAGTACTTCCTATCCTAAGTACTCTTGTGAAGCCTACATTAGCCTACCGCCGAACGGTAGGCTATACTCCCAAAGTGTGTAATCAAGCGTTCCAACTGACTCTCGTGAAAGAACGCAGTAGGCCTGTCATCCAATTCAAGTGTCATTTCAATACCGTAATTCCGCGTATCATCCGTTATTATGTTCAATTCATATATTATTGTTAACTAAATATTCTCTTGACGTAATCACTTAACATCACATAATGGTCTTATATATAAATGATATTTGTTTATTTGTCAAGCATTTCAATCCATTATTATTAGGCCGCATCAATTATTCTATGTGCATCCATGCAATCATTTAGCCTACTTAATCAGTGTCAAGTATTCTATTCAATGTACCAAACGCACGTGCATTGTTTATATCATTTACTAGGCCCATTCAATGTTCCATGTCGCATGCCATTTACATACCATCAACGTACATTACTTATTACGTGTCAATTAAGCTATTAACATTTCATCTTATTAGCTAAGTCTATGTCACAAGCATAACGTAAAACTACCAATTAATTACTGTCAATTCTTTGTTATATCACAGTGAATAAATAACGGCTTTATTTTCATAATAAAATACAAAACAATGTAAGGTGTCTTTTTAAAACCTTAATATTAATTTGCTTGGGTGTAAACCAAGCTCGTGACCTCGCTGCCTTTTCGGTCACTTCCAATAGTATGGTAGATCTACTCAAATAGCATAACCACTTATTCCAATCGGTGATACTGTATGACATCATAAATTATTAACCCAGCCTTTCATTAATAAGCAATCAGTCATTGCATCAATTAATCATTGCATACAATTAAATCATTATCACCTTAAACGGTTAAAACTAGGTCCACTATATATATATATATATATATAATTTACATTTTTATATAGTAGTACCCTGGTTAGGTTTTGTTGTTTTTCAATTTAGACTTTTTCAGTACCTAATTTTTGTGAAGAAAAAAATTTTATTGTCGTTTTCTGTAGCCCTTTTTTCTAATGTAATTTTGAGCCCACCTGACCCAATTTTGACCCTTGTCCACGAGAATTCGGCGTTCGGAGATCCAAACAAATTACTCGTCGATCGCTGCTCCGGAATTAACGCAGCGTCATTTTATTTATTTTTTTTGTTCTCCTTCGTTATCTCGTAAATATAAAGATTTGGTTCATTGTTTAACTCATTTTTCCTTAATTCTTTTTATTCGATATACTTAGAATTTGTTCCAGTTTTCTCTTTTTTCATTTCTTGTCTCATTGTGTTTATTTGTTTTATTTATTATTTTTCCTTATACACACACTTTCGTGGTAACAACACATGTTATGATTAGCTATGGCTACACCATTACCCCTTGTGAAATACACTAATATCGATCTTTTAACTCCTTCTTTGGCTTTTAAACGTCCAATTGCTGTCCCTCATTTTTGTGGTCACGTTAATAATAAACTTGTAGAACTCTTCTTTAAGGAGTTGTTCAGTAAAATTGAAGATTCATTTAGTGGTTGTCAGGCTTCAGATGCCGATAAAATCAGTTTTGCTTTTGAGACTTGCAATCGCACTTTCTGGGACGACTCGCGCGTCCATAATTTTCTCGCTAATTGGTCAAACCGACAAGTATATAGTTGGTCTTGGAGAGAGTTCAAAAGGTTCTAGCATTTAATATACAGGGTGTTCGGAAAGTCACTGTGCACTTATATTTATTTAATAGCTTACAATAGTATAACATTGCATATATGATAGAGGTTATGGATGGGACCATCAGAACTTATAAAAGGTGTTGAAAGTGATGTCTTTTAATAGCAATACAGGCCTGGACCCGTCTTATTTTATTTTGAAACACCTTTGTCAGTTCTTCTTTTGAAATGGACCTTATGTACGCAGTTATTGCAGTTTTCAGGTCATCAAGAGTGAGTGGACGATCTCGATTATATAAGTGCACAGTTACTTTCCGAACACCCTGTATAAAAGTCTGTATGAAATCATTGACATTAAACGTCTAAAAGACAGAGCAACATGCCAGTTATGGACTTTCCTTCACTCCCTTGTTCATGAGTCACGTCGTTCTCCTTCAGTGCTGTGCGAAAACGCATCTCCCGATAATGTTGTTTCTGTAGAGTGTAGAGAATCGGAGTGATTCCACTGACTCTTCTGGTCTGAGTAAGGAGACGTTTAATGTACCGTATTCTCCCTCACTTTCCCAATCTACTTCCTCTTTGAGTTCTGTACATTAGGAATCTTCCAAAAGTTATTATTTTACCCCTGAAATCGCTCGCAGTCTCCATTCCCCAAAGGAAATCCTTGTAGGTCGTTTTGATCCTAAATGTTCGCATAGTCTTGCTTCTGCGTCTATAATGGATAAATGGCTGTATCCTCTCTTTGAAGAGCCGCCACCGTTTCACACATTCGGGATTCCGATGGTAACCTTATTCCCGTCCTTGCGGAAATCATACTTCCCATATGTTTCAGTAATTGTCTTTTGTGTAGACGTTTCTTGTTAGTCCCTTCGGAATATTTTCTCGGTTATGACTTAGTTAATGGCCCAGAATTCCTACGAAACAACGGATTTCGATTTTTCGACCCGATGCTTCGTCAATAAATGGGATAAAATATGTTATTTCCCTCTCTGGTGCAATGCATCTGAGCAGGACCTTTTTTGTGACGATGAAACGTCACCCTCAGAAAATTTGGGTAATTCTGACACAACTATTTTCTCTAACTCGGCTGTCTCTGAACAGTTTGTTTCGTCCTGTTCTTCATCTTGTGACAGTGTTTGTGATGCTAATGTTGATAATAGTAACGATAAAACTGAAAGTGTTGATTTGTGTAATTATAAAGGTACTTTTGTTGAAAGTCTTTCTGATGAAAGTTTTGTTGAAGATAAGTCTACAGATCTACAGAAGCTAAGGCTAACAAAGACGCTAAGATCCACTCTAAGGTTAGCCCGAGAGAAAGGAAAGACGAGGGGGTTAAAAGAGGCGAATAAGGGGTTAAGTAAGTAGCAAAACCTATCATTCGTGGGTTAACATTCATTCAGAAAAAGAGAAAGAAAGACTCACCATCATCATCCGCCGGCCACTGCCGACAAGTCGGAAAAATAGTCGAAGAGAATAGGAAAGGGGTGAAAGATGAAAAGAAGTAAAATAAGAACGCTTACAAACCATGCACACAGTCTTAACTCACTGTTATACCATGCAAACTACAAACATGCAAGTAAAGAGAGTTACAGACATGCAAGTAAGGAGAGGATAAGAAAAAAAAGTAGGTAAAGTAAAACAAAAAGTGGGTTAGTTTACGGCAAAAAGTGGCTTAGTCCATGCTACTGATCTACAGATCTACAGAAGCTAAGGCTAACAAAGACCCTAAGATCCACTCTAAGGTTAGCCCGAGAGAAAGGAAAGAGTAGGGGGTTAAGAGAATAGAATAAGGGGTTAAGTAAGGAGCAACACCTATCACTCGTGGGTTAACATTCATTCAGAAAAAGAGGAAAAAAGTCTCACCATCATCATCCGCCGGCCACTGCCGACAAGTCAGAAAAATAGTCGGAGAGAATAGGAGAGGGGTGAAAGATGAAAAGAAGTAAAATAAGAACGCTTACAAACCATGCAAACACAGTCTTAACTCACAGTCATACCATGCAAACTACAAACATGCAAGAAAAGAGTGTTACAGACATGCAAAGTAAAAAAAGTAGGTAAAGTTAAACAAAAAGTGGGTTAGTTTACGCTACGAGCTGCATCTACGTTCGTGTTAGTCTAATTTTTTTTTTTTTTGATTGCTGGCATCACACGCTGGCATTCATCGTCAACAGACTCATCCTCGAGCACCACCACCAGAGCTCCTGTTGCTAACTTTGTTATTTTATTTTAAACAACGTTAACATTTTTAAAATGTCTGTCAAGACGGTTCTTAAACATATTAACGCTGGTAGAATGAACGACCGACGCGGGAAGATCATTCCATTTATCAATTACTTTAAACGTAAAGAAGTTTTTAGCGATATTAGTAATGAAACGTCTGCCACGCAACTTAACTCCGTTATTGCGAGTATTACTATTATCGAAAGTGAACAATTTGTCAAAATTTACGTTATCGATGTTAGTAACGATTTTGAAAACTTCAATAAGCCCCCCCCTTAATCTCCTAGTTTCGAGTGAATACAGGTCTAGCTCTTTAATCCTATCTTCATAAGGCTTGTTGCGCAATGACGGAATAAGTTTCGTGGCACGACGCTGAACCCTTTCTAACCTATCAATATCCTCACGCAAATACCGGCACCAAAACTGAACGGCATATTCTAAATGAGGCCTGACTAGGGACTTGTAAAGGGGCAATATAATATCCTTCGATTTAAATTTGAAATTACGCGCTATGAAGCCTAACATCCTATTAGCTTTTGCGCAAGACTCCAGGCACTGGTTCCTAACCTTGTTGGAAGACCCCTTTCCCCATTTTCTCCCTTGTTGCACGACCCCTTCCCTCCAGCTGCCACAATCTGGGTGGGAATCAACCTAACCTAAGAGAGATAGGAGAGAGAGTGAGAGACCAACTTTCGCCTTGATCCGGCAGAAGCATAATAAAGCTCTTGGTGTTTGCACTTGGCTTAGAAGCTCCTACTCAGCCAGTTGGCTTAATCCGTCAGTTGGCTTAGAAGGATTAATCTGGCTTAGAAGGCGTAAATGGCTTATTCAGGTGCCATCGTCAGAGAGTCCAGGCATTACAACCTCGGGATTACCCTCTTCATGTGGAATTCGCACGCTGGTTTCTGCAGCAGACAGCGGTGCAGCCTAATTTTCCGGCTTATGTGCTGTTCTCAGATGAGGCCTGTTTCACACGTGAGGGTGTGTTTAACATGCACAATTCTCACGTGTGGGAGCACGCAAATCAACATGCTACACGAGTTTGTAATGCCTGGACTCTCTGACGATGAAACGGATGTAATTGCTGCTCGTGCAACACTCTCCAGACCAGGTCGTGGTTCACACCGAGGATACGTGCAACACCTCGCGTGCTTGCGCTTGGATTGTCTTCAAATCGCCGTAGGATTTCTTCTTCCATGTCAGGAGTGCGCACGTTTCTCTCCTGACCAGTGTCATGCATGTTTGCATGGAATGTTCCAGTTTCTCGCAGTCGCCGATGCAAATGCGCAAACGTTTGGTGGTTTGGCACACGTCTGTTTGGGAAGCGCTGTCGGTACAACCTCACAGCAGCTCTTCCGTTTCCATTGGCAGCCCCATACACCATATGCATGTCAGCCATCTCAGCAGTCGTGAAGCGCTCCATGTTACGCGTACTACGTCCGATTTAAGAATGCATGCCGCGGCAAGCGCGTGTCTAGCCCACTTCACCTTTTAGCCAATTGCAGCGGCGCCCTCTCGCGCCGAATGGTGACGTCAGCGGACATACACTTATAGACGAAAAGGGTTTGTCTTGGTGTTGCCTATCCCCCATTACAATTTGTACAGAAAGTTTTCAAACACCCTGTATATACAACCAAAGGAATTAAATAAAGCACCATTACTTCATTCTGTTTATTTAGACGAATTATTGGAAATAATTTCATGAAATATATAGAAAATATATACACAGTTTATACTATACACAGTTTAAACGAGGAATGTATGCAATAAAAAATAATAATAGTATAAGAAATACACAAGTTGAACGAAGAATATATACATATATATATATATATATACACACACTGTATATATATATATATATATATATATATATATATATATATATATATATATAATCAAAAATTAATAATACTACAAGAAATACACAAGTTGAACGAAGAATATATATATATATATATATATATATAAAAAAAATAATAATATAAAAAAATACAGTTTTAAACGATGGACTATAATCATCAAAATAATAGTACAGAAGAAATCTATATATACACATTTATATGAAATAACTAAATATGTATAAAATAAATATACTGCAAAACCCTCAAAATACATACACTTTATGTTCTACTGCGTTTAACTAAAACACTAAACTCGCACGTGATCGAGTCTCGGTTACATCATTGTTGCTTTGCACTATGCAATAAATAAGAATTAACATTAATTTATCGCTCAAGTTATAGGGATGCCTGTACTCGATGTAAAGGGCCTTTATTTTGTTCAACACTATTTTTGTGCCCACTTTACATTCGATTGACAAGTTATCTTTAAATACGGACAGAATACAATCAAAAGCACGTACAAAGAGGTCATCGTTAGCCACAACATCATTATTAAATACAAGTTTATAAACACTCTTTTCCAATCGAGGGTTTATTCTTACCGATCCGAGCTTTTCAATCGTGAACTCTTCTTCACAATGCATAGCGGCAGTTGAAATAATCTTCTAAGTCGTAACGACAGCTGCTCATTATATAAAGATGCAATTCTTCAGGGTGAACGGTGTAGGTGAGCTCAGCCCTGTACCGCTCAAGTCCTTTGTACCAAAGTTCGTGCGTGTCCGGAAATTTCATCGCCGCAAATTTCATCGCGACAATTTCATCGCCGAGAAATTTCATCGCCGGGAAATTTCATCGCCAAGAATTTTCATCGCCAAGAATTTTCATCGCTAGGAATTTTCATCGCTAGGAAAATACATCGCCGCGCAATAGAAAATAATTTAAAAAATTTAAAAAAAATGTTCTAAATATAATATATATATATATATATATATATATATATATATATATATATATATATATATATATATATATTAACAAGATTGCATTGAATTAATTTTTCTTAATAATTTTACGTTCTCAACTTCTTTTGTTATGCAAATTTGTTTATACAAATAAAAATGATTGTTATTGTTAAGTGTAAACATATATATAAGTCAAGAGACGAAGCTTTAAATGATCATGGGACTGATAATTATAAGATTATGATTAAGTGTCTCATTTTGGCCCTTTTTTGACGTAAATGCAGGTGACTGTTTTAAGAAGCTAAGATGGGAGAAAGGTTACCAGATTAAAATGGTTAGATTTAGCATGCAGGTGCCTGTTTTAAGAAGCTAAGATGGGAGAAAGGTTACCAGATTAAAATGGTTAGTTTTAGCATGCAGGTGCCTGTTTTAAGAAGCTAAGATGGGAGAAAGGTTACCAGATTAAAATGGTTAGATTTAGCATGCAGGTGACTGTTTTAAGATAAGATGGGCTAAAGGTTACAAGATTAAAATGGTTAGTTTTAGCCCATTTGTCATGCCCCGCATAAAAGCCCCGCCCCTGTAGTCATTAAAATAGACCTTTAAGATTTTGGAGTCTATATTATTTGCAATTATAATAGAATTTAATCATTGGTTGGTTTTAGCCCATTTGTCCTGCCCCGCATAAAAGCCCCGCCCCTGTAGTCATTACAATAGACCTTTAAGATTTTGGAGTCTATATTATTTGAAATTATAATACGAATTTAATCATTATAGACTTGGTATTGTCGGTGCGTGGTTGTGTTATATATATAAGAAAAGGCAGTACATTCAATATGCCCCTCAACTATGTTTCAAGCACAAGGAATCAGCGGAAACTGATTGATAATGGTCATCTATTTGTTAGAGAGAAAGCAAGTGGACAAAAAGTATTTTGGAAATGCGATCAATTTTACAAAAAGCGTTGTCGGACACGCCTTCATTCAGAAAATTGCTCAATTACCAAACGAGTTGGAGAACACAATCATACAGGCAATAGTGCTCGTGTTGAAGTAACCAAGGTTCTCAATGCAGTGAAAGAGAAAGCTCGCACGACTCAAGATGGGACTCATTGTATTGTAACACAAGCCTACATTGGGTTATCTCGAGCAGTCGTCGGCCAGATGCCCCCAGAATCTTTAAAGAAGACAATCCGAAACACTCGAAATCAAGCGGGACAAGTGCCTCCCAATCCAGCGACTTTAAATGATTTGAACATTCCTCCTGAGTACCGAGTGACAAATTCAAATGAACCTTTTCTTTTGTTCGACAGCAACGATGGCCAAATAGAATCTTGATATTTTCTACTCAGCGAAATCTACAGTTATTGTCTAATTGAAGATGTTGGTATGCAGATGGAACTTTTAAAACTGTTCCACCTTTATTCGAACAACTCTATACAATACATGGAGTCATAAATGGTGATATTATTCCTGTTGTTTATGCGTTATTGACTCGAAGAAATGAAAATACTTACAGCAGACTTTTAGTGTAACTAAAAAATTTGGAACCAAACTTGTCACCTACGACGATTATGACAGATTTCGAGCTTGCAGCGATCAATGCCTTTAGTGCAGCCTTTCCAGACTGTCAACAAAAAGGTTGCTTTTTTCATTTCTCCCAATGTATTTTTGAAATCTTCAGACAAACGGACTGCAGCAATTGTATGAAAATGATACAGAATTTGCATTGAAAATGCGCATGATCCCACCCATCGCATTCGTGCCACTTAATGACGTAGTTCGTTGTTTTGAAGATTTGTGTGATAATAATAATTTTCCACAGGAAGCTCAGCCAGTTTTAGATTATATGGAAGATACGTTGATTGGCCGCCCTGATCGTCGTTTAATTCGCCGACCTCCTCGCTTTGCCCATGCATTATGGAACTGCTTTGATACAGCCCTACAAGGTGCTCCTAAAACAAATAACTCATGCGAAGGATGGCACCGAGCATTCAGCGAATTAATTGGGGCTTCTCATCCAATGATATGGAAATTCATAAAAACCATAAAAGACGAACAAAGCAGAAACGAAGGAAAAATAGAACAATATGTCGCCGGTGTAGAAATTCCTCCTTCTAAGAAGAAATATAGAGATGTTGCAGCAAGAATCCAGCGCATCGTAAATGATTATGAAAATCGCGAAGTACTCGATTATTTACGAGGTATTGCTCACAATTTTGGTTTCTAAATTTTACAACTTCTGCATTTAATTAATTTTTCTTATTTTTATGTTTCTATTATTCGTTATTTTTATTCGTTTACTAATAGTAATGATTAATAATTCACTGCCCAACACCAATTTTGCTGATTTAATTCTAACACCTGTTTTTAGGTAACTTTGGTATGCTGATTTCAGAAATCACTTTAGTTTTTGCCTATCACGTCAGGTTTTCGAGCAATCAAATACGGAGATATCGCATTTTGGCAGGGTTATGCCCAATTTTTTTTCTTTTCAAAAAATAAGTTTTTACATACTCAGAATCAGCATGGAAAAGTAAACAATTGTGCAGGGCGTGAACTTTAATATACAATGATAATATTGACACATAAAGTGATTAAAAGTGTTTAAATAAGCAAAAAATGAATCCATGATCATGACGTCACGCTCACACCTGGGGAAATCACAGATACCCAAGATTTTAATATGTTGTACATGACCTTTAGATTTAATGCACAGATCTGCGTATTCCACAGATAAAATTTTAACAGCAAAACAGCTGTTAACACGTCTCAAAAACATCAATTTTGATAAGTGCCCTTCATAGATCACCCAAAATAGGCATATTGCATTGCACATTGCACGAAAACCTGATGTGATGGACAAAATCTAAGGTGATTTTTGAAATCAGCACATCAATATTATCCAGAATCGGGTCTGTCTTAGAATTAAATCACCAGCAAAATAAAAAATTTTTGTTGGGCAGTGTAATAAGTAACAAAATTTTATATATTATTAATATAAATAAATGTAAATAAAAATAATTGCTATTTACTTTTTATATCTTATTTTTTATTTATTAATATAACTGAATGCAAATAAAAATAAATGCTATTTACTTTTTTTTGCCTTGAAATAAAATTATACATTAACTAAAATAATATATATTTCTATGGTGTGGCGATGTATTTTCCTTGCGATCAAAATTCCTAGCGATTAAAATTCTTTACGATGTAATTTCCCGGCGATAAAATTTCTGGCGATGAGATTTCTGGCGATGAAATTGCGGCGATGAAATTTCCGTGAATCAAGTTCGTGATATTTCGAAGAATCTAAACCTTTTAAATAAGCATCTAGCTCCATACCATTCTCGCCTTGCTCAGTCCTACACTAGGTAACCCCGTCGAGCAGATCGGTGTATGCGTATTCAAGAACCGTATCAAAATAAAGCATATCCGTAACACGCGCGTCTAATATAGGCTTCAGCTTGCGGAAACCGACGATTTCAAACATTCTGTCGAGGATGAAACGGTTTCGCGTAGGAACAAGAACGTTATTATCAGAAGCATTCTTTAACATCAGTCGTATATCGATGCATGGTTGATTTCTATTTATACACAACGTACAAACAATGGCATATGAGGGGGTATCACTAATCTGTTCTCTTCTTGCACCTACACCTCCAGGTATTTTATAACGATCCTCGCTCCACTTCTCAACTACCACGAAGACTTTATTCATCTCCTCAACACTTAAATAAACAACATTACGTTTATCAGAGTTTGTTTGTCTAGAAGTCGTTTCTAGTACATAGTTAATGGCACCGGTCTTACCCCTGAACACGCGCAATGACTTTGTCACGGACACATTGTACACGGCATTGAGAATGCTGGTCAAAGGAAGCTCCATCGTATTCTATTGTGAGGCCTGCATGTCCAGTCGGTTCAAGCTCTGAGATGACTATGAGCCACAGGAGGGCGGACTGGCTCGACGGGAGGTGTGGAGGAGTGAGTCACACCATAAACTGATGAATCGTGTACGGCGTTGTTCCAACGTGAAAGATTCATGTGAATACTTGTATCCGATTATATTGGGAAGGTGTTTCGAGAAATTTTCCATTTGCGATACATGAAGCAATACCGGTTTTAATGTTTTATCACTCCCATTCCCAAGAATGCCTACCAGGGGGATTTTCACGAACTAAACACATTTTATTCACACTCTGGCGCACTATTTGAGAGAAACATATGCCCATATTTTTCATTTTTGCTTAACAGACAATACTCGTCTCTAAATTCTATTAAAAACTCACGTAGGTCTTTAGCCACAACCTCACTACAAACCTCTTCATGATATATATTAATGTAGTGGTAAAATACTTCAGATTGTCCATTATGACAAGATTTACATTCTCAGCCGCAGGGTACGAGTACTCGGTATGATGCAACATGACATAATACCGCTTGCCACACTACTCATCAACAAGACTCACTAACCATAACCGTTGCTTCTCTTCTGCACGTGTTGTTTCTTCCACTTCACGGTATATGTAAGCTTTTATAAAGTATAGTCCGACAACATAGTTCAATACATCGTTTGTACCACGAAATCCTGCAATGCTCTCACCAGAATAGCCGTAGAGTATTTGTACCTCCTGTTCTACAAGCATCGCACGGTTTAATGTAGCCTTAAAAGTATCAAAGGAGGGAGAGCTAGGGAGTCTTTGAGTATCCACCACATCTTCACACTTTGCCGAATACCACTTCATAAACGTCGAACACGCAATATTAAAGGTAGCCATTACTATTTTCGTCTACGTGGGATTTCTTCAAATGCACGTCTGAGTTCCAGGGCTTGTAGCGGTCAACTGAGCACGCAGGGGTAGAGATATGCCCAGGTAGTAGCAGGAATCACGTGACCATTGATCGGTCATACAAGGGGGGAAGCTTAGAACTTTCTCCTGTACACACACACACACACACACACACCAAGTAGAAAGTGAAACGCTAATTGAAACACGATTTATTTAATAAACATATCGAATTATTCAAAGTATATATTTACAAATACGTGTCATAAATAAAATAAACATATCGTTAACAAGTAAATAGACATATATATATATATATATATATTATATATATATGTACCAGGCAGCTTGTAACGTTTCCTATAGGTGTTACGGCATACCTTCGTACCCCTAAGTTCCTTCACGCCACCCAGCTTCTGCCCCCGAAAATTGTCGGTCCCCACAGTCAGTTGGCGCGGCTGGTCACCCTCATCTTCGAAGCACACTAGATCTCTCAACGATTCAAATTTAACGACCCACCGATTCGCCTGGATGAGCGTGATACCCTTAGCCTTCACGATATATTTCATATCCTCCCCCACCCTTACCCGTACCCCATACGTTTTTGGCCCTGTTGATAAAAAGGAGTCAGCGTAAGCGATGTCTCCATACTCATCCTTGATCTTATCAGTCAATTCTCCGAGGAATTCCCCAATAGGCGGCATGTATTCACCCTCCCTCGCTGTGAATATCACATTATCTGTCTCGGTGTACAGTACCCTCCGCCCAAGAGAATCCAATACACCCCAAAGTTTGATGCGTGCGTAGACCGTCGTGAAGTTGGCTACAGGTATGTTTGTAACACATGATGTGTCTGTGGCCAATTCGGTAATGTTGTACTTTATTATGTAAGTATTACCTACATTCACGATCTCCATGACCTCTTTATCGGGAGCGTTGGCATAATCCCAGACTTCACTATAACTTTGGGTCAAATGAACGTTCCCCTTGCCTGAATTCTGTGCAAATTTTCTCCAAAGACTGTTTAGACACAACTTTGCACTAAAGCGCTTGCCTTGGTTCTTTACAATTTGGGGACGGTCAAGCTGTATCCCTTCACGGTCAAGGTAACTTTGAATATAAGTCGATTTTTCATCTTCGGTGTCAACTCCTCGCGGATACCCTGATGCCACTACCTTATCCGACAAAAAAAGTGTTCATAATGGCGTGAAAAGGTTGGGTAGCTTCTGAAACCTCCACACCTCATATATCTTCAATATTGTGTAGCCATGGCGAACGGCTAGGGACAGCTCAAGGCTTGTATATACGCTTCTGATCTTACGCTGGTTGGTTGTGTGATTACAAGCCCCATGGTTCTCCTCTGCGCACTTCACGCACAGGGAAAACATGAGTTTGTGGTGTATAACGACGGGTAAGATCGGCATTCATAAATTGCGAGGGCGGAGCACATCTACGAAACAAAGATCGAAATAGTACTTGTTCAAATTTGTTGAGAAACCTCGATGGTGGGCAGGTCAGTTCCTACCAGTTTTTGAGGTGCACCTACAGGGTACGGATTGTTCTTCATCACGTAGGGGTATAAAGAACAGAAGTCGTAGTAATGGAGTCTCACGCCCTCCGTAGGCGGAAAGCTTGAAGGGATTTGTACGGCCTCCGAACAAGCTATCACCGCATTTCAGAGGATCCAACACCAATGAACGCTTGATCGTGTTTATTTATTCACGGTACTGTCCATCTGTTTCCATACGTGCATCATACTCATGCTCCCACAAGACCTTCTGAGTGAGCTGGGCGCCTGTAAGCTGATCGCAGGTGCAGGTCCATGCAAGACTGTTGGCAGGAGATCTACCGTGGATATCTCCTGCGATTCCACACTCAGGACGGGGGCATCCGTACCACCAGCAACCGTTAAAGGAGTACACAGTCTTCTCACCACTGGCACGGTTTTCGCTTAGACCATCGACCCAAAAAACACGACCATTAACCTTAATGGATACTTCCCCCGCGTTGCGGGCATGCTTTATGTATACACCTGTCGATTGTGGTTGCGACTTGCGACGGATCGCATTTGAAACGGTCTATACTTCCTTGTAAAGGCCTGGAAACATACTCTAATCACGCGCACATCATTCACGCAATAACGCTCACATCATTCACGCAATAACGCACACATTCATCAGCTATATTGTAATGATTAGATTCATTAAAACTGTTGTAGTAGCCGTCAAAATCTTCACGTTCACCTGTACTCCTACATTCATAGTTAAAGTAATATTTGGGTGGAGGTAGTCATACGTAATTTAAAGTTTCCTTGTAAGGAATGTGTAAGGGAAATATCCTTTTGAAACTTCGGCAGCTACGCCCATTACCTCGGGTAGCTTTGCTAATTTACAAGTTGTGAATAATAAAGTGTCTTTAAACTGTACATTACCTCTTATTTGCATCTGTATAAGTTTGTTGCCTCTTTTCAAGGGATCACCTGTAAATATCTCAGATGACTCGTGCTCAAGCAGTTCCGTATAAAAGAACTGTGTGTCAAATTTTGCCCCGTTATGGGCAAAAATATGCAGTAATTTTTTTTAACTTGTCCACTAATTTGACAATATAGGACACAAAGAGGTTCAAGGAACTGTCGTGTGCAATCGTTTTAAAGACGTTTGTCCATTTACCACATTTGTGACACTCATCACACTCGACCTCCATGCTCTCATCACAGATAGTCTGTTTACAAGGTTTCAGCAATCGTGTATGTTTCTATGTCGTAGTACACAGTTATACAAGGTCTATTTTTAGGCTTAGCATCTTTCATATAACATACATGCTTTACTCCAACCGCCTTATATTTCTCATGGCATGTAGAACAGTGAATTTCATCACATTTATGCTTGAAATTCCCCCAATTATCCATCGTATGAAACATACCACATTCACAGATTCTCATTTTTCTGTAAGTGCCAATTGACTTATTGAGCTCAAAACAGTTATTATTGAAGAATGTGCATCTGCATACATCACAGTTCCTCTTCTCACCTTCAACGAAACGGTTTTCACATTTGGAGCTTTTACACTGCTCACATACCATGTGGCAATCCTTACAATGTTTCACTATATCATCCACAAACTCGAGACATCCCTTACACAAATCATGCTGCCTTCCATGTTTTCGACTTTTATCCTAAAATAAGTAGGGGTCTTGTACGATCTCTCACACAGCTTTTAAAAACATACACAGTCCTCCGACGATCATCCATTCGAAATACAACTATACGAACATTCATTTCCTCCTCTACCCTTCTCATCTCTTCAGGACCCATATTACACTCAAACTCAAGCTTCCAATCTGAAGACAGTTTATGGGCACGCTGCACAACCGTAGGCAACCAAATTTTTTGCGTCCGTGTATTTAGTCCAGTAAATATACGGACTAAGACTAATGCTATAAAGCCGCAACCACGATCGGCGTTAATATGCCGCCTGTAAACAGCATGAGAATTGAAGTTAAGAGTATAAGGTGTGGCACTATGACTCGCAACACGGAACACACGGTCAATATCTACCGTGAAGTTGCCCATATTGAAGGCTGTACTACTTTGAGAAACCTGCATTATGCGGCCTAATATATACTCTATATCTACAACTGCCAAGCACCTGAATGGTATTACTACCCAAAAATCATCTACATCCCCGTCATCTGAATCGAACCCGAAGGACAGCCTCGTCCTGTCTTCACGTTTGTCGAGGTTCTGTAGGGCAAACTCCACAATACGTTCAAATACTCGCTGTAGTCCGTGTTCAACACCATTGCTATACATGGATCCAGGGTCAACCCCGACTATATACCGATTTCTACTCAGGGTTGGGGTGGGGATGGCGATGCGCACGAACTCGAATTTATACGTTCCTCTACAGCACGAGAAGCTACTGCTGCTATTGTGGAGGATGTACCTGAAATTTAACAAGAATAAGGAGTACATTTTTATTTGAGGAAGGTACTATTGTGGGGGTTGTGTCGTAAGACGTAGAGGGTTGGGGCTCTATTACTGGGGGTCTAACAACCGGCGCACACCTGGCACGTTTTATACCTGACATGGAAGGCTCGTCATCATGCCTCCACTTTCAACTGGTGCGTTGTGGTGTTACAGTTGTCACTGGTGTGGGCTCGCCAGCGGGGATGGAGTCTGCGACAACAACTACACTGTCATGGGGGACGTCTGTAATATCGATGATAGGGATATGATGCTCTACCTCATCGTCATTCACGGTTCTGTGGAAGAAGAGGAAAAACAAGATTGTAGAATATAAGGACCATCACTTAAATTTTTATTGTATTTTGTAAATGACCCACTTAGGAGTGTGACGTGTTAGAGATAGATTCTATAGAAAAATTCAGGTTCATGAGCCCATCCACATTTGTTATATCTGGCCCTACAGGATGTGGTAAAACTGTGTTTATGCTTAAAATCATTAAAGAAAAGGGATTGATTTTCTTAAAATTTGTACGTAAAGTTAGATATTTTGTTCCACAAAGGTGTATATGACGTTAATTCGTTAAAGGGAAATGAGCATACAGTAATTGTAATTGACGATCTCATGTTGGAAATGGATGAAACGTTTGCCGAGACATTTACAGTGTTCTCCCACCATCTTAACATAAGCGTATTCTTCATCAATCAGAATCTACTTTTCAAAAATAGATACATGCGTGATGTATCGTTAAATACAAAATATCTAGTCTTATTCGCGCAACGTAGAGATGTGTCACAAATTGGGATATTAACCACTGAAATGTTCCCGAATCAGCGTAGGGAGTTTTTGGAAGTTTATAAAGAAGCTACAAGTCAAAGTTACGGATATTTGCTTTGTGACCTTCATCCGTGAAACACGTTTAGGGTGCTTCTAAGAACGAATATATTTCCAAACGAGCTTGAAACGGTGTATATTGCAGAATGACATGACATAGAGGCTAAAGAAATACCATGAATTTATAAAAATCTATCATCGACTGCCCCGGGCAATGCAACAGATGTTTGCTAAAAATATCGATTATAGTGCAGGATGATTATATACTTCATATGCCTGTGAGACAATAAAGTTTAAAACAGTCAAGACAACAGCTGCATCGATTGACCCTGTTTTGCAAGCAGATTTAACAGACATGCAAAGATATTCACTGTATAACGATGGTTACCGCTACATCCTATTCATAATAGATGTATTCTCTAGATATCTGTGGCTAATTCCTCTGAAAAATAAATCGCCTGAAGCAGTTGCTAAAGCCACCAAAACGTTGATGTTGAAAGAAAACAGGGTTCCTGGCTATTTTTGTACGGATATGGGGAAAGGATTTATAGGCCGAGCTTTGCAGAACATGCTGACAGAGTTTAATATCAGCTACTTCACTACCATTTCTATACATAAGGCATCTTTAACTGAAAGAGTTCAACGTACCGTAAAGGAACTCATGTACCGATACAGATATATAGACATTCTGGAATCATTGGCCGCATCATACAACCGCTCACACCATCGCACGATTGGGACAACACCTAACGAGATTTTAGAAAGAGGTAATGTTCGTCCATAGAGCCTGATGTGAGAAGAGATATTCGTAGAACACCGCTACACTCTGCGCGTTTCAAAATCAATGATTATGTAAGGCTGTCGCGTTCGGGAAATAAGTTCGCGAAGGGATTTGAGCAAGGTTGGACATGTGAGATTTTTAAAGTTAGGGCTATGAGACCTAAAGGCGACATAATGTTGTATTACGTTCAAGATTTGAATGGTGAAGAAATCGCAGGAGGATTTTACCGCGAGGAGTTGCAGAAAGTGACATTTAGTTTAAGAAAAAATGTGTTTAAAATTGCGAAAATTTTAGGAAGCAAAGGCTCAGAAAAGAGAAAAATGTACCTTGTGAAATGGCTAGGGTACCCAGAAAGTTTCAACACCTATATAAAAGCTGATGCAATAATGAAGCTTAAATTGTATGCAACATGGCGCCTAACCATTTCTACGTCACACTACCGTCCTCTTCTTCCCTCTCTGTACATCCTAACAACACCCTGGCCAACTTTGTAACAAAACTCCATAGGCCCATTAAATTGGGTCGTGATTCGTATGAGGTAGGGATATGCGAAATTCAGCTGGACACTCTTTTTAAATAGTGATTATAAAAAACCCGTTTTTACGGTTCTTAGAGACTTTGATGAGTGTGAAAAAGCCGGGGTAACTCGGGATGAAACCATACATATCGCCAGGATTGGGGATGCACGGTATTACATTACATTAGTAACACTAGGTCAGGGCCGTTATGGTGCGGCTGAGGATGTTGTGAAAGACTTAAACGTAATTTAAAAAACTCAAATCTTACGGTTGATTTAGTATACGAAATCGTAAACAAAGAAGACCCAACATATACTCTAATCCTAAAATCCCAGGCTAACAGAAATATTAAAGACAAAGGGCTATTCAAAATTATAACCTAGGGGCGATATCAATCAGCCTTCCAAAGAGATACTTTTCACGAGGTACAACATGACTTGTCCAGCCTAATGTATCAGATGAAATTGGAGAAATTCGTTTCTGGCTATACACCCCAAGACATGTGCTATATTTACAGCAATATAGTGGAGCACCAGTTTGTTTGCGATACCCAGGCACGCCTGCTGTGAAATGCTCACATTCCCAACCATAGAGGGAAGAGCTTGAGTATTACATATGACAGGCCCCATTATGTGAATGTCGCAACTAATCTAATAACCAATATCTCAATATATATAAGGACGATTGAGGGAAAACATTTCCCATTCGGTGATGGGAGCTTAACAGTGGAGCTGCACTTCCGACGCACCGAGTTATAATGGACAGAAAGCCTTTCACACTCTATCAAGGTGTGAGATACCAGCGTGATAGTGGGTTTAGATCCATTTTTTCAACCATACTACGTACGGCTGTCCGCTTGCTGAAGAGGGGTGCCAAATATCTCGGGAGGAAAGCGCTACAATCAGGTCTTAATAGGGCAGAAGACAAAATGGCTGAGGCTAAACCTAAAGAAGCTCTAAAAAAACACTTAAAGCGTACACGGGCGAACTCATCAAAGATGCAAAGAGAAAAATGGTGGTGGTGGGAAGAAGAAGAGGGCTGTCCGGAAGAAGGGATTGCCAGCACGTGGCATTAAACGTAATAGGATATTAAAAAAGAAGAAGTGTTCTAAGTGAATGAAACCTATGGTTGACCATTTTTTGACTGATATAAGCTAAGGACATTGCTCTCATGAATCATAGACTGTTTACTACTTGTTGAGAGAGGTGGTATTATTTCTGACTCGTCATGGCTCGCTTCATCTATCCGTGTAGTTCACAATGTTGTAAATCGGAGCTGTCCCTCTTTGACATGCCCCAAACTGAAGTTTCTATTGAGCACAGTGACTTTATTACAATTAAACCGTCAAACACAATTAGTTCCAAGAGTGCTCCAATAGAATTCGTGATACCCAGCTCAGGCCCTTACTTTTTTGATCCAAGCTGTGTGCACATGTACGCTAAACTACGTATAGCCCATTCTGATGGAACGGACTGCGATGACAAATATGTTGTATACCCTGAAACAAACTTTCTGCACTCAATATTCAACCAGTGTGATGTATATTTAAATCAAGTCAACATCTCGGCAGGAACGGTGTACTATTACGTACGAGCCTATCTGGAAAATATGCTGAACTTTTCCAAAGAAGCGAAGGCTACCTTTTTAAGTACCGAGGGCTATTATCAGACTAAAGACGAAAGTAGTATAAAGGATAAATTTAAAAATTTTAAAAAGGAGCTATATGAGTGTTTTGGACGCCCGCATACAGAATTCACATTCCAGGAGAAGTTGGTTGTGAATGGGGTGGATAGGAAAATAAAGCTCACCCGCACGAATCCTGAGATCTGTTTAAATCTGGGTGCTGATCAAGAATAGGGTGCAAAGCCCTTTGTGATTCATATTATGGAAACATACCTTCGCGTATGCCGTGCGAAATTAAGGCCGCCTAAACAAATAGAAATTGTAAAAAATTTACTACATGCCTCAGTAAAATACCCAATTAACAGAGTACAGATCAAACACTACACGGTGGCAGCAGGGTTGACATCGAAACAGATAGAAAACATCGCCCTGGGAGTTCTGCCTAAAAGGATATTAAATGGAATTCTGGCATACGCATAAGTGAATGGAAAATATAAAAAGAGTGCCTTTAAATTCGAGAATTTCAGCCTTAAAAATATAACTATACGTTAATGGCGTTGCGTTGGGCGGGGGGGGGCAATGGATACGGATTATTCATCAGACGCTGTGTTCCCGCTATGCGCGAGAGTATATAGTAATCTGGAACATATTGCAGGTGCTTGTGATGAGCTCGGAATTGGTGTAACGCGAAAGAATTCATCGATCAATTTAACCTTTATGCCTTTCATATCACTTATCTACTAGTGTAAATACACACTTAAGTCCACAAAAGAGTGGAAACATCTCAGTCAGATTGGAATTCTCCAACCCGATAGACGCGCCTATTAGTGTACGAGTATACCTCGAGTCACAAGCCCTAATTAAAGTTAACAGATTTAGCGGCGTTGTCACTGACTTTTAAAATGGACGCGAATACACTTCAGGGAGTAATGAATAGTGAACGAATCACACGTGCCAAATTTATCGGTGTGTATGCGAAGAATGAAACATTGAAATTGCCAACTACGAAAGATTGCGGTAGTCTTATTGTGAATACTGATGTTATTGGTGGTGAAGAGATTCATTTTATAGCTATCTATTTTAAAAATAGGGACAGCTTGTACTATTTTAATTCACTCCGGATTCATCCATGGAATGACGTTATTATTTTAAAATTTGTTGAACAGCTACACATTCCCGAAATTGTATGGAATCCCTATCGATTCCAGGGATACTTTAGTAACGTATGTGATATGTATTGCCCTTTCATTTCTTATGCACATGTCACGTGGTAAGGAATTTATAATTTTTTTTAAAATTATTCGACTCGCGTCACACTGAGCGGAATGATCAAATGGTATGCAGACAGATAAAAAAAGGTACCCGTTTGTGCGCTCTCGATGTGTTGTATGATGTTTTTCTCGTATATATAAAATGAATATTCGCATCAATGTTGTCTCCAATAATTTTAGTTTGTGTATTCTGTAACTTATTTAAAATGTAATGGAAACTAATTCTGTAGCTAATTTAAGATGGTTATAAACAATTGCCCTATTTTATAAAACATGATTTCTATCATTTAATAAATTGATGAAACTAAAATGAAGCTTCTTCTTACCTGAAACACATGTAAAAGAAAAAAGCGCTGACCCGAAACATAAGAAAAAGAAAAAAACTTACATTATTTCGTTGATGATGTGACAATCGCTGGGTTGAATGCGCGGTAAAACTTCTACCTCCGTATTCAGGTCCACTACATGCGTTTCTTCATTGCTATCACAAAAAGATTGTATAACACGAGTCAATTCCTCGTCGGACGTTTAAAGAGAAAAGATGATTTTAAATTAATTTGATTAGTTCATACATTTTTCTGAATATTTTTTTAAAAAATCCATTTGTTTTTCATAAAATACTCATGCAGCGCACACACAAACACACACACACACACACAGACATATATATATATATATATATATATATATAGAGAGAGAGAGAGAAGAGAGAGAGAGAGAGGAAGAGAGTTACAATCAATGTGAAGTATCAAATATCTTCGATCCGCTCAGAGAAGTTTGTGACTCCTTTAAGAGTAGGGTTGCCAGATTTTTCAAATGCCCATGCGGGACAAAACTTTTTCTTAGGTTCTTTTTTAAGACCAAATTTTTTTCAAATTGAAACTAGATTTCTTCAACGGTTTTAACAAACAAAATTAGAAAAAATTTATTATAATAATATTTAACCATTAAACATCGTGAATAAATTGAAATTATTGTACATAATATTGAAATTCTAAATCAATTCATCCCTAAAAAATTTGCTTAAAAAATATTTTTTGCGGGACATTTTGAAAGCAGGATTTTGACGCGGGATTTTGACGGGATTTTTTTATCAAATGCGGGACTGTTCCGTAAAATACGGGACGTCTGGCAATCCTATTTAAAAGAAAATACCGAATAACCACATTTCAAATGAATTTATTAAGGAATTTTATACAATTATTTAAAATTTGCAAAGGAGTCTTGATTCTTATAAGTTAAAAAAAATTCAACGATTTTTGATGAATAGAGATATCAAAACACGACTTTACCATAATATTAATTATTAATTACTATTGCAAACTAATCTATAATTAAAAATTGAGGATATCTGCTATTTTGATGAATCATTTTAAAATAAAATGAAATAAGATGAAAATAAATAACTACAACGCTCCATATATATATATATATATATATATGATGAAATAATCGAAACACAGAACGGTATTCAAGAGCATTCGCCTAATAACATGTTCAGGAACACTAAAATAAATAACAAGTTCGCGACTAAATATAGGCAATCCCTTGCGCCGGATCGTAAGGAGCGTCATTGTAAATATTATCAACGGTTATATGCATGATCCCCAAGTACTAACCCCAAAAGACTAATAGGCGGTTTGTACGTTTTCTGATTGGTTGGCAATGTAACTGGGGGCTATGTTAAATGTGTGTACCAATCAGCTGCTGTAACACCGCTATAACGGACCTATGCTTTGGGCAATGAAGTCCTCATTGTTCACCTTCACGAATAATGAAGGTGTGTCTTTATCAAATTCGGTTTATTCTCCCCGCAGATTTATTTTAAATGCTCACATCTCAAGTTGAATCAGTGAATTGCCCACTCGCACGCTCTGTTACAGTGCCTTAAAGTATTTTGCATTATTATACATTTGCACGCATACTTCTCTCAGCTTGATCCTCAGCTTTCCAATTTTGGCCATGGGTTAGGTTGGGTTACATTGGTTATGGAATCCAAACCATGGGTCGCTACATCATCTGAACACGGTCCCCCGTTCAACTACTACCCAGACCTAACATCGAGGCTACAAAGCATGCGAAATACATATACTAAATATTGTACATTGTGCAATTAATTAGTAATTTTTTACGCTTTTTAGAAATTTAATTTCTGGGCGAACTTTTTCCGATACTGTGTGCTTATATCCAAGAGAAATATTTCAATTATAGTCATCCTTACCTTTTGTACCATACATATGATAGTTATGAATAATTTGCCATGGTTTACAGTGTGTATTTCTTATGTTGAGGGAGGGAATTGCTGTCTGATCTCCTACTCCCCGTATATGAATTTAATAGATGGATTGATTCCCTCTGCAGCGTTAAATTTATCAGTATATAATTTAAAAAAATTTAAGCGCAGTAGAACATAAATTGTATTTATTTTGATATCAGAATTTTTTTCACAAATTAAATTGTATTCATATTAAGGGAAGATTTTCGAACTCATTTTCAAGTGTTTTAAAAATGATTTGAAAGTTTTTTAATATTTATTTTTATTAAAACTCGCGAGGGTTTGATTGAATAAGTTATTTAAAAATGGATCAGACCCGTACGAGAGAGAGAGAGAGAGAGAGAGAGAATTTTGTTCTTTCTATAATAGAAGTTCGGCACATAAGGTGAAAGTTAGTCTCCAATTCCGCCTCGGTTTAAGAATGACGAAATCGAGGTTTAGGTATGTACACTTCTTCAACGATTCATTTGCAACATTACCTATTTTATAGGTAAAAAGTTTCACTTTCAAATTGTTTGTTTGCTTGCTTGCTACAAGTGGACTGAGCCATTAATGTATATGTATATCATAATAAAATTATCGTTTCATAGAAACGGGAAGTTGGCTAAAATTTGTAAAATGAAAGTAGATGAGTATATCTTAGACATTTAGTGCACACATACCCACCACAAACATCCCTATATTCTTCGCTCAACTTCCGTATTTCTTATGCGTGTGTGTGTGTGTGCGTGTGACATCTCTCGTCCCATGCGTTGGTATAGCATGCGGCTACGAACCCACCTCATGTTTATGTAAGTCGTGGGGAAGGTTCGCTTTTGACCATCACGGTGTTTTAAATATTAATAATAAATTTTAAATTACATTATGATCGTACACTTAGCAAAATCACAGAAAGCATACTCAAAATCTGTTATATATATATATATATATATATATATTCTCTATATATATATATATATATCTTGTGTTCTTTCTGTAATAGAATTCGGCACGTAGGTGAAAGCTACAATCTTCAATCTCACCTCACCTGTTTCAACTTTCTGATCTTGGAATTTGCTCAGCGTTCGTGTGTGTGTGTGTGTGTGTGTGTGCGTGCGTGTATGCGTGTGTGTGTATGTGTGTGTGTGTGTGAGACACCTCTCATCCCACGCGTTAGTATGGCCTGCGGCTACCAACCCACCTAATTTCTATGTAGGTCGGTTCGAATACTCGCATATGTACAGTGTACACACTTTCTTTTTTATTCCATAGGAGACGAGAAATCCATTTTACTTAAGTACACATCTAAGAGAAACTAACGCACACGCAGACTTACCCACCACACACACACATCACCATAAGAAATCCTCTGTGGATGAAGGGATAGAGAATGGTGCACAAATTAAATGAAGTGTTTTGAGATATTCAGTGCATTATTGTGACTAGCCTTATGACAATCAGTTTGGCTTTAGAGTGAAACACTCTATTGACATGTGTATTTATATGCTAAAGGATGCCGTCCTAAAGTACAAGATGTCAAATAGCAATGTATATTCCTGTTTTTGAACCACCTTAGACCTACAGTTTAACATGGAATCCGAAACATGGTATTGAATCCATCACTAATTTTTTTATTTTATTCGTGTTGCAAAATACTACTCGTATCTTTTGAACAAATTTAGTTGGTATTTTAATATATATATATATATATATATATATATAGCGTTTAAAGTGTGTATTATTATTTTTGCTTGTATATTTATTTTCTGTCATTTGTTTTTTCATTCAATATCTGTTATTGGATTTTATCTCGTATTTATTTATTTTTTTCTCAGATGGTATGGATTACACGAAGAGTTTTAATAAATAAATAATTAAAATAAATGGTGCTCTCTGGCAACCTTTTATATAAAAATAAATTCAATAACCGGTAACCGTTCCATATATGTAAATAAATAAATTCAATAATGTTCTGTGGCAACCCCTCCATATATAAGTAATTAAAATAAATAGTGCTCTCTGGCAACCTTTTATATAAAAATAAATTCAATAACCGGTAACCGTTCCATATATGTAAATAAATAAATTCAATAGTGTTCTGTGGCAACCCCTCCATATATAAGTAATTAAAATAAATAGTGCTCTCTGGTAACCCTCTATATATATAAATAAATTAAAAAACTGGTAACCCACTCTAAGCATCGAGAGCATCTTTCTCTTACCTTTAATAAATAAATAAATTCAATAGCTGGCAACCGCCTCCATGTAATTAAAATAAATAGTGCTCTCTCGCAACTCCCGACCCTCTACATAAGATTTTGGAACCCTGAACTCGCATTATGCGTCTGGCTGGGGCCAGGCGAACACATGCTCTCGCTCTCTCTCTCTCTCTCTCTCTCTCTCTCTCTCCCTTCCTTAGGTTAAGGCTTACCTTCTTAAGTTAGGATACCCCTTTGGGGGTGAGGCCATCCCAACTTCTCCCCAAAGACTCTCCTCCTCCTTTCTCTCTCTTAGGTTAGGTATACCCTTTGGGGGGTGAGGCCGTCCCAACTTCTCCCCCATAGCTCTCCCCCTTCATGCAACTTGTGGGTTCCCCCTACCCCCTTGTTACATTAACCCCTCCCCCTTTTCAGCATCACCCCCTTGGAACATGTACCCCCCTTTGCAACATCTACCCCCCTTTGCAACACTATCCCCTTTTGCAACATGCAATATTTGCAACATTTCAATTGCACACTCCCTTTTTTCGCCCATACTACTGAGTTGAGATAGTTCATTCAGTGAATTTTGGACAAGAGGACCTTATTTATGGTTCAGATGGATCAGATATCCATGCATATCCTAAAGAGGACGTGAATTTTGTTACTGATGTTGTTTTAGGTGGTCAGGATGACCATGTTTCTGATAACTTCTCCACAGGACCCTAATTGTTTTGAGTTTACTTCGGCCATGCTGTCTCGTTTAATTGTCATAAGGATGACTCTGTTTGTGGTTCTTTTGGTCATGATGACCGTCCTTTTGTTTCAGATAATGTTTGTTCTGCTTCAGTAGTAGTTGGGCCAGATGCCCTGCAAGGTCCTGTAGGCGATTCAGTTTTTAAGAATGTTTGTGATAATTTTGATAATTATTGTGATGTATATGATTACAGTCAGACTTCTTTTTTGATTACTATGGTGAGGACCATGCCGTCTCTCCGGTTTGTTTTAACTCCTTTAATTTTTGTTCTGAGCAGTGTGACAAACAATCTTTTCTTGAAGAGCAAAGTATCACGTGAAAACGTATTGTCAATTTGAGACACCGTATCTCCCCGATTGGTCACCCAATTCCCCAACCCCAGTTGAACCCAGTGTCAACCAAGGAAATGGTTCCACCATGATTGACTCTTCTTTGGCTCCAGTCAAACCACAGTTTAACCACCTGCTTTCCCTCATTCAGATTGGGCCAGAAGCCAACCAGGAGCCTCTTTTGATACTGCGGAACATTCCTCAGTATCATAATGTGATCGTTCCAACGATCACTCTTAGCTTTCTTCCTCTAACTCACGTTTTCGTTCCTCTTGCCTCCTTCTTTGCAGATTTTTCCCTTTGGCTTTTCCTGGACCTCTCTTCTGAAACCAGTAAAAGTTATTCTTCTTAAACCCGATACGCCACTGCCTTTCTGATGAAGCAAAGCTCGCATGGTCATTTCACTGCTTCCTGGCATGTTGCGAATCTTTTCACCTATATGACCTGCATGCCCCTTTGCATGACAACCCAACCTGCGTGCCTCATTTGTATGTTCGTGAAATTTACCCGTATGACCGAAC
The DNA here is from genome assembly GCA_023014485.1 of Bathynomus jamesi. Lineage (NCBI taxonomy): Eukaryota > Metazoa > Arthropoda > Malacostraca > Isopoda > Cirolanidae > Bathynomus > Bathynomus jamesi. The sequence continues at coordinate 169,212 of JAJOZX010004484.1, forward strand.
ATACCCTTTTTTAGTTTTAAGAGAACTATACAGAGCCCTATAACCCCATGTTCAGTTCAGTATAGTTTAAAATTAATTTTAATTTTTAAAAATTTTTATGCTTAAATTTTTTTATTTAACTCATCCTGAGCAAATTGTCGTTAAATTGTACTTATAACCTGTGAGGTAGCGAAAAAAATTATAGCCAATTTTGGGATCACCTGAAGATCAGGGACCCCAGCCTTCTCTAGTTAGCCTTATAAGGTCAACTGTACGCCCTTGACGATTGGTTAGGTTAGGTCGTGATATTTTCGTTAGTTAGCCTTATAAAGCTAACTAAAGAAGGCTGGAGGCCCTGATCTTCAGGTGATCCCAATTTTGACACTCTACACTAGAACGCCATTTTCCCTTCTAATAATTCTGTTCCATCAATCTAGTATCACTAATTACGTAATTGTACTTCTGGTTAATATTAATGGTGATATACTGTTAATATATGGCTATGAATGTTACTAGTCGAATTTAATTCCGTGTGTAAATTAAATTTTTATTACCGCCAAATTTACTTTCATTAATTTAAAGTTTTCCTAAGTGCTTTTTTTTTTGTTATTACCATAATATGTGCAAATGATTTAATTACGTAAAATCTATAATCCTAATTGAATTTTATTACTTTTGACACATACTCGAATTCACTTTCCTTCCGTATCCCAAGTCACTTTTACATTGAAACTTATACGCACATACATCACCATTAATACTACCTGTATCAGAATTTAATAATAATTTACTTCAAACTTAAAGGATTTTATAACCCTACTCCCCTTTTTAAATTATTATACATTATTTTTAAATTTTGTTAATTCGAAAACTTTCCAAATCCCTCCACATACACACGCATGTATGCACACTATATATACTTGTTTGAATTTGTACATTTCTCCACAAACATTACGTACATAAATACTACAAAAAATCTACGGATACTGATTACACTTTCACCCAATTACCATCACCCACACTCTGAAACACTCGTGTAATCATTGGCATACTTAATGATAAATCCACTATTCATATCCTCCTTTTATCATGAAACCTTAGCATAAAATCATTGGCTACCACGATAAATTATATTTAATTGCATGTAACTGCTTCATAATTACTCTGGATTATTTGAATTCATTTAATCTTAATTGCTACTTACTATATATAATCTTGCTTGTTGCATTTATTCAGTTATTTCAGCCAGCCTCTAAGCTAATCTGTTCCTAAAGATAATCCTAATTCACCAATGACCACTAATGATTTATAGTTCTACACAGGATGAACCGATTACTCTCATATCCTACATACTTTACACCCACATATCTACACACGATTCTTACCCATATGTATACATAGTATAACTTCAAATGTAAAACCCTTTTCCCCTTTTTACCACCAACAACCACTTACACTCTGTACCTAATATATATAAATGCACACTTAGCTCCAGGTCTGTACACTCCCCAGGTCTATATATCATCTATTACGTAACTCTATCTTTCTTTTCCCTACATGTTCTTAATGGTTAACAATATGTAAGTATCAAAACGGTAAATAAGTAGATTTTAATGTGATTTCTCTAAATTAATTTTTACTTTTTTTTTAAAGGAATTTTAATACTATACCAACTTATTTGTACTTGCGGTACGTTTCTGCGGTCGTTCTCCCACCGCTGAAGAAGCCATCCACCAATAAAGTTTAATTCAATTTTTACCTACTATAGTCAGTGAGGTTAATTTATTAAATGTACGATCATGGTAACTTTGGAAAAACATTCTCGTCTCTGTCAGGTTTGACGGATTGAACTCCACCTCAAATAGTTATGTGAATTGGAAATTCTGGAACCTAAGGATTTAAATTTTCTCTTATACTCACAATTCATTATGTATGTATTTTCCCGCCTAAAATTATTTTAATCGAGGAAATCCTTTCCGAATTTATTACGGTCTAGTAGGCAATCTTGTTACTATAACGTTAGGCAAGCTTAAAATTTAACTCAAATTAGATTCAATCCCGAAATTGGCTCTTTGACTGAAATAAGAAGGTCGAAATTCAAATAATAACTTAGATGGTTTATTAACGTATAAGAATGTTTTTAATATGATTGCCGCAACTCATAATACTTACCATTTTTTGTAATCGTGACAACTTCGGACTTTATCAAACCTTGCTGATATAGTATTTCCAGTTATAATTCCCTTTCATTACAATCCAAGTAGTCAGACCTCGACCTTTTAATTCACTTAATGTAATTTTAAAATATGTGCTTTTCTTTAATTTTTTAATTAATACAATTACACTGGGGAACAAATTTCAACTTTTTGTCTATTGAATTAGATTTGACAGTTAGTTCTAGGTAATTTGGGTGCGCTGAGCACGAATCTTTACTCGGTTTTGCTCTATCAGGTCCTGATTTTGCTCAACACCCCTCCTCTTTCGTCGTATTCATAAAAAGGTTTTTTTCTCAATACTCGCTGTCTTTTTGCAGTTACACATTATGCAACTAGGTTTTTATCTAGGTATTTGTACCTATTGTTATGGTATTGTTGTATTATGTATATTTTTATATGTAACACCCTAAAAATATTTTTAATTTTGTCATTTTTAACCCATTTTAATATTAGTAAATTAAGCTAAAAATATCATAGAATTCTAAAATTTTCTCGAGCGTTCCTGTTCTCTGTAGAGTATTCTAGAGGGACAACTAAAATATATAAAGCGACTCGTTTCCAGAGTTAATCAGTCAATTCAGTCAGTCAGTCAGTCAGTCAGTCGAGTTAGTTAATTAAGTTTGGGCATTAACATAATTTTGAATTGGCATATGATTTAGTGAGTAATTTTGTCATCGTGATTTAATATAGTTGATTTAATTAGACGTAATTTATATTGTACCTACTCATCCGTGTTTCTAGTTTAATTTCATAGATTGTAAGTACCTATTTCATAATAAGTACCTATTTAAACTAATTTTTGTGTTTATATTTCAGATTTTCTTAAATTTATATGAATTAAGGGCTTTAAATACCTTTACAAATTGGCAGAACAATCAAGCAATATGTCATCAAGCACTAGAAAGTTCAAATACAAAAACAACCCTGATTCCTTCTGTTATATATGTGGAAATTTTACACTTCCACATCAACGAGCAAATATAACTGACTTCGTAAAAAGAGCTTAGCTTATTTTGGCATAAAACTGGGGGACCAGGATAAATCGTGGGCTCCACATAAAGCCTGCACTATATGCATTGAAAGACTGCGACATTGGACGAAGGGTTCGGATTCAAAAATACCTTTTGGAGTTCCGATGGTAAGTTTATGATTTCATAAAACTACGTAATTTAATCACTAGTATACTGTAACTTACCTAAATGTAATTGTAACTTAGGTACATAAACAAAAATTTACAGAAAATGTTTATAAGAATCTCAAATATTGCATAAGGTTGAAACACATAGAAATGTTAAATGTTTGGGTGATAACTTTTGATAAAATTCATAAAAACAAGTCTCTCGTCGCTTTTGTTAACGCTTTACAATTTTTTTTCCATATCAGGTGTGGCGAGAGCCTACTAACCACGAGACCGATTGCTACCTTTGCTTTGTCAAGACTTCGGGCTTCACTAAGAAAAATAAACATTGTATCGAGTACCCAAATTTCGACACCGCGATACGACCTGTGCTACATTCAAATGAGATCCCCATTCCAAAATTTAAGGGTCTGCCAACTCAAGAATTAGTTGAAGATGTTCCTGAAAATATTGTTATGCACTTTGAGGAGTCAGACACCGATTTTGACCCCAGCGTATTTGAAAGTCAAAACGATCCGCAAAAGTTTAACCAGGCCTAGTTGAATGATCTTGTAAGGGATCTAAATTTGCCAAAAAAGGCTGCGGAAATTTTAGCTTCAAGACTTAAAGAGAAAACTTGCTTACTTCAACACATACATTTCATTTTACAGAAAAAGAGAAGAAGAACTTGTTAAATATTTTAGAACAGAGGATAGTTTAGTATATTGCTGCGACATAGTTGGTTTGTTAAAGAAGATAGGGGTTGAGTCTTACGATGCAAATGATTGGCGCTTGTTTTTAGACAGTTCGAAAAGAAGTCTTAAGTGTGTGTTGTTGCATAATGGCAATCTATACGGCTCGATACCGATTGGGCACTCAACAAAATTAAAAGAAAAGTATGAACATATAGAAAAGGTTTTAAATCTTATCAAATATAGGGAGCACGAGTGGATCATATGTGTTGACTTAAAAATGGTTAATTTTCTGCTAGGACAACAAGGAGGGTATACTAAATATCCCTGCTTCCTTTGCTTATGGGACAGCAGAGCCAAGGAAGAACATTATTTCAAACAAATCTGGCCAGCACGAACATCACTTACTGTCGGAGAAAAAAACGTAATTAATCCACCTTTAGTGAGCAGAGATAAAATCATATTTCCTCCTCTGCATATAAAACTAGGCCTCATTAAACAATATGTAAAAGCTTTAGATACGAACGGCGAGTGTTTCAAATACATAACTTCAAAATTTCCAAGTTTAAGTTATGAAAAAATCAAAGCGGGAATTTTCGACGGTCCACAAATAAGAACAATGATTAAAGACAGCAATTTTCCTAATGTCATGAATGAACGCGAAAAAAATGGCTGGTTCTCATTCGTGGACTTGATAGAAAACTTTTTAGGCAATTATAGGGCAGATAACTACGAAGAAATCGTAAAAAAACTTTAAGGGACTACAAAGAGTTAGGTTGCAATATGAACATAAAAATGCATTTTTTGAATAGCCATCTTGACCAATTTCCAAGTAATTTAGGTGATGTAAGTGACGAACAAGGGGAAGATTCCACCAAGATATAAAAATTATGGAGGAACGGTACCAAGGCCGCTGGGATTCCCACATGATGGCTGATTACTGCTGGTGCTTGAAAAGAGACCTGCCATCAACAAGCAAATACGCTAGAAAGTCTTACAAAAAAATTTTTGCCACAGTGAAAGCTTCATATCTGTTTGTTTTTTTATTTTAAGTCATTTCTATCGTTATAATGTAATTTTACTGTAGTTTGAACTGCTTGTATTCATGAAACTTGAAAAAAAAATTAACACATGACTTAATTTTTTTAGTCCTAATTTGAAAAATCTGGAAAATGGCACATAGGCTGTCGACAAGAATCAGGACCTGATAGAGCCAAACCGAGTTGAAATTCGTATTCAGCGCACCCAAATTACCTAGAATCAAGTGTCAGATATCATTCAGTAAAATACGTGTTGCCCAGTGTGCCGCACAAAAGACTGATTGAAAAAACTAAGGCTCATGGAATCAGGGGTGTAGTAATAAATTGGCTAGAAGAATGGTTGCGAGGCAGGAAACAGAGGGTGGTCGTTGATGGAGCGGAGTCGTGTTGGGCTAATGTAGCGAGTGGCGTTCCTCAGGGTTCTGTATTGGGCCCCTTGCTTTTTCTTATATATATTAACGATTTAGATGTCGGCCTAGTCAGTACAGTTTCAAAGTTTGCGGATGACACGAAGCTGGGTGGTAGGGCGATTAATGACGAAGATAGAGGTAAAATTCAGGAAGATCTGAATAAAATCGTTGTTTGGTCAGTCACATGGCAAATGAGATTTAACGTGGATAAGTGCAAAGTTGTGCATATAGGTTCGCGTAACGGTAATTTTGCGTATAGTATGTCAGGGAAAGATTTAACAAGCGTAGAGCAGGAAAAAGATTTAGGAGTTATAGTCACTGGTGATTTAAAAGTAGCGAAACAAAGTACAGCGGCGGTCATTAAGGCGAACAAAGTGTTAGGTTTTATAGCTCGAAATTTTGAGTACAAATCGCGCGATATTATAGTTCCTCTTTATAAATCATTAGTTAGACCCCATTTGGAGTACGCGGTCCAATTTTGGAATCCGCATATGCGCAAAGATATAGACAAAATCGAAAGAGTTCAAAGACGAGCAACTAAGATGATTCCGTCTCTTAGGTCAAAGTCGTACGAGGATAGGCTTAAAGAGTTAAAATTGACTACACTCGAGACTAGGAGGTTAAGGGGTGATCTAATCCAGGTTTTCAAAATTATGAATGGGTTTGATAACGTAGATAGAGATAGCTTTTTCGAAATATCTCAATATAATAGGACTAGAAATAACGGGTGTAAGTTGACAAGTAGAAGGTTCGAGACAGCAGTTGCGAAAACTTTTTTACGCATAGAATAGTAAATAGCTGGAATAGTTTGCCGGTAGAAGTAATTAGTAGCACGTCTATAAACATGTTTAAGAATCGATTGGACGCGCATGTTGATAGAAAGGGTATAGTTTAAGGTAGTAAAATTAAGGCTTTGTGGGGATAGATCCCACAGCTCAACACAAGTGTTGTGGGATATAGGGAGGCAGCGTCTTGGGTTAGGGGATACTCTCTGTCCTTACACACCCCATTTAAAGAGATTCCTCTGCCGAGCGGTGCCCCCCATAGTACTGTGAGGTATTGAAAAACTCATGATCTTCACTTGCCCCACAAACACCTTTAAATGGGAGACCCATAATGGGTGCACACACATTTCTACATTACTGTACAGTCTTTACAGCCACACCTACACTTTTCCTCGTATGTGTATACACAATACACGATTACGAACACAGTTAGGTAGACCAGCCATGAGTGGATCCTAGGGTCTTTGTTGGTCTGAAACATTATAACATTATAACATTATAAATTGCCTAGATTAGTCCATTCCGAAATTGTCACCTCTCCATTTTTAATATATTGTAAACAAACTTTCACCCTACCACCACATCCTTTTTCACCACCCTTTGTAACTCCCTTACCACTCTTAAATTGTCTCCCTTGGGATGAGCAACTGGATCGCATCAATGCAACCCTCCAGTACTACACCCCTACTTCGGAGTTCTCGTCCTCAGCGGAAGCCCCAGACGGTCTGCCCAAATCTTCGGCCACCCGTTAGCTGACATTATTAACGACAACACAAAACTTTAATTATGATAGTTACTTAGCTTGTTATTATTTTTTTTGTATTAGCTTAAAGTTTGCTTAATAGAATTTCTTTGGTTATTTGTCACTTCCATATAAGGGGAGGTAATGTCCCATAGCAGTCAACTCTACGGTCTAAACGAGTTCGTCTTTGATGAATTACGTCCTAATGTTAAACCAAACTATCTTATTCATATCATTACAGAGTGTTGCAGTGTTTTGTAACCCCCACATATCCCCATGTAACCTCGTTACCTCATGTAACCTCCCGACCGCAATCAATGCGATACGCGTACGAAAACACATCTCGCACGCCAGTGAAGAGAAACGTTTATAAAGCATTTTTGTTTAGTTAGAGTTTACTAAAAACTCTCTTACCGTTCCTATAGATAAAGCATAATAGTGCCAACCCCTATACCATCCTCTTTCTCTTATCCTGACCCAGTTACAGTCTAAATTTCAGCTTCCCCTGATTTGTATGTAACTTAATTATAAAAATCGCTTTAAAAGGTTCTCTCAACCATAGAATTCAGGTGCACTCTATATTTTCCTCTCCAACTAAAGCCCTTCATGGGGACTAGTCTTATCAAAATGCCCGTCATTCTGGCGCCCCAAAACAGAAACAATAATGATTTATACCACGAAAGTAAACATCCAGGTTGGCAGGGAATATTTCATTTCGGAATGGGTTACCCCCTCGGATATAATTCCACCCAAATTTTAATGTGAAGCACTCTCATAGGCCCTTGCTGTTAAACCCTTCCCGAAAACCCCTTAAAAAGGTGGCAATTAATCCACCTCGACCCCACCTACCCAGAAGCTACAATCATTTTAAGTATCCTGGCAGCAAAAAAAATTAATTCTATCATCACGTGACCAGATATCACCTGTCCTCAAAGTAGGACGATGGCAGGATTAATATGCAAAAAACAAAATTTTCAAATTTTATTTCCGAAAATATACTCGTACATAGCTAGGCTTTTCAAAAGTCATTTCCTTTACCTATGAAATAAAAAATTAAAGACAAATAATAGAAAGAAAAGTAAAATCATGAAAATATTTTGTCTGATTTACAAAAACACACTTTCTAAGCAAAACCTATTTAGTATGATAAGGCTGGAAGCACGATACACATAGCGTTGCATTACATTTTGTACAAAATGTTCTCCGTTTTCCATTGCATGGCTCGTTCTGGCATCTTAGCTGTTTTTTTTTTTATGAAGGATGTGTTTTTTTCCATCATATCTGCTCTCTTTGTTGGCATTTGAAGAAAGTGGGTGACCAACCACTTTTCTGTCACTGTTGCTCTTCAGATAATTTGCGCAACATTTCTTCTAAATGTCAAAATCGAGGGTATTTTCTTCGGTTTGAGACTTGTGACGTAACTATGAATTTACTAGAGCCATGTCAACAACTCTTGTAATCAGAGGCCAATACCATTTTTTCCCTCTGATGGCAATATTATATTTTAAAGTTAGCCAATCGTGATGATCTATTCCACCCATGTATTTGTTATAATTATTTAGAACATTTGGTTGAGGAACACGAGCCTTTGTTTTTGCTGTTTTATTCCATCTATTTACTCTGTTGATTGGCTCAAAAGAATCAAAGTTTGTTTCAACTATTACGCATTTGTTATCATGCCATTTTACAAACAGCACTTCTTCCCGTGTATCAAAATAATAATCATATGTTCCTCTTGGATTTTTCTTCATTTCATTTGAAGATTGTAATGGACATTTGTTGTTTGTTTTCCCTAACTGTTTCCGTAGCATAGAAGCCCTTGGTTTGTAAATGAATCAGTAAATCCCTGCTTGTAAAAAGATTATCAAAATATATTCCTGTTGCATGTGGGATAGCAACCAGATGAGCCACATAGTGCCCAAAATTTGTAGCCAAATCTAATTGGTTTTCCTAGGTTAGAGAATTATGTCCATAATATTGCAGTCATTTCATCAACAGCCACATTTTCTTCGAAAATTCCGAATTGTTGGAAAGAGTTTTTGATCATGTTGAGGAGTGGTCTTAATTTGAACCCCCTTGTCATTTTTATTTCTGTTTGCTTCTGCATTGTTAGCACAGTGCAACATGGCTTTTATTTGTAGATATCGGTTTCTTGACAAGGCTCTTTTGACTATGTCCACTCCCAAATCTTCTTCGGTAGAACAAGGGTGCCTCTCTGAAGGTAATTGATGGTAGCCTGATAAAAGTAGAACCCCAATGAATGCTTTTAATTCTGCTTGACAGAAGGTAAAACCTTTAGCATTTTTAGTTTCAGTTGCATATCTAACACTTTCCTTTATTATATGATCCTGAACAGCATTCGATAGAAAAAGTTCAAACAGGTGTCCACTTGAGATTTTTGAGCATGTTGTTTCATTATTTCGAAATTTGCGGAGTGACCACTACTTTTTGCTGGTAGCTTTGTGTATGCAGGAGTTTTATGCCTCCAAATTGGGTTCACATCAGTTAGTTGACGTTTTTCTGACGTTCTTGCTCATGTTGCTTGTTGTTCTGTAACATTTAGTTTTTTGTTATTGGTAGGATGAAGTTTAAGAGTTCCTAGAACATCACTGACTGTGGCGACTCCTAAAAGGTAATCAGTTTCATCCTCATCGGACAACTGGTCAACTTCTGGAGGTACTCTAAGAACTTCACAATCTATCTTCGACATCTTCTTCAATATTCTCAATAAATCAGCTACTTCATCAATAGTCAAAGCTGTTTTTCTTCGATTCATTGTTGTGGGTTCTTAGAAATGTATATACGTAAATGAAAAAGGGAAGCCAGTTGCTTCCTTACATATTCAAAGAATTGCACCATGTTATGCAACACATATTTTCTAGATATGACTAATTGGTTTTACAATATATTACACCATGTAATGTAGTCCTTGTAATATATAATGCAAAATATAAAGTTCTACTTAGCATTATATTTATGATTAATTGCTTTGAGAAAAAAATTGCACCATGTTATTGACAAGTAATAATTGTCAAACATGATATAATAGTGTGAACAACACTTTGGTACCTGCAGTAGCATTTACTATGCATTCGCTCAACGTCCTTTTTTGAGGACAACAAAATTTAAATGACTCCTGTGACCTTACAAAAGAATAAATCATCGATATTTTAATTTCTGAGAGAGGAAGAGGATTCTTTAATTCTATGATATGAAATTTTTTTATTTTACATGAAAACTAAATATGCCAGCAACAAATTTAAAAATAGAAGTGTTTTGGACAAAATGTGAGTTATAGAAATTATTAAATAAAACAGAATGATGCATACATGTTTCGATTTTTAATGGGTAACCTAAGACAAAAATACTCTTTTATTGACATACATTACAACAAAACTGATATTGAGCATTATAAACCAACAATTAAGTTTTTTAACTGTCCTCGAGGACAGAGGGCGTTAATGGGTTAACTGTGCCATAAGTCGTATGCTCTGTGATTGATTGTGCAGTGACGCTACCTCGGATTATATGAGGCGTTCAGCGCAATAGTGACGAGCCTGCCAATTTCAAATTATTAGAAAACAAACCTCAAAAATTTAAAAAATGTACTCAATGATGCCATCACCAAATATTAGTCAATAATGATGTATTATGTCTTATTTTGAAGAGATTTTATCGTAGAATAATGTAATGAACAAGAAAGATGTATAAAATCTATATAAATGCAAAAACGATCGACAATAGTACATTGTTATGAATGAATAAACACATTTGATTTCCATTTTTTGTGAATTTGTGCATAATGTAGCTATAACTATTATACAAATAATAATAAATATTTATTTAAACTAATGCTACTTGTACTTACATTAACTGATGATACATCATCCGCTTGTGAGTTGATGTGAGAGAGTGGGTAATAATTTAATAATCACGAACATCATTATCTAGAGAAACTTCATCGTCGGCTGTTTTGTAGTGTCTGCATTCTCTTGTAGTGCAATCAGGTTAGTTAGAAATTGCTTATGATGGGGTGGCACGTACGTCAGCAAGGCTCTGAGGTCCTGCACCTTCTCAGCTGATAACTGCACAGGTTTTACATATTTTTGCGGCAGTACTCGGTCAGACAAGTTGAATACTACCTGGTTGTATTCTTTGGACCTTCCTTTCTGTAACTGTACTTTAACAGGAGTTGAGATGTGGTAAGTGGGTTTAATGGCAAAGCCTTGCTTGTATGTGTTAAAAAACACAAATACTTTGCATTCCTTGAAGCTTACACCAGGTGTTGGTCTTTTGATTCCCTCAATGGTTTAGAGTCCTCTCATTGGCTTAGAGTCCCCGAGACAGCCACCACGATCGCTGATTGGTTGTCCGCAAAGGCGGCCTCGTCACTGTTTCCGTGAGCTAGAATCTCAAAGCAGGCGTTTTTCTCAACACTTGTAAAAATAGACTTTTACAGCTCGAAAGTGACGAGCCAGCCATATGTGACTGTTAAATGATAGAGGATGGATGAAACTTTCAGATACTATAAAAAAAGCATTTTGAGACTCATGGTGGGCCCGTCACTGTTGCTCTCAACACCTCGTATAAGACTAAATCTATATTTTAACTTTACAATAAGAATTTATTACATTTCTCTTCCTAAAGAATCCCTAAAAAAAGAAATCCTAAACCACTGTTATTCGTCAACGTACTTATAAACTCATGAAACAATAAAGCCTAAAGAAGTGAACTTCATTGTTTTCATTCACCATGAAATTCAATTATGAAATTGTATCCCAACTATACAAATTACTTCACAAAGAAGTCGGATTAAGTTGCTCGATGGTAATTCACCGCGACAAGGTACTTAACCGAGGTGAGAGTGATCAATGAGAGTTAACATTTATTGAGTAGAGTATGTGCGCCCACGAGCGTTGACGTTAAACGTGATCCAAAGTAGAGTCCTCCTGGATCCCCATCACTCCAAGAGTGACATGGTCGGAAGCCCTACGGATACAGTTCCGTCTACCAAACGAGGGAAACACTTACCGGATTCAGTCCATCATCAATTCCTACATTCGAGCGGAAAGCCCGCACGGCAGGTATACTGAGCCATCAGGGTATTTTCTTTCCTGAAATATATAAAACTGACATTAGAAATGTATTTGCTTCGCTTTAAAAATATAATATTTGTTGTCTCTATGAGTCCAGACTTCTGGGACACCCTGCATATGCGCCTCGGTGGTGTAGTATTTAGCATCGCTGACTACGAATCCATCGGTCCCTCGAGACGGCAGACAGTGCGCAGCTAACCCAGCTCTTTATTCTTCTACGCGATAAAAACAAAATTGATTGGTAAATAAATGGGTACCCTGAGTAGCCTAGTGGTTAAGATGCTGGGCTGATGATCGGGAGGTCGTGAGATCAAGTCTGGGCAAAGACTTTGTAATTTCTGACTTCCCGTGGTTGGTCGTTGTTAGGATTCCACGTTAAGCTGTAGGTCTAAGGTGGAGTAGCAAGCTTGACCTTCGTCAGAATGAACAGTTCGGGCGGAAGAAAAACAAGGTTAGCCAAAGTATATATATATACACATGTAAAGGACCACGTTTGTGTAGAAGAGCGTTCCGCACAAGATGAGGAGAGAGAACGAGCAAATGAAAAATGAGGTACCTCATTTTTCATTTGCTCGTTCTCTCTCCTCATCTTTTGCGGAACGCTCTTCTACACAACCGTCGTTCTTTACATTAATTATACTGTGTTGTTTGCAGTTAAAAAAAAAATATATATATATATATATATATATACACACACACACACGTGTTTCCTTGTCTTACTGGAAACCTTTAGAATGGGTTATCGACTGTGAAATGAGAATTCTTGTTTCCATATGGGTGATGATTGGTATTCCTTGGAAATACGCGTATTACCAAAGTGTTGCCGTGTTCACACAACAATTCAAAGACTGTTCCTTTGTTGTCTTTGTACTCCTTTCAATACTTATTTTCTTTATAAATTATTTAGGAGAGTAAATCGATCTTGGTAATGTTTTGAAGTTATTTTAATGATGACTGAGTTGTGTATATATATTACATTCTTAATTTACAGTAACTTCTTAAATGAGACAGGTTACGAGTTCTTGTAATTAGTTACAGAACGAACAATTTCTTCCACCTTCCTTCACTCTAAAGAACTCGGTGAAACGAAAATGAGTAGCAGCACGTAAATAAACGAGTAGTTTACAAATTAAGCAAAATTGTACAGCACGGAGGAAACGTGAACGCTACTTACCCCCCACCTCACACACACAAACACCCCAAAAAAAAAAAATCATCGAAACGAATGTTGTCATTTTTATATGAAAAAAAAAAAAAAAAAGGAGGCTCTCTTAACGCGAATTTAAACTCCCCGGGTGGAGTTAGTAATTTAAAAAAAATGATAGTTGGAAAGAGACTAATTCCAGTGACGGTAAAGCAATGATTTGTTCAATTATTAAAAGGGGTGGATCCGTTTCGACAAGTATGCTAAGAATACTGTCTTCATGAAGACAGTATTCTTAGCATACTGCAAATTCTTATCTAGAATTATTATTAAGAAACTCAGTACTGAACATAAAAAACTATTCAGAATATTGGAAATTAAATGTAAATCCTTTATAAATAATAATAATAATAATAATAATAATAATAATAATAATAACAGAGTATACGCAGGACAAATCAACATAAATTAATTATATTTAGTTTTTATTAGAAACTAATTACATTTAGTTTTTATATAGTACTTGCATCATAAAATTAGAATAAAATCTCTTTTTTCAGCCTCTACCTCTTTGTGCGTATAGTAAACTCCCACTTTATATCAGAAATAGTCACATCATCGTTATTTTGCACGATGCATGCAATTCTGCTCAAAAATAAAAGTCTACTGAGGGAATCTATATTCTACATACATGGACTTTAATTCATTTAGGCTTATTTTTGTTCCTACTTTACAATTGGTAGTAACTTTTTTATGAGCTTTAATGAACGACAGGATAGAATCAAATGCCTGCTCGAGTATACGTTAGGTTATTATTACTCCGTTATTATGAAATAATAAACTACGTACATATTGAATGCGCACTAAAGGTTCGTTTAGCCTCTTTTCACCAGTTTTTTAACTGAGTATAGCTCAGAATTCATATCGATGTGTGAGTAAGTCTTCTAAGTCGTGACGGCTATTGTACCTTATATATTGTGGTGCAACTCTTTTTTGGTTGCACTTATTGCGCGCACGGGTTCATTGGCTCAGGATGACTTTGCCTATCCACTCGGATGGCCTTTCAATCTTATACGCGCAATTTTCTCGGCTTCCTTGAAGCCCACTTTAAATTTCTACTTTCAATGTTAATTTACCCTCAGCTTACAAGAGAGGCCTATTGCAAGGTAACACGGAAACAACACAATCCCTCATACAAAGTTTATTTGATTTCAGTCAAAATATGACAAATTTATAAGAAATCTACAGATGTACGATTACAAATTTTGTTCCCAAATAACGAATTGTCAATTTAAAGAAACTGTTTGCAATTATTCAAGTCTCAAAAACCATTTATACAGAGGGGTTTTTATTTGTGTGTAACTCTAGAAATAGCACTAAATTCAAATTTATGAATACGGTATACAGGCACTTAAAATTTTTTTGGAAATTTACTCTCAAAATTTTGCGCGAGTTCTGCAAATTTTTCCAGGAAAAAAGTCCGTCAATTAAATAAAAAATAAATAATTTTCACGAAGGCTTCAAAATATCATACTCTAACTTCACCGGTTTCCTCGGGAAACAAGATCACCACAAGATATTTACTCTTCCCTGAGGAAACACAACATTCCGCAACTTACAAGTTTAAAATTTGACAAAGAATTTTCACAACGTTCTTTTCTGTCGAGTAACAATAAAGCTCTTACAAACAAGTTCGCATAAAACAAGGGAAATTCAGATTTTCGAACAACGTGAAACAATTTAAATCAACTTAGAAATTTTTAATCATGCCACAGATTTTAAGGATTTCGTTTTAAAAGCGACTTTAACTTTTGAGGACGGCACTACAACTAACTTAGAAATTTAAGTTACACCTTAAAATTACAAGGACTCCGCTTACAGTACTCTGAATGACCTATCGAAAAAATTTTAATTACATTTCATCTATACATAAGGGAAGAAGGAATTTCCCTTTTTCCTCACTGGGTGTTACAAGAGTCAGTGTCTTTTGATTAGACCTTGACATTTCCTTTAAAAGAAAGCTCCACCTTTTCCTTAACAATCAACTTAAAATAAAGTAATTTCTTCGAAGCCACTTGTTTTCTCAAATTTGTAACAGACCTTGTGGTCCATTTTAACAAGTGGGTTCGAAGTCAGTTTACAAAAGTTTAACTACGAAACGAAGAGAAAACAAACCATATTGCATTTGAGCCTGGTCAGTTTGTTTTCCCTTCCCTTCGAACCGAGAGACGGATCTCAAGACCCTACCATAAATCTCTACCCCAAGGCTGACCCTGGTGATCCAATTACAGTGAGAAAACAAAATTAAAATCGAACGAATTTTAAAGTTTGAGATATTTTTATTTTTTAACACTGTAACAAGAAAACTATCGATATTCTTCAAAACAATCATCTAAATTATTTATTTTGGAGATTTAGACAACAAAAATCTTAAAACTAAAATTTTTGTTCCTATTTTAGTAAGAGATTTAGGTACACGAATTTTCCGTCACAACAATATATATATAAATAATTCTTGTGGATGAACGGTGAAGGCGAAGGAAGGCTTGCAGTGTTCTAAACCTGCGTCCTAAAGCGAATGATAGTTCTCGAGGGAGGTGTCTTCTAAATATTCTTCAAGTTTCAGCCCGTTCTCACCTTGTTTGTCTCTGCACATCTGAAGTTGTCGAGCAGAAGAGTGTAAGCAAGTTCGTATCAAAATAGTGCATGTCGCCAACACGTCTAACAGTGGCTTCAGTTTACGGAACGTGAAAGCCATAATTATGTTGGTGTTGTGATATTGTGCTGGTGGTGGTTGGTTGTGGGTCTGAGGTGGGTGTTCCTCTGTGTGCTGGGCGGCTCTATTCACTTAATTTTGAGGTTTGGCAACCCCCTAACGTCCCTTCCCTCTTTTTCTAGCCCTTCCCTACTTTTCCAGCAATGTTGCATGTTATTGCATTGCACTCGACATTTTTGCCCCCATACTACTTGATCCATTTGTCTTTTGAGCTTCTCATGATTCAATCAGTTAACCCTTTATGGCTGAACTTTTTGCGTAGGGTTGAGTCTAAATGCGTGTATTTGAAACGTTACGTATTCGACGCAGAGTGCGGTAAAGGGTTAAGGAGCCGCTGGGCAGTGCTGAGGCTCCTCTGAGTCGTAGGTTCCAATCCCAGTGCTGTCGAGAACTTGGGGGTTGTCTTTTCTGTATCTTACGTCGCCACTTGACTCTGGGTAAGGTAGCCCTGGTCAGGGCCTCCAATCCCCACTTCTGGAGATATGGGACATTTGGACGTTACCATACCATTTGTCTTTTGTGGACTTAATGAATCTTTTCAATGTTTTACTTATGGGCACAGACACGCGCGCGCGCGCACACACACACACACACACTGTGTATATGTATATATATATATATATATATATATATATATATATATATATATATATATATACACTGATCAAAAACTGCAAGAATGCAAGCGCTGAGCCCCTATATTGGATATGGGGACGATCACTACACACGGAAGAAATACCGGACATCCTGAAGAGCGCGAACATAGTCCCATTATATAGAGGAGATCGATCCGAGGCCAAAAACCATAGGCCAGTGTCGCTTTCATCTCATCTCACTAATATATTTGAAAGAATAGTTAGACAGAAAATCTATGATTTTTTGGAAACTCAGAAAAAATTAAATGATAACCAACATGGATTTCGGTCAGGCAGATCATGCCTATCACAACTAATGGAACACTACAACAACATTATTGATGCACTGGAAAGTAATGAAAACTATGATGTAATATACCCAGACTTTGCCAAAGCGTTCGACAGGTGTGACCATTGAATCATAATACATAAACTGACATCTATGGAAATAACAGGAAAAGTAGGGAAATGGATATATAATTTCTTTAGTGAGCGGCGGCAAGTCGTTACAGTTCAAGGAATATCTTCATCAGAATCAGAGGTCCTCAGCTCAGTACCACAAGGAACAGTATTAGCTCCACTACTCTTCATAATCATGCTAACTAACATAGATGAGTACGTTACCACAGCACAGTAACATCCTTTGTTGATGACACAAAGATTAGTAGAAAAATAAGAAACCCAGAAGATATAGGATCTCTACAAACAGACATGAACAGAATCTACAAGTGGACGGAAGACAACAAGATGAAATTTAAAACTGAGAAATTTCAACTGTTACGGTACAAAAAAGGGAGGACCTAAAAATCCATGGAATATTATACTTAAATGGACAGGAAATTCAGAGAAATTCTAAAGCAAAAGATTTACGAGTCGTAATAACTGACGATGCGAAATTTGAAACACAAAATAAGATAGCAGTAAACAGAGCAAAGAGAATAACTGGGCAGATACTGAGAACCTTTAAAAGAAGAGATAGGAATATAATGATTCCTTTATTGAAAACACTGATTATACCCAAATTGCGATACTGCTTGGTCCTAACCATGCCCAGAGAAAAAAGAAGACATTAGACAGCTAGAAGGGATTCAGAGAAGCTTCACAGCCAAGATCAATGGGTGCAAAGAACTAAATTACTGGGAAAGGTTATGCGAATTAAACCTAGATTCACTAGAAAGGAGAAGAGAGAGATACACCATTATTTACACTTGGAAAATAATGGAGAAACTAGTCCATAATCTTACTCTGAACCCTGTAACTCCCCAAACAACAGTGGAAAGTAGAAAAGGAAGACTGTCGTGTTGTCGAATTAAAAGCTAGACAGGGAACATCCTTAACCATGAAAGAAAATAGTTTTGTTGTGAGAGGACCAAGACTGTTTAATCACTGCCCAAAGACATCACTGCCCAAAGACCTAAGGAACACGAGTGGTGTTAAGGTAGACACCTTCAAAAGAAGATTAGACGCCTGGCTCAGAATAATCCCAGATGAACCGGGCGTACCTGGCTGTGTGAGGTGGAGGGTACAAGAAAACAACCCACTACTTCACCAGGCCAACTCGAGAGGAGGGGCGACAAGCTTCACCTTAGTGAAATGAGGAATCATTGCACGGAACATTTGAAAGGTTGAAAGGGAAGGTATATATACTGTGGTGGCCTCTAAAATTCTTCTTCTTAAATGCTTCCATACTACTTCTTCAAATTTCAGTGACGAGCGAAAAGATGTCTACAAGTTTTGTTTGTTTTGTGTTAGAGATACGAGTTTCGAATTTTGTCCTCAAAGATGGTTATGAAGAATTGGTATGATTATATATATATATATATATATATATATATATATCGTAAAGAACGACGCTTGTATAGGAGATATTCCGCGCAAGACGAGAGAGAGAGAACAGAACAAAGGTCCATGGTGTAATGGTATCGCGTCTGACCGGCAATCGGAAGATCCCGGGTTCGATTCCCAGGTGGTTACCTCATTTTTTCATTTGTTCCGTTCTGTCTCTCTCGTCTTGCGCGGAATATCTCCTATACAAGCGTCGTTCTTTACGTTATTTATACTGCGTGTTCTTTGCAGTTGAATGTATATATATATATATATATATATATATATATATATATATATATATATATATATATATATATATATACAGGGGTTGGACAAAATAATATGAACACCTTGATAAATGGCGGTTTTTATTCTTAATATGCAGTTGGTCCTCCTTTAGCGGCAATAACAGCTGCAATGCGTCGGGGAATTGATTCATACAGCTTTTGGACAGTGGCTAGAGGAATCCTGAGCCATTCTTCGAGCAAACCCTGCTCCAGTTCCTCCAAAGACGCCGGCGGTGGGAATCGGCTTCTGACCTGCTGCTCCAACTGACACCACAGATGCTCGATAATGTTAAGATCCGGGGATTGTGGAGGCCAATCCAAGCGTTCTACTTCACTAACATGCTCTTCAAACCAGTTTTTAACGACCCCAGCGGTGTGGATTGGTGCATTAGCATCCTGGAAGACGGCGCCGCCATTGGGAAACAGCGTTTGGACCATGGGATGGACCTGGTTAACCCTACCATGCAGTACTACAGCTGGGCCAAGAGTATTCCACGATATTGCTGCCCAAACCATCACAGATCCGCCTCCATGCTTAACGGTTGGGTTCAGGCAGTCGGGGTCATAAGCATCTTTAGGCTGTCTCCAGACGTAAACTCGACCGGAACATGGAAATAGCGTAAAGGAGGATTCGTCGGAGTAGACTACATTCTTCCACCGGTCCACTGACCAATTCTTATGGTCATTACACCATTTTCTGCGCCGCTCAATGTTGATGTGCGAAAGGAAGGGTTTGGCAATTGCAGCCCTCCCATGGTATCCAGCTCCATGGAGCTCGCGACGTACAGTTCTGGTCGATACCGGGCTTGCAAGATGCTGGTTAAGCTCCGCAGTCACTTTTGGAGCTGTGGTCTTATGGTTCTTTGTCACAATGCGCTTTAACACCCGGCGATCTCGATCACACAGCTTCTTCTTGCGTCCACTATTGCATTTGTCGGTGCTTGTCTTTCCATGGTTTTGGTATGCAGACATGACCATAGAGACAGTTCCTCTGGATACATTGAACATCTGAGCGGTTTTCGTCACCGATGCACCAGCCATCCGCGCTCCGACAATTTGCCCTCTTTGGAAGTCTGACAGGTCTTTCATAACTGCTAATTCATAATTCACTCAGATCTGTAAAAACAACGTGAGGGTTATAACATGACGTATACACTCTCTGTTACTCATTTAAATAGGTTTGCCAGTCATTTGACCGTTTACTTTGTGTCTGAGCAGTCCGTAAAGATAACCGGTGAAATCGGCGGGTGTTCATATTATTTTGTCTAACCCCTGTATATATATATATATATATATATATATGGGAATGAACTCAGAATGGTCCCCTGAGTTTTTTATGATACACACAGACAGTGCATGGAACAAGGAACTCTTCTGGGATAATTAAATCCACTATAGTCCGAATAAATAATGGTAAATGATAAATACCATAGTTTTTCTTTTTCATGATGCTAGCCCGACGTGGGCAACGGGTCACTCGCAAAGAGGTCCCATAAATATAGCTTCCCTCACCAGCTATCTGCAAAGCAGACAGGATCCAGCTTTGGGACATGGATCTAGAGTTTAAAGCACCTAGCCATGCTACATTTAGAACCACAATATAAGCAAAAGACTCGCTGCCTTCACGTCAGATTGAATGCATCAAAGAAAAAGAAAAAGGGGTAACTATTATATTTTTAGCCAAAAACCAAAACTTAAACCTCAACTGGCAGAATTGAGCGTCCACTTTTCAAGGCACATAACATGTCCGTTTCAAGATGGGAATGAACTCAGAATGGTCCCCTGAGTTTTTTATGATACACACAGACAGTGCATGGAACAAGGAACTCTTCTGGGATAATTAAATCCACTATAGTCCGAATAAGTAATGGTAAATGACAAATACCATAGTTTTTCTTTTTCATGATGCTAGCCCGACGTGGGCAACGGGTCACTCGCAAAGAGGTCCCATAAATATAGCTTCCCTCACCAGCTATCTGCAAAGCAGACAGGATCCAGCTTTGGGACATGGATCTAGGGTTTAAAGCACCTAGCCATGCTACATTTAGAACCTCAATATAAGCAAAAGACTCGCTGCCTTCACGTCAGATTGAATGCATCAAAGAAAAAGAAAAAGGGGTAACTATTATATTTTTAGCCAAAAACCAAAACTTAAACCTCAACTGGCAGAATTGAGCGTCCACTTTTCAAGGCACATAACATGTCCGTTTCAAGATGGGAATGAACTCAGAATGGTCCCCTGAGTTTTTTATGATACACACAGACAGTGCATGGAACAAGGAACTCTTCTGGGATAATTAAATCCACTATAGTCCGAATAAGTAATGGTAAATGACAAATACCATAGTTTTTCTTTTTCATGATGCTAGCCCGACGTGGGCAATGGGTCACTCGCAAAGAGGTCCTTTTTCTTTTTCTTTGATGCATTCAATCTGACGCGAAGGCAGCGAGTCTTTTGCTTATATTGAGGTTCTAAATGTAGCATGGCTAGGTGCTTTAAACCGTAGATCCATGTCCCAAAGCTGGATCCTGTCTGCTTTGCAGATAGCTGGTGAGGGAAGCTATATTTATGGGACCTCTTTGCGAGTGACCCGTTGCCCACGTCGGGCTAGCATCATGAAAAAGAAAAACTATGGTATTTGTCATTTACCATTACTTATTCGGACTATAGTGGATTTAATTATCCCAGAAGAGTTCCTTGTTCCATGCACTGTCTGTGTGTATCATAAAAAACTCAGGGGACCATTCTGAGTTCATTCCCATCTTGAAACGGACATGTTATGTGCCTTGAAAAGTGGACGCTCAATTCTGCCAGTTGAGGTTTAAGTTTTGGTTTTTGGCTAAAAATATAATAGTTACCCCTTTTTCTTTTTCTTAGATGCATTCAATCTGACGTGAAGGCAGCGAGTCTTTTGCTTATATTGAGGTTCTAAATGTAGCATGGCTAGGTGCTTTAAACCCTAGATCCATGTCCCAAAGCTGGATCCTGTCTGCTTTGCAGATAGCTGGTGAGGGAAGCTATATTTATGAGACCTCTTTGCGAGTGACCCGTTGCCCACGTCGGGCTAGCATCATGAAAAAGAAAAACTATGGTATTTGTCATTTACCATTACTTATTCGGACTATAGTGGATTTAATTATCCCAGAAGAGTTCCTTGTTCCATGCACTGTCTGTGTGTATCATATATATATATATATATATATACACACACACACACACACACACACACCGTATTTGCCGGCGTATAACGCGCACTTTTTTTTCTCCCAAAATACTCCAAAAATCACCCTGCGTTAAAATTAACCCGTTAAAATTGTACATATGAAGTGAGGTAGGAGGTATATTTTTTCCTAAATTTTTATTTTCCTAAATTTTCTCTTCAAAATTACGGTGCGCGTTGTACGCCGGGAAATACGATATATATATATATATATATATATATATATATATATATATATATATATATATATATATATATATTATATATATATATATATATATATATATATATATATATATATATATGGGATTGAATTCAGAATGGTCCCCTGAGATCTTTTATGTTACACACAGATCGTGCATTAGGGTGGGTTGAAAAAATTTAATTTAATGAAACATGCTGAAAAAGATGCCCGAGTAGTCACTAATTAAGGAATAAGTCATATCTTTTAGAAATATTAATTTCGGTGCTGGCAACTATGAAAAAATAAATTGCGAACAAAGGCCACAAAAGATCCTTTTTAGAAATGTTTCCTTAAATTAAGTTTTCGTCTCACAGGTATGAGGATCTCAATAATAAACTCAATTCATGCCAATATCTATCAAAAAACCAATAATGAACATTGTTTTTGCTTATTTTAAAATGTAGGACCCATATGTGTTTGACCTATCATGTGTATTTGTGTGCTTACATGTTTATTTGTAACCTATCATTTGTTTGACCTATCATGTGTTTCCTGATTCAGTATTTTATTTTCTTTTGTTTCAGATTAATAGCATAGCTTGCAATGGCCTCTTTTGGCATAACAAGAGAAAAAGTGAAGCATTCTGTTTTCGGAACGCCAGCAGAGCTTCCTGGCAACTAACTACAAACTTCTGAGATGTATTTAAAGCTTATCTTAAACATAAGCTCATTACTGCAACATTTAGCACTCAGATATACGCCGAAATTATTGCGGAAGAAGTGAATGATATGTATATCCGTGCTTCCATTCCAACAATCGATTTCAAAAACATAGTAATTAAGGTAAAGAGATTAATTGAGAAGGGACAAGAACTTAGAAAATATCCCATGAGTAAAGGATCTTCCAGCACTTATCAAAGTAAATATGATTCCTTCAGAAATTTATTTGACATACTGTATGTTGCTGCACGTGCTATGCCTCCGGTTCTCGTAAAAGAAGTGTGTAAATGCGCTTAGGCGGAGAAAATCCAGAATGATGAATGGGAGTTCTGGATTGATCAACATACAGAACGGAAAATGATTATAGGTAAATTGGACAAAGTAAAAACTTCAAAACTACAACGAATGGAAAGCAGAAAGCATAAAAGACAATTCTTTAAAGGTAAACAAAAGAGTTTTGTTCATGAAATGCAGTTGAATCCTTGTGATATTGGTGAGATCAGCTCTGAAAGTGAAAAAGGTCATCAAAATGAAGATTTCGAATTGAGCGAGTACAAGTTAGATACAGAAGCTAGCACTTCTCAAAATCGACACCAATATCCAGAATTATGCAAGGCATTTGATCGAGCAAAATAAGCAACCATGATGCTTGTCTAATTGCTATTGCTGTCTTAAAAGATCTGAATCTATTATCTGAAAATACTACGATTGATCCCAGTAAACTACGTCGTCAAAGAATCTTGTGGAGAAGCATAGAAAGAAAGACGCATGAAGAACAGAATAAAGGAATAGTTTGCTCATTACAATGGTTTATTTGCTTACTTCACACTAATGAGCTTCCCTTGAGAAAATACCTGGAACTTCTTGACGGGCAAATGACAGGACTTAGAAGTTCACAGGGCAAAATCGGCAAGGATCTGGACTTTGATCCAAAGAACAGACCAATTGCAAAATTTCCACCTCTCGCCTCTCGCTGGAAAAGTGATGGACTTACCAGAAGAAGTACTAGCAGAGCTCGGCAGTGACCAGCAATACTCCATAAGGCGTGTTTATCACTTCAAAACGGTCATGATAGAGGTCCAGCTATCAAATCGTTAGAAACTGCTCAACCTCGGTGTCTCAATAATGCACGGTGGCTGACAAAAGCAAATCGTCTCTTACGTTATTACATGTCGCACGAAAAACCATCAGAGACACTCAAAGTATTGCTCATTTTATACTGAAATTCTATGCTCCTGCAATCCTGCATGGTTCTATATCAAAGCAAACTGGTCTTGCCAGGATGGGGCCAAAAACTTTTTCTTCAGGATTGAGCTCTATCAAAAACTACATACAATCAACCAAGACATTATTCATCCTGTTTTACAAAACAGCTGTTACTTTTGTCATCCTGAAATTATCCTTTTATCTGCTATCGCTGACAAGAATAAGAATAATCGGAAGCTAACACTCGAAAAAGTGCTACAAGCGAAAAGGAGTGTTATACCGGGTGAAATTCGAATGTTTGACAAGAAATCAGGTTCAACTTCTCGACTTCGACCTTCATGGATATGATTGATTGGAATGAAATGGATATTACTGTTCCTTCCTTACTCTTTGATGTTATAAGGAGCACTGATGACTGCCAAAAACCCATAATTCTTGACACATACCCGTGTCATTCCCAAGCAGTTGAAAGAAATCTGAAGGAAATCTCCTCTGCAAGTGAAAAAGTCTACGGACATGACGCCCGCCATGGAATGGTTATTCTCAGCAAGCAGTCTCGGCAAGAGAATCCAAAAAGGGAAACACAGTCAGATTTTAAGTGAATCAACAAGAGGATAGCAGTTACACTTCATATAATTTAGTGATCAACACATGTTTTGGTTTATAAAAGGAAATATTGTTATAATTTTTAACGAAACTAAATTTGCTTCAAAATTTTGGCTTTCCTTCAAAATTGAGGTCAAAGTTGCGAGAATGCACATATTCATAGGCTATAAAAGTTGATATTTTTATGATAGGTGGGTACTAGAGCACATTTTCAGCCATGTTTCATACTGACAACTTGAGTTCGATATATTTTCGGCCCGCCCAACCGTGCATGAAACAAGGAACTCTTCTGGGAAAATTAAATCCACTATAGTTCGAATAAGTAACATATATATATATATGAAAATAAAAACCCACTCTAATAGACAGAGTTTATTTCCACGACAGTTTCGACGCCCACTGGCATCCTCCTCGGGTGGATACAGAAACACGAATGAACCAAAACAAGAGGGAAAAACAGTCCAGGGACCGACCGTTAAGAAATTCGCACCTAGGTTAGATCCCATTCTCCCGACACCGGAAGGGCATTTTCATTAAGTACATTCGCGCAAATTTAAAACTATCTTCCTGTTCTAAACATACAGATTCTATTATATTTTTCTTACATAATTATTCAGAAGTTGTAATACTAATAATGCCATTTTTTATCACGCCAGCCAAAATAATCATGCTATAGATTGGGAATCAAGTAAGGTACTTTATAAATGTAATAATTATGTCAAAAGAAAAATAATAGAATCTGTTTGTATAGAAAAAGTAGATAATTTTAATTTGTGCGAAGGTACTTATAAGTTAGACCCTTTAATGAGATTCTTGGTCAAAAAATTCCTTACGGAGTCGTGGGAACGTGTTCGAACCTAAGTGTGAATTTCTTAAATGTCTCTGGATTGAAATGTTTCCTTACTCGCCTTTAGTAAATGTAATAATGGAAGTAATAAATGTGGAAATAAATATAAATGCAACAGATGTAATAATAAAGGTAATATTATAAATTTAATAATTAGGGTAAAGGTAATAATAATAAATGTTAAAAAAAATGTAAATGTAATAATAAATGCAGTAATTATGTCAAAATATTAGAATCTGTATGTATAGAACAAGAAGATAGTTTTAATTTGTGGGAATGTACTTATAAGCGGACCCTGTAATAAAATGCCCTTCCAGTGTCGGGAGAACGGTATCTAACCTAGGTGCGAATTTCTCTGGATTGTTTCCTAATCGGCTTTTTTCATTCGTTTTTCGGTTTATAAGTTCTGTATAATAAACAATAATGTAATAACCAATGTAATAATAAATTTATAATTTCTGTAATAAATAATTATGCAATATTAAATGTAATAAAATTAATAATAAATTCAATAATTATGTAAGAAAAATATAATAGAATCTGTATGTTTAGAACAGGAAGATAGTTTTAAATTTGCGCGAATGTACTTAATGAAAATGCCCTTCCGGTGTCGGGAGAATGGGATCTAACCTAGGTGCGAATTTCTTAACGGTCGGTCCCTGGACTGTTTTTCCCTCTTGTTTTGGTTCATTCGTGTTTCTGTATCCACCCGAGGAGGATGCCAGTGGGCGTCGAAACTGTCGTGGAAATAAACTCTGTCTATTAGAGTGGGTTTTTATTTTCATATTTTGACCTTCACGTAGAAAAAAGTGAAGTTTTTTGCATATATATATATATATTGTAATGAACATCAATTTCTTTCATTATTCGTTTGACATTTTACTTATTTGCCTTTTTACTTATCGCTCCTTACTCTATTCTCACTCTTTACTCTCGTTTTCGCTTCATGTCTTTATTCGGACGCGGGCAGACGGGTAGCCGGATAGCGTGGCCCTCCACTAAAATTTTGAACAGTGAAGGAACCGGGATAAATTGCACACTATAATTACTATACCATGACTTTTTATTTACGCCGAAACAATTGAACAAACGGGGTGAAGCGAGTGCGGACCCATCGTTAACCTTTTATCGAGGAGAGAGACTATTAAATATTTTAGAATCGCTCTAACATATTAATAACAAACACCTAACGAGGACGCCCACCCGAAGACTGAATTGGGGCATTTCAGCCTCCAGCCTCGGCTCATTTCGGGTGTTGCCAGCTAGTCTTTTATATTCTTAATTTCATACAAAACATTATTATCTTCTTTATTAAACAAAACATTATTAAATTCTTGTAAACAAAATATTAAACTCTTATTAGACATTATTATCTTCTTTATTAAACAAAACATCATTAAATTCTTGTAAACAAAATATTAAACTCTTAGTAGACATTATTATCTTCTTTATTAAAAAAATACCAATACACGACAATACATATAATTGTTAACCCCTCCGTCTATAGCCTTGGGAGGTTCGAAGTTGTTGTTGTTGTTGTTGTTGTTGTTTATCCGATCAGCCCACCCTGATCGAGCAAGCAGGCGGCACGCAGGTAACTGATCGCCCTCTCCGGAGTGGACCAGAGGTTCAGCGCGCTAGTGATGTTGTGTTGTGTTCGTTGTTGTGCTAGAGCGGTACAGTCTGTCATAATGTGTTCAATTGTTTGTGGTGTGTCCTGGCACAGGTGGCAGGTGTCGTCTATGGAGTTGTCTAGTCTGTGTTTATATGTCCGTAAGTTGGGGTGATGTCCACATCGGAATCGTGCTAAGTTAACTCGATCCGATCTGCTCAGGCTGATCTCTGACCTGTTAATGGGTGGTGGCTTCGCACCTAGGACCACATTCGGACCGAGTCGTGTCAGTGCTTTGTGGGTTAGGTGTGTGTGTGTATGTGTTTTCTGTACTGTGTGATGTCTGTGGGGCGTGGTATGGAATGGAGTATTTGGTTATATTATCTCTCTGGTGTTACCTTAATGGTGCGAGGTGTTGGTCCATGATTGTACATGTAGTGGCAAGGGTGTTGTGGGTTAGTTGTCGCTGCTGCCATGAATTGTGTTCCCCTCATGTCTAAATGTTCCCTAACTTTCAGTATTTTTGTTTCTGTGTGCAGGTGTTCTATTGGTGTTGTTTGAGTGCATCCTGTAATGATACGAAGTGCGTTGTTTTGTATTGTCTGTAAGGTGTTTATGTGTGTGTTTGAGGTAATGGGTGCCCAGCATGGGCTAGCATAGTCCATAACTGAGCGAGTATATTGTTTGTATATGAGTAATGTTGTTTCCTGCTGGTGTCCAAAGTTTGTGCCTGTTAGTAGCCTAAGCGTGTTAAGTCTTGACGTACATTTGTTTTTAATGTCCTGAATGTGGTTTGCAAAAGATAATGATGTGTTGTATGTGACCCCAAGTATTTTGGTCCTGTGAGTGTGTGGAATGTTGATGTTGTTCAGTGTAAGCTGTGGAATTACCTGGTGTTCTTTTGTGTTGCTTGTAAGCAAGGTGATGGTTGATTTTGTGGGCGCTACTTTGAGTCTATTGTGTGTGAGCCAGTCTTGTATACTGTTTATGCATGTTTGTAGGTTATTTGTAACGGTGTCGATGTTGTTGTGGGTGGATGTTAGAGTGATGTCATCTGCATATGATGATAAGGTAAACTTGTTATCTATGGGGGTTGGAATGTCATGCATGTACAGTATAAGTTGAAGAGTGTCGGTGAGAGAACAGAGCCTTGAGGGACCCCGTTCGGAAAAAGCTTGTTTTTGGATGACTTGCCATTAAATGTGAGATGTGAGTATCTTCCTGAAAGATAGTTGCTCAGCCACCTTTTGGTGTTATTGTGCAGGTTTGTGTTGAGTATTTTGTTTATGAGAGGGAAGCGTGGGATAGCATCAAATGCTTTACTAATGTCTATTGTTGCTAATAGTGTACGTTGAGCTGGTCGTCTGGAGTTGATGCCATCCATGATGTGCTGCGTGAGGTTAGTGAGTAATGTCGTGGTTGAGTGGTGAGGTCTGAATCCATGTTGAGTAGGCGATAGTGGAATGTGTGGGTTGGTGATTTGTAAGATTAGTCTTTCTGTTACTTTGGAAGGTGTGCATAGTAAAGTAATGGGTCTATAGGAAGCTGGTTCTGTTGGATTTTTGTTTGGTTTGAGTAGTGTAATTATTTTACCTTGTTTCCATATGTCAGGAATAATACAGTGTTGGTATGAATATGTGCTGATATTTGTGAGAGCTAGTATTCCTTGTGGGCCCAAGTGCTTAAGGTGTATGTTAGATATGTTGTCTGGTCCAGTAGCCTTCGAATTCTTAATGTTTTTGATGATCTTAGTGGTCTGGTCTGTATTGAAGGGTGTAATGGTCGTGTCAAGTCTGTAGGTTTTCTTGTGTCTGGCTGTTTGTCTGTCTGCGTGTTTCTAGTTGTTTTCTCTGTTTAAATGACTTATCTTTGCGTAGTGATTAACTAGAATGTTAGCTTGTTGTGTGTATGTTGGGATATTATTTTGGCTGCGACAGATAGCCGCGTGTGAGGTGTGAATGCCGTTGACGGGGGTTCTGGTTAGGTGGCAGCAACGGATTTGTTACTCTGGAGTAGCTGGTACCGTATAGGGAATCGCAGAAGTTGCTCTTATACTACTCCCCGATTTCTTCTTGTAGTGGATCGGAGGATTCTCTGAGGCTTACTAAATTCTCTGAAGATCCTCGATTCTTCTTATAACGTATCGGAAAATTATTTTTCTCTATTTAAGACTAAGTTCTCTGAAGAGAACAAGGCTCGAAGGAGAAGACAAAGATTTTCTCTTACTGTAGTTTACTGCTAAAATGTTACAAGTAATGCGCAGCCTCTAAGTTAGATCAGCCAAATTAGAATGAACATTGGAGAAATTTTACGAGCTTATAACTGAGTTTTCATGACATCATTATTTTTTAATGCTGATCTGTTTTTTTTTATTTTCAATAGGCTGATTTATTTTGCAACATATTTAAAGACAAAAAAAAATATTTTAGCTGTAGCAATGTCTAGACTGCTAAGCAAGAGGAAGCCATGTTTGTATTTTAAACCGCATATTGACAGATCGGATGTTTTCATGATCTGCCGGGTTAATTAAAAACGGGAATTGAAATATGCCTTCCATCACGAATTACAATCAAACACGCCCTTGAGCAAAAATTAAATGCTTAAGATTCAAAATTAAACGTGAAGCAGGACATGACTTCATCTTTTACAACGAAGAGAGAATGTATACAGGAAATGAACATTGCAGAATTTAACACGATTACATTATTAAGCTAAATCTAAAAAAAATTATTAAGTACTTTAAAATGAAATAATTCACCAATTATTCAGCGGAAATATAATAGAAAACAAATAAAAAATTTATCGAAACTCGTGTTATGCGATTTTGGACTCTATATGTAAAAATTAATATATGAATATAAATATACATAAGAATATAAGGATTACATAAGAATTATATGAATGTAGGAATCACTCATTGTACATTTTTACAGGGCTCTCCACTCTCGAATGATATTAATACAATATGACATCCTAACTAATTCTAACTAGATGATAACTAATGTTTTTTTATGATACAGATTTATATACACAACATAAGTCGGGATCGTTAAGTCTAGTTCAGGCGGTATGAGGGCGCACTCTTGGCCGTGCATAAATAGTTTGACATAGTACAATGTTTTCTTCGCCATTGCGAGAATAGTCTTTTCACTACAAATATACCAAGGATAATAGCACACACAATGATAATACTGACGGCAGATGTTGGTAAATGGCAAATAATTGTTACGGGTTACAGTTTTTGTAAAAGGTTATTCTGGTTATCATCTAACAAAATTTGTTAAAAACGACTCAATTGTTCATTCCATTTAGAGGCATGAAGTCCAGGTAGGATGGTCACCGGTTTCATGGCGGAATTCAAGATTTTTATAGTAGGTTTAAATTTAGTTTCAGACAGAAAGGGGTACGAATTGTTAATTGTCATCTGAACATTATGAGGGGAACAATTTTATTCGTATCTACGTCTTAAATTATACGGAGCTGTTGGTGGTCGTGTAGATTTTTGTGGTCGTGTAGATGCTTGTGTTTGTGTGCGGAATGGTCGACCTCGCTTATGTGGTAGTTGGGGTTGAACATTAAGCTCGGATTCCGAGTGTGTTCGTTTTTTTCGTGAAGGTTCTAGTTCACGTGGTTGATGCATTTGCGGCCGGTATGTAGGGTCCGTGAGTCGATCATCTCATCAATCGGTGAGGGTGGTGACGGAGGAGATGGTGGAGTTCCACTGAGTGATCCTTTAGAAGGGGTTTCTCCAGGGTTTGATTCCGATGGGACTCTCGGTTCTGGGACCTCTTCTTGTTCAGAGATTGGCTCGAGTACTGGTGGTATTACGAGGTACCAATCTTCGTTACGGGTAGTGGTTTCTGCGGTGACCACTTCGGTTTTGTGGTCTCTGCTGGATGTTAATACTTTGATCTTTTAAAGGATAGGCGGCTCGAACGCATGGCAGATTTTTTTTGGGAAGGTGTTGTTCGGTACCTATCTTTAAATTATCAGCGTGAATGATCTTTAGTTTGGAATGGTCTCGGAGGTCGAGGATTTCGTAACGGTTCTTTCCAAGGTTTTTCATAATCCTATATGGGCCAACCCATTTTGGGTATAATTTTCGATGAGCACTTGGCGGTTTCACGCTCTTTATGTAACATCGCATACCGACGGTTATAGTTCGTTGACGGGGATGACGCCTATGTTGCTCTTGCTCCATCTGTTTGTTTCGTTGGTCGAGGGCATATCGGATTATGACAGAAATTTTGAAAGATCGTTCAACTTGTTGCTGATTTGCTCCTGCCATCTCGGAAGGTGAAAGAACTGCCGGGTCGATTTTGTCAAGCAAATCAGACGGTAGCGATATAGGACGAAATGAGGGGTGTCCCCGATGGACAGGTTATAGCCGTTGTTGATGGCTGTTTGCACCATGGGGGAGGGAATCATCCCATGTACGGGAGGATGCATCGACAACGTGGCGAAGGGCTTCTAAGATCTTCCGATTGTGCCTTTCCACTAAGCCGTTTGCCTGCGGATGGTATGCCACAATGTCTGTGCTTTTAATTTTACACATGTTACAGAGTGACTCGAACAGTTTGGAAGTGAAACTAAGGGCGTTATCCGAAATTAGGATGGAAGGAGTAGTATGGTATTGGATGACGCGTTCCACTAGGGCTCTTGCCACAGTTTCCGAGGTCTGGTTTGGAATGGCAACTACTTCGCCGTAACGCGAGAAGTGATCCGTAAACACAATGATGTACTAGTTTCCCTTTGATGTTTTAGGGAATGGTCCTCGTATGTTCATTGCAGTTCTTTGCCAGGGCCGTTGACATACTGGATATTTACGCATGGGAGCTGTGGACGGTACGTTGCCTTTATGTTTTAAACAAGATGGGCATGATGTATTCATGTACCTTTTTGTTCATTTCGGGAAAATGGTATCGCTCCAAAAGACTTGATGGTGCGATCCGGCCCCATGTGGCCATACAAAGGTGAGTCGTGACAAAGTCCGATGGCTATATCTACGAGATCCTTTGGTATTTCCACGAGGTCGTTTCTATCTTCGTTCCTAAAATATACGAGCCCATCCTTTAGGTTGTACTGTTCTTTTACCTTCGATGGTTCCTTTTGTTCCAGGCGAGCCCGAAGGTTCTGGTTGTGTTGGTCCTGTTGTTGGGAGTATTGCAGACATTCGTAGTCGAGCACAGGGAGAGTTTCTATCTTATTTACTTGGATGTCGGGCTTGGGTCTCGACAATCCGTCTGGACTAATTTGAAGTTTTCCTGGTTCGTATACGATTTTTGCCGCAAAGTCCTGAATCAACAGAGCCCATCTACTCAACCTTCCTTCAAGTAGCTTGTCCTTGAAGAGATACGTGAGTGGCTTATGGTCAGTTTCGATGGTTACATGGTAGCCGTAGACGATATTTCGGAATTTTTTCAAAGCCCAATATACCGCTAGGGCCTCTCGGTCCGTAGTGGGATAATTCCGTTGAGGTCCAGAGAGAAGCTGACTGGCATAAGCAATGGGTAATTCCACACCATCTACGTCCTGTTATAGGACGGCTCCTAATCCATAGGAGGAACAAACAACAGGGATAGCTGAATTCTGACTATGACTAAGAACTTGGGCAATAAGAACATCTCTCTTGAAATTACATTTCTTTGTGATAAGAGTATGATCTGACGCTAATAGTTTTACTTGACCGTTTACTACTCTTGCTAGGAAACAAATCTTCTCATACGGTGGTACTGTTATACGCTCTGTAGGGCATATGAAAAATTGTGAATCTGATTCTGGTTCGGCGACTAAAATTTGCCTTATTGGCTGAAAAATCGTTTCAGTTGGATTTCCAATCTCAACTGCTGAGTTAACTGAAACTGGCTGAACTGAAACTGGTTGAACTGAAACTGGCTGACTGGAAACTGACTGAGTGGAAACTGACTGTGTTGATCCTACTGGATTCAACAATTTTAACTGATTAATCTGGGGGCTGATTTCTGGGGCGGTTGTCCCTCTAGATGCAACCGACTGACTTGAACTGCTATAAACTGGAGTGGGTTTCCTATTTCTTTCGGAAATCCGAACTAAACTGGTTCTGTTAACATTAAGCTGTCTATTATTCTCATGGAGAGGGTGTGTCCTATTTCTATACTTAACTAATTTTCCGGCTGGGTAAATCTCCCATTGATTCCGGTTGAAGAAATCCATACCTAGTAAGATATGTGTCTGAAAGATGGCTACTACGTCCACCATAAAACATTTTGCGGGATATACCGCATTACCAACTTCTAAATATAATTCGATTTCTCCATATGTGGGTATGGGAGTGCCTGTAACTCCTCTGAGTTGGCAGGAAGGTGCCTTAATTTCATATTTATAATCTGTACTCTCTAGTAACTCATCTGCACATTGTTTCTTAATCAATGTATTTGGGTTTATTACTGCTATTTTGGAGAGAGGAGGCTGAACTACTGCCTCCGAAGTGGGATCTAAAAAAAGAACTTGAACTGACTTTTATGGGAGCACCTGAGTCATATGCTACGGGATCACCATACACTGGAGGGTCTTCTTGAAAAGTGTACTCTGGGGAAAGTGATTCTTCAACGGGTACTTCTGCGTACTGAACCATCCGACCTTGCTGATTATATTTGGGTCTGGACATTGGGTAGTAGTGTGGTTGACCTTGTGGTCGTGATCTGTTTAGTGGTTGTTTCTGTTGAGGCTAGGAACTGACTGGTTTCTGCGGATTTGAGGGCTTTTGGAACGTTGGTGATTTGATCTCTGGAAGTGGGGCCTGTACCCTACAGGGGCTTTGTCAGCACATTTTTGTCGGTCGCCACGGCGATGACCATGTTCAAGACAGTGGGAGCAATAAGGGGTATAATTACACTGACTCATGTGCCCAAAATTATCGCAATTAAAACACTGAGGAGGAGGACGTGCATTCTGGGTTTGTGGGGCTTGTTTCTGAGGTGGTGTTCCCTGCATCGACCTAGATTTATAGGGTTGTTGTTGTTGTTGTTGTTGTTGAATGTAGTGTGTGTGGGGGGGTCTCTCTACCCCTCCGGTAGTTCTGGCTTCCTAATTCTGGGTAATGTTCCCTCGTTTAATTTATGGCTACACTTCTTGGTTTGTCAATATTTAGACACTCTTGAAATTTCTTTTTAGGTGCTACGGGTAGGTTTCGGTAAATGGATGCTGCTACTATTAGGTTTCTTTGCTTTGAAGTGAATATAATGTCACATGCATTTTCTGCGGCTCGGAGGGCTTCTCGTACGAGTTTATGTGTTCGTGTAATAAAATTATTTAAATCTTCATGTTCTTCTTTCTTCCATTTAGCTTGGAAGACAGCTTCTAATGTAGCCAAAGGTTGTGCGAGTGTTATTTCTTTGAAAAATTCTAATAGGTGTTTTTTAAAATTGCCTCAAGTTGTAACTCCGCTAATGGATGGGACGTATGTAACTGTATCAGGGGCATTCCCATATTTAGGGTCAATAAACCTTTTACCTTCCTTAATCTTTATATCATCACCCGTGATGTTTTCGCGTAATAAATACTGTTCTAGAGACTCAATCCAAGGTCTTACAAGCGGTTCAACAAAGTTATTATCTATGGTTCCCTTAAAAATTAGGCCAGTGTGGGGAAGGTTTACAATTCTACCTAAGTTAATGTATGCTGGGGAGCGGTTTGACACATGTTGGCTTGTGCTTGATCTGAAGTTTGCGTGTTTGGAAATATGTTTGAAGGGCTCGGGGTAGGTGCAAAAATGGGTGTAGGGGAATTTTCAATGTCAGAAAGCGCACCGTCTGAGTCGCTCATATATGAAGGTACTGTTGATGTATTCTAATTTGGTCTGCTTGACCGATCTTAATCTATGCAATGATCACTTGAGTGGCTTTCCTAAATACTCTGTCTAAGAAATATACAAATAATGCACAACAATTTTTCTAACTAGGGAAAAACTTATAAAAAAATTGTAAACAAAATAATAAAAAATTGTAAACAAAATTTCACTCGAATGTACGTGAATGTACAGTAATATTATGATTGGTACATTAAATAAAATTATTCTATGCTAATTATAATAGTGGAAATAACTCGGTTTCAATAAAAATAAATGTATCACTGGTGTTATGGAGTGTTCACTGTGTTTTGTGTTGATTCTGGCTTGATACTACAGTAATTACACTGGTCAACAAAGATTTTTCATCAGAGTAAAGTTTGTGGTGGCTGGATAGCATTTTTCACGCTGATTCCAAAACTGCATTCAGAGTTTTTATAGCACGTATAGTTTTCAAGATGAAGGCATATATATAACTACACAGATTTAACCATTTTAAATAGGCAAAATACTAATATTTCAACATTTGATTGTGTTTATTTTATTGTGTTTTTTTAGTTTATTCATCTTATTTATTTCAATTATCTTAATTATACATCTTATGTATTTCAGGTGTGAGCTTTTACGTCTAGCAGCATTGTGATTCAGGCAACAACGCCGTGCTTTGTGTGTCAAAAGATCAGTCCAGTCCAAGAACTTGTTGTGTCAAGTTGGTGTACATTTTTTTTGAATTTATAGTTTGCTCAGGTCAGTCAACATGCCTCGACAATGTAAGAATGACCCCGACAAGTTCTGTTTCGTATGCGGCCAATTGACAACTAAAACACAGCGACGAAGTATTACAACCGACATTAAGAAAATATACAAGCTATACTTTGGTTGCCATCTAGGTGACCAAGATAAACCATGCGCCACATCAAATCTGTTCTGGCTGTTCAAATGGATTACGTGATTGGCTTAACAAAAAGAAAGCTTCAATGCCATTTGCCATACCCATGATATGGAGGGAGCCGAGAGATCATCATGAAGACTTATTTTTGTAGTGTGAACTTAATGGGGTTTTCTGCCAAGAACAAACACCAGATTGTATATCCAAACTTGGATTCAGCACGTAGACCAGTAAAACATGAAACATTGCCCATTCCAATTCCCCCAAGTGATAGGCTAGATTCTATCATAGATGACATGGAAAGTGATGAAGGTGCAACTGGCGTTTCCGGACCATCTACAGAACCAGAGTACACTTTTGAAGGTAGACATTTAGAGCCTAAAAAGTTAACCCAAGGACAGTTGAATGATCTTGTTAGAGACTTATCGCTGTCTAAAGAGAAATCAGAGCTTCTCGCCTCAAGACTAAAGGAGAACAATTTACTTGAGAACAATGTTCGTATTAGTTACTACCGAAAGCGGAATTTTGAATTAACAGCATTATTTTCAGTAGAAGGTCCTCTCTGTTATTGCCATGACATCAATGAACTATTTACAGCCATATCTCAGACGTATGTGGCATCTGAGTGGCACCTCTTTATTGATTCGTCGCAGAGAAGCCTGAAAGCAGTTCTTTTGCATAATGGTAACATAATGCCATCCATCCCCATTGCCCATTCCGTCCATCTAAAAGAGACATATGACAATATGGATATACTACTTAAGGCAATCAAATACGACAGTCATCAATGGAATTTGTGGAGATCTAAAAGTTATAGGAATGCTTATGGGTATGCAGTCAGGATTCACAAAATTTTGTTGTTTCCTTTGCCTGTGGGACAGTCGCGCCACTATAGAACATTACACCAAAAGTGACTGGCCACTTAGGTATACATATGTCCCAGGGATAAGCAATGTCCAGTCTGTCCCTTTAGTGGATCCCCAAAAGATCTATCTGCCACCTCTTCACATTAAACTTGGTTTAATGAAGAATTTTGTTAAAGCAATGGGTAAAGTCAATTCTGAAGGGTTCCAATACCTTTCAAGGAAATTTCCGAAGGTTACTGCAGCAAAATTGAAGGAAGGAATTTTTGTTGGGCCACAAATAAGGGAGGTTTTGAATGACACTGAATTTGAAAAAGTCCTAAGTCCGCTGGAATTGAAGGCTTGGCTGGCGTTCAAATGGATATGTGAAAACTTTCTTGGAAGCAACAAGTCACCTGCGTATAAGGATGGAGTCAAGAACCTCCTTGATGCCTTCAAAGAAATGGAGTGTCGAATGTCGTTAAAAATTCACTTCCTGCATTCCCACTTAGATTTCTTTCCTGAAAACCTTGGTGCAGTGAGTGACGAGCAAGGAGAGCGCTTCCATCAAGATATTCAGATGATGGAGAAGCGCTACCAAGGATATTGGAATGAAAGCATGATGGCGGACCATTGTTGGATGCTGTATCGTGACAATCCAGGCCAAATTTACAAAAGGAAATCACACTCACAGCGCTTTTAATAAAATAATGTATATATTCTTTATTTATAAGTACATTGAATAAGGTATATGATGTATTTGTTGTTTAGCATTCCTAAGTGTGATCTATACATCCATAAATTTTCTTATAGCAATATCAAAAACTTTAAAATATCAAAACCAGTGTATCTATATAACTATACGTGCTAGAAAAGAAATGAAACCAGATTCGGAATCAGCGCGAAAGATGCATTAAGAAAAGTGTGATCATGTTTGTGATGAGAAAAAAGTTTCATTTTGTTGGCCAGTGTTATTAACTGTTAATTATAATGACTTCTCAAATGTTTAGTAATTAATTTCACAAAAGGATCTGTACTTAACAAGATTCCTACGGCGAAATCCTTGAAGACGTGTCCTGAAGACGTGTCTTGCTGGCCACTTGTTCCTGCAGGAAGAATGGGCGTGGAGAACTTGAGTCGTGACACACCGGTCGAATGATGGATGTAAAGAACTGGAAGTCGTGACGCGCCGGTAAACTGAATGTTGGTTCTAGTTCCAGGGTCTAGAAGACTGGAAGAATCATGGTTGCAGAGGTCGCCAGTTGTTAACCCCTCCGCCTATGGCCTTGGGAGGTTCGAAGTTGACCGGGGTTCTCGTTAGGTGGCAGCAACGGATTTATTTGTTACTCTGGAGTAGCTGGTACCATATAGGGAATCGCAGAAGTTGCTCTTATACTACTCCGATTTCTTCTTGTAGTGGATTCTGTGAGACTTGCTAAATTCTCTGAAGATTCCTCGATTCTTCTTATAACGTATTGGGAAATTATTTTTCTCTATTTAAGACTAAGTTCTCTGAAGAGAGCAAGACTCGAAGAAGACAAATATTTTCTTTTACTGTAGTTTACTGCTAAAATGTTACAAGTAATGCGCAGCCCCTAAGTTAGATCAGCCAAATTAGAATGAATATTGGAGAAATTTTACGAGCTTATATACTGAAAGTTTTCATGACATCATTATTTTTTAATGCTGATCTATTTTTTTTTATTCTCTATAGGCTGATTTATTTTGCAAAATATTAAAAGAAAAAAATATTTTAGCTGTAGCAATGTCTAGACTGCTAAGCAAGAGGAAGCCATGTTTTTATTTTAAACCGCATATTGACAGATCGGATGTTATCATGATCTGCCGGGTTAATTAAAAACGGAAATTGAAATATGCCTTCCATCACGAATTACAATCAAACACGCACTTGAACAAAAATTAAATGCTTAAGATTCAAAATTAAACATTAAGCAGGACATGACTTCATCATTTACAACGAAGAGAGAATGTATACAGGAAATGAACATTGCAGAATTTAACACGATGACATTATTAAGCTAAATCTAAAAAAGTGATTAAGTACTTTAAAAAGAAATGATTCACCATTTATTCAGCGGAAATATAATAGAAAACAAATGAAAAATTTATCCGAACTCGTGTCAGCGTTATGCAACTTTGGACTCTATATGTCAAAATGAATATATAAATATACATAAGAATATAATGATTATATAAATACACGAATTATACGAATAAATATAAGAATTATGCGAATTATAATGAGAATTATATGCATCAATATAAGAATTGTTCATTGTTCATTTTTACACACACACACACACATATATATATATAATATATATATATATATATAAATATATATATCTATATATATATATATATATATACACATAAACTTGGATTGCATTTACCGCAACAATATAAGATCACACAAATCCGCAGGGAAAAAAATCATAAAACATTGTTTAAAAAGACTAATTAATTTCGGCCGGTCACAAGCAAGCCCTTTTCAAAGCCATAAACTAGTTAAATTTTTTAAGAAAGTTATAAAACTTCCGACCCGCGGAAGAGCTGAAGTTAAAATGACTGTGTTAAGCCTTAATTACGGACAGAGATTTGAGGTTAACAAAGGGCTTTCCTCACTTTTGCCACAGCAGATTAAGTTGGTCTCCGCTGTGCCAAATAAATTGTCTTCGTTCATCCGTCATCCTATTACAATAGCTTCCAACAATTCTGGCGTAGTTTATGAAATCCCATGTGGAGGCTGCCCTCAAAAATACATCGGAGAGACAATTGATTTTCGGAGAAGGATTAATTCCCACAAACGTGAACTGAGATCGGATAATATTTATAGTAGCTTGGTGCAGCATAGGGAACATCATGATCATATTTTTAACTTCCAGGATTCTAAACCTATCATGAAGGTCAGGGACCAGGAACAGAGACAAATATACGAGGCATTTTATATTTTCGGAGAAAACACCATTTCAAATATTAAGCTGTCCTAGAGTATGGATAGCTTTATTTTTAACATTTTAAAATATTTTAGGGCAATTTCGGGTCGTGACCAGTTACCAGATGTACAGAATTGATTTTTACTTAAAGATTTCTCATCTCGAATGTTTGAAATCTAGGTAATATTTTGCTTTTGCCAACGGCCAGACGTACGACAGCCACCATCTCTCTGTTCGTGATTATACCTTAATACAGTCATTTCAACTTCAGCTCTTCCGCGGGACGGAAGTTTTATAACTTTTTAGACATTTTAACGAGTTTATAAATTTGAAAAGAGCTTGGTTGTGACCGGCCGAAATTAATTAGCCTTTTTAACCACTGTTTTATCATTTTTTTTCCTGCGGGTTTGGGTGATATTATATATATATATATATATATATATATATATATATATATATATATATATATATATATATATAATGTTTCAGACCAACAAAGACCCTCAGAATCCTAGAATCTTGGTTTTTTTTGTGTATTTTAG
Organism: Bathynomus jamesi; assembly: GCA_023014485.1. Classification (NCBI taxonomy): domain Eukaryota; kingdom Metazoa; phylum Arthropoda; class Malacostraca; order Isopoda; family Cirolanidae; genus Bathynomus; species Bathynomus jamesi. The sequence continues at coordinate 209,408 of JAJOZX010004484.1, forward strand.
GTGTATTATATCAGGTTGTAACATAAATTCTGCTCGATTAGAAAACGGACGATAGATAATAGAATAATCTGAAGATAATGTGAAATAGTTTTTGAAATGTTGCAAAATACACGTGGCGACAGGTTCGCACAGGTTTCATCACGATACAGAATGATACAGAATGACTTAGGCTAGTGTAGGATTAGGCTAATGAATATTTTCTCTGGTGTTCTTCATACAGTTACAACGCCACCCTTACGATATTACAGTAATTGAAAAAAACATGGAGCCCACGAAAGAGCATATTCGACATGTGATGCTGTATGAGTTCCAAAAAGGATCTAACGCTAGTGAATCCGCAAGAAACATTCAAAGAGTTCATGGAAATGATGTTGTGAGCGAATGGATGTTTAGGAGATGGTTTAAGAAGTTCAGAAATGGCGACTGAAAGCAACAGCAACAGTGGAGGAAAACCCAACGGTAACTCTAAGAGAACTTGGCCTGCAACTCGGCGTTAGCCATATGACCATTCATCGTCATTTGAAGCTGTTAGGAAAAGTAGTGAAGGTTGGAGTATGGGTTCTGCATGATTTGTCACAAGCGAATCTTCAACATTGAATCAATATTTGCACATCACTGCATTCTCGGCAACTGCAGGCACCGTTTTTGAATCGGATCGTCACTGGGGATGAAAAATAGGTCCTCTATAACAATATTAATCGTCGACATCAGTGGCTTAGCCGTGAAACAAAGCCTGAACCTCAGCCAAGGAATGGGCCCCATCCAAAGAAAATTTTGCTATGCGTTTGGTGGGATATGCAAGGAATTATTAATTTTGAGCTTCTGCCAGATAACCAAACAATCACAGCTGAAGTCTACTGCCAACAACTCCAAATTGAAGATGGCATTACAAGAAAAACGTCCTGCATTAATTAATCGCAGAGGTGTTCTATTCCACCAGGATAACGCGCGCCCTCACACTGCTCGAATCACCACTGCCCAATTGGAGGCATTTGGTTGGGAAAAAATGCCTCATTCACCTTATTCTCCGGACATCGCACCTTCAGACTACCATTTATTCAGAAGTCTGCAACACCACCTAGATGGACAAAAGTTGCAATCCAGGGAAGCTATCGAAAACGAAGTGATCGCTTTTTTTAACTCGAAACCAAGGGATTTCTTTGAACGTGGAATAAAAAAACTTCTCTGCAGGTGGGAGGAGGTTATAGAAAAAGAAGGGAATTATATTGATGATTAATTTGTCATTATGTCACTTAATTTTTGTTGTGAATAAACTAAAAATTCGAGCAAATTTTTCCTTATAAGTCCTTTAATGTTTGTTCTGAATGAACTGAAAAATAGAGCAGAATATATGTTACAACCTTATACATGTAAAATTTCAAAAATACACCTTAAAATGTGAATCAACATACACTATTACACCTAAATAATAACTGATAAGATTAAAGAATTATCACAAAACAAATTCAGCCTCCAGGTAAAATCTTTTATTAAAAAAAAATATATAAATAAAATAATACAATAAACTTTCCAATAAAACATGTAATTGCTGGCATTTTAAATTAAAATTAGACATAATTAATGAAGTCCTAGGCTAGGCTAGCTAACATTTTTAATTTGTATAAACCTCACTTCATATTTTGTAGTTAAAAATATACAAATATTTAACTAAAAATTCAAACAAAACATTTTACGTCTCATAAAATAGAGACAATAAATATATCCCTAGGCTATTAACAATATATTTTACATAAGACTAGCAGTAATGTATTTTATAGCAAAATATTAAAGAAATATTATATTTTATATTATATTTTAAAGTTATATAGTCAGTATTCAATAGGTAAAAGAAAATAAGATAGTTGATATGAGTTGATATTAATGTTTTAATTATATATATATATATATATATATATATATATATATAATATATATATATATATATACTGATACATCTATACTTTTGAAAATACACCTAAAACTTGAAACATTGGTGTATCATACATCGAGACATTTTTGAAAAAAAATCCAGCCTAGGATTCACTCATGGCTGGTCTACCTAACTGTGTTCGTAATTGTGTATTGTGCATGTCCTCTGTGGTGGCGGAGAGGACCTACAATTTTACGTGCGTTCTGAACCGCAAGCCTTAATTTTACTACCTTAAACTATACCCAATCTATCAACATCTGCGTCTAATCGATTTTTAAACATGTTTATAGACGTGCTACTAATTACTTCTACCGGCAAACTATTCCAGCTATTTACTATTCTATGCGTAAAAAAGTTTTTGGTAACTGCTGTCTCGAACCTTCTACTTGTCAACTTACAACTGTTATTTCTAGTTCTATTATATTGAGATATTTCGAAAAAGCTATCTCTATCTACATTATCGAATCCATTCATAATTTTAAAAACCTGGATTAGATCACCCCTTACCCTCCTAGTCTTGAGTGTAGTCAATTTTAATTCCTTAAGCTTATCCTCGTACGACTTGGACGAAAGCGACGGAATGATCTTCGTTGCTCGTCTTTGAACTCTTTCGAGTTTGTCTATATCTTTTCGCATATGCGAATTCCAAAATTGGATTGCGTACTCCAAATGGGGTCTAACTAATGATTTATAAAGAGGAACAATAATATTGCGCGAAATGTATTCAAAATTCCGAGCTATAAAACCTAGCACTTTGTTCGCTTTATTGACCGCTGCTGTACTTTGTTTCACCACTTTTAAATCACCAGTGACTATAACTCCTAAATCTTTTTTCTGCTCTAAGCTTGCTAACTCCTTCCCTGACATTCTATGCGCAAAATTACCGTTACGCGAACCTATATGTAAAATTTGCATTTATCGACGTTAAATCTCATTTGCCACGTGACTGACCAATCAACGATTTTATTCAGATCTTCCTGGATTTTACCTCTATCTTCGTCATTAATCGCCCTATCTATCTATCTACCTATCTATCTATATATACACACACACAGTGTGTGTATGTGTATATATATATATATATATATATACATACACGCTTATCATAAAAGAAAGATGTAACAAACATACATAATTAAATATGGATAAGCATTACAAGGGAAGTATCTCGTCGAAACAGTCCACAGGGCGTGGTATCGTAAGTGCCCGCCACCTGGTAACGTTTCCTCTAGGTGTTACGACACATCTTCGTGCCTCTAAGTTCCTTCACGCCACCCAACTTCTGTCCACGGAAGTTATGAGTTCCTACAACCAGGTGGGGTGGTTGGTCACTCCCATTTCTATCATCTTCTAAGCTCACTAGATCTTTGAGCGAATTAAAGCTAAAGATCTGACGGTTTGCATGGTTAAGAGTGATGCCTTTAGCCTTCACGATATATTTGTGCCCCTCCCCGACCCTCACACGTACCCCATACGTCTTTGGTCCTGTTGAGACAACAGAATCGGCGGAGGCGCTGTCTCCAAACTCATCCTTGATCTCGTCAATCAACTCTCCGAGGAATTCGCCAATAGGAGGCATATATTCGCCTTCTCTCTCCGTGAATATCACGCAATCTGTATCTGCGTACAGAACCCGTTGTCCGAAAGAATGCAACAAACGCCATAGCTTGATACGTCCGTAAACTGTTGTGAAGCTTGCGACAGGTATGTTTGTAACATGCGACGTATCGTAGACATCTCTGTTCTGTTGTACCTTATTATGTACGTATTACCCACATTCATAATTTCCATGACTTCTTTATCGACAGCGTTGGTGTAGTCCCACACTTCGTTATAACTTTGAACTAGATGGACATTACCCTTGTCTGTATTCTGTGCAAATTTCCCCCAAAGAAAATTTAGGCACAATTTTGCACTAAAGAGCTTGTCAGGGTTTCGGACAATCAGACCCCGAGCAAGTTGAATACCTTCACGATCACGGTAGCACTGAATATAGGCAGTTTTTTAGTCTTCGGACTCAACGCCTCACGGGTAACCTGATTCCTCAACTTTATCTTTCAAAAAGGTGTTAATATAGGGGGTGAAGAGGTTGGAAAGTTTCTGAAACCTCCACACCTCATAAATCTTCAATATTCTGTAACCGTAATGAATAGCTGAGGCTGTTCAGGACATGTATAAACGCCTCTGATCTTCCTCTGGTGGGATGTGTGGCTACAATACCGATTATTCTCCTCTGCGCACTTCACGCACAGGGGGAACATGAGTTTATGATCTATAACAACGGGCAAGATTGGCATCCATAAGTCGCGAGGGGGAAGCACGTTAACGAAGGAAAGGCCAAAGTAGTTTTCGTCCAAATTAGCTGAAAACTCTCCGATGGTAGCTTGGTAGGCAGGGCTGGACCCACGATTTTTTCAGGAGCCCCTACAGGGTATGGGTTGTTCTTCATCACGTAAGGGTATAAAGAACAGAAATCGTAGTAATGAATCTTCACCCCTTCCGTAGATGGAAAGTATAGTTTGAAGGGGTTTGTACGTCCTCCAAACAAACTATCGCCGCATTTGAGGGGGTACAGCACCATTAAGCGTTTGATGGCCCTTATTTCTTCGCGGTACTGTTCATCGGTCTTCATCCGTGCATCATATTCGTGTTCCCACAAAACTTTGTGAGTGAACTGGGAGTTTATAAGATGGTCGCGGTTACGGGTCCATGCGAGGCTATCGGCAGGAGATCTGCCATGGATGTCTCCTATGATACCACACTCAGGACGTGGGCATCCATGCCACCAGCATCGGTTAAAGGAGTACACCGACTTCTCACCAGTGGTGGGGTCCTCGTTTGGACCATCCACCCAAAAACACGACCATTGATCTTAATTGCCACTTACCCCGTGTTGCGCGCATGTTTTAAGTATACACCTGTCTGTTGTTGTATATGTTTGAGCCAGTAAATGGCCTTATACTCATAACTGCACGGAACGTTTCGGGGAATGAAGGCGAGCGTGTCTTTAGGCATGAAGTTATTCTTGAATACGGCAAAGCATAATGATTAATTGTGGCTTGTAGCGGATCACAGTTGAAACGGGTTATGTACATTCTACGTAATTGAAAGTTTCGCCGTTGAGGAATGTATAAAGGAAATACCCTTTTGAAACTTCGGCGTCTACGCCCATCACCTTGGGTAGCTTAGCTAATTTACAAGGTGTAAATAATAGAGTGTCTTTAAACTGAACATTTCCTCATATCTGCATCTGTATAAGCTTGTTTCCTCTTTTCAAGGGGTCACCCGTGAATATCTCTGATGATTCGTGATCAAACAGCCCCTTATAAAGGAACGAAAAGTTAAGTTTTGCTGCGTTATGCGCAAGAATATACATTGTAATTCTTTTGAACTGATCCGCTAACTTGACAATATAGTTCACAAAGAGTTTCACTGGCGTGTCGCGTGCAGACATCTTAACAATGTTTGTTCGTTTGTCACATTTACGGCATTCATCATATTCAATGTTCATGCACTCGTCACAGATAGTCTGGCTTAGAGTAACTGGGGAATAACCTCCTTTGTCTCTGGGTTTGTGTAAGTCTCTATGTTATAATACACAGTTGTCCAAGGTTTAATTTTAGGTTTGGCACCTTTCTTATAACATACGTGCTTTATACCACCTGCCTTATATATCTCATGGCATGTAGAGCAGTGAATTTCATCACATTTATGCTCGAATTTCCCCCAGCTATCCATTGTATGAAACATATCACACTCGCAAATTCTTATTTTCCTGCACGTGCCATTTGATTTATGGAAACCATAACAAGTATTATTGAAAAACATGCGTCTACATAGATTACAGTCTCGCTTCTCAGCTCCAACTACTCGGCTTTCGCATCTGGGGCTTTTACACTGGTCACAAACCATTTGACAATCCTTACAATGTTTTAGCAGACTATCCGTAAACTCAAGGGAACCCTTACACAAATCGTGATGTCTCCCATATTTACTGCTTTTATCATAAATTACGTAAAGATCTCTGATTCGTCTAATAGGAAGGTAAGTTGCACCGACCAGCCCTAAAACAAGTAATGGTTTTGTGCGATCTCTCACGCAGTTTTTAAATAAATATGTTGTTCTACCATCTTGATCCAGACCAAACACAACAATCCTAACTTTCATCTTTGCTTCTTTTTCGTCAGCTCTTCAGGACCCATATCACAGTTAAAATCAAGTTTGCAATCTCCAGCCAACTCACGCTCACGCGCCGCAACAGTAGGCAGCCAGAAATTTTGTGTGTGTGTATTTAATATAGTAAATATATGAACCAAGATGATGGATATATAACCGCAACCACGCTCAGTGATTATGTGACGTCTGTAAATAGCCTGGGAATTAAAGTTGAGTGTATAAGGTATTGCATCATGTCCTTTAACACGGAAGATGCTATCAATTTCAACGCGAAATTCTCCAAGTTAAACTTTGACCCGCTCTGGGAAGTTTGCGCAAAACGTGAAAGGATGTAGTCAACGTCCTCTTTTAGTAGGCGCCTGTAAGGTACCACTATCCAGAACAGGTCGCTATCCTCGCCATTTGCCTCGAATCCAAACGCTAGCCTTACCCGGGCTTCCCGATCCTTATTACTCTGAAGGACATATGCGATGATACATCAAACTACGTTGCGAAGACCTTGTTCGAAACCCTCCATATGTGCAACTCGGGGATCAACGATTTCTAAAAGTGCAGTGGTATTGCATACATTATGCAATAAGGTAAGAGATACGCCGTTGTATAAAGGATGACTCGTTCTTTCTGGATGGATTGTAGTCGCATCCGTAGAGGGGGCTTGGAATGTTGCTGATGATATGTAAGGTCGCGGACTTTCAGGACACTGTTCAGCTGGTTCTTTTGATAAGGAGTTTGACGACGACGAATCCTGGTCCTCAGAGTTCAGTGTGACGTTGAGCCTTGGTTGTTTAGCTTCCATACCGTACGTGGACGGAATCTGGTACTCATCAGATTTAGATACTTGAGTGGGTACTTGAGTGGAAATGCCAATAGCAGAGCAGAAGGGTCCCTGGATATTCCTTCGTTTCCACTTTCCGGCACTCGAGCATGATACAGGTAACACATCTCAAGGTTTTTTAAAGGTGTTGTCGCGCACTAACCTGGGAAAGAAGAAAAGATTAGTGAATATGAGTTTCTTAGAAACATGTCATACAGTAATTAGAGTCTCCAGAAAAAAATCAAGTTCACAAGGCTATCAATATGTATTATAAGTGGACCTACAGGGTGCGGTAAATCTACGTTTATGTTTCGAGTTACTAATAACAAAGTTGTGTTGTTTTCTAAACATATTGAACGATCAGAAACGTTCTGGCTATTTAAGGAATTTTTTATCAAGAAACATTTCAAAAACTCCTTCACGAGTTTCTCGAACATAAAAATCCTATGGAATTAACAGTAGGCCTGAAGCGTACCACCGGTGCTGATGAAGTATTTACGAATAAAGACGATAAATCCATGCTAAGCGGAAAGTATTACATTCGTATGAACAAGTGTTTTAAATTACTATCTATCTGTTACGATGAATAGTAAAGGTCTAATCCAAATTAAACTGTTGAGTGTCAGACAGGGTAATAAAGGAGAAGGTTACATGCACATAATTGGCACGGGCGCCTCAGGAGGGGTGGGTAGGGGAGCTCCTTTGTATATCCCCAATATATTTTGTCACCCACTCCTCTGGTCGCCCTTCTCAAATAACAAGTTCGCATGAATAAAAATAGAAAATAAATAAATTGTTTTATCCAACTGGCCACCTTCCTAATTTTTATAAGCACATCAATAATACATGCAGCGTATACCCCCATAAAAAGATGTATCAGTAGGGTGTGTCAGTTTTAGGGAGCAAAGTGAAATCTTTGGATTTTCAAAGACTATTAGGGACCAAATGATGCATTTTTATGTGCTAAATCGAAATGTAGCTTTAAAATCCAGATTTGACCAATCCTAGCTACTTATATTTGAAGTTGAAGTTTACGAAAAATCAGCAATTTTTGCAAGTATTTTTTTTATTGTATATAACTACATTTTACATACATTACATACAATTAAAGACATTTTGATTGTATTTCAGTATTAAAACTTAGAAATATAGATAGGTTTCTTGAACTTTGCCAAGGATGCCATGTCTGCCTTGCTCTTGTTCCTGGACATGAGCTCCCTACTGGCCACCTGGCCACTGCTGTACGCCTCCCTCCTCTTTTGTGAGTAAACATGTTATGCTGCTTCAGTTGTCATCCTTACACACCTCTCTACTGACTCTGTGTGAGGGCCATGCAGGAACTTCCATTGGTCTATCCAGAAACTCCTTGATTGCAGCAGTGGTGAGGGAGCAGGTCAGAGGAGGCTCAGTCACGCCAGAGTTCCAGTCAATAAGCTCCGAGAGTTTGGTGGCATCTGGGTTGATGTCAGGAGTCTTTCTGGGTCTGACACTGTAGTCTCCTACCTGTGTGTCCTCATCTCCTTCACCTCTGATTTCCAGTATCCTCTTCACTGCCTCCCTCCTCTCCTCCTCCACCTCACTGCATAGCTTGGCCTGGAACACAGCCTCAGAGTGTGCATACCAGGCTGATCTCTTCACTGTAGGCATCACTATTCCTATCACCTCCTTCTTCTGACTTCTGAGCAGCTCCAGCTGGTACAGTACATGCCTGGGACCCTCCACCCAGCTGTGATTTAATTTGATGTTGAACCAGTTTGGCATGTAGACTCCCACTATGAATTCCACAATTATCCTCAGATTCTTCAGGTTCCTACTCTTCAGCCCATGTTTGGAAATCCACAATCTGCAGAACCTTAGAACCGTGGTGAGCCACCTACTGTGACAGACTGGCCTAATCTGCAGGGGAGCTAGACTCTGAGGTACCTCTCCCGATCTGATGGCAGTGATGATTCTGTAGCCATATGATTGGTCTGTGCTGAAGTCCTTGACTACCTTCTGACTGAGATGGGGTAGAGGAGGACCAACAGTGATCCTCGTGAAGTTTGGGTTGATCTTCAGCTCAGTGGCAGTGTCTAACATCTTCCCTAGGGGCCCAGACCACTTGTTGTTGCTCAATGTCTCGCCATCCAATGCAGTCACCAGGTGTCTGAGACTCAGCACAGTGTGCAAGTCACAGACAATCCACACCAACTTTCTGCTAAGCTTGGCCTCCACATAATGCATTACTCCTCCCTCCCAGCCAGTATTCACATTAGTACTGTCACCTCCTATGGCCAAAAGGGTCTGGCCTGCTCCTCTCTCTCTTAGCAAGTTCACCAGATGATCAGGAATGATCTTAGCATGACTTCTCTCCTCTGCAGCTTCCTCTGGTACAAAATGCCACACATATTTCCCACCTGTTTCATTGCACACTGTGTAGTGTTCTTCCTTAATGAGGCCAGGAAACTGCCTGTCACTGCCCTCAGCTTCCATCATCACGTTGGTGTCATCTCTTTTCCCATCAAAGAAGATACAGGTGATGCCATTTTCCCTAATCTCTTCATCAAACTTCTTGACCAGCTCCTTAGCCAGTCTCTCTGAGCCCTCCTCACCTTGTGGTCAATCACCAGTGCTGTGTCAAACTCTGTGATAAGACCAGCATCAATCCAGGCCAGCAGTGGCAATCTCTGCACTCTCTCTCAGCCCAGTGTGATGTCTCAAGCTAGCCAGAGCTATGTTGGTGATATCTTCAGTGTTGTATTTCTCCTCCAGTATATCTCCAGTCTCCTCCAACTCTATCTCCAGTAGTGACTCCTCCCTCAACTCCTCTTCTTTCTTGGCTGACTCCTCTGCCTTCCTCCTCCTCTTCTCCTCGGCCTTCCTTCTCTGCTCCTGTCTCTGCAGCACTGCTTCCTGTCTCCTGGTCTCAGGGTGATCAGCTAGACCCATCTGGTGTGCCCCCACACTGCCTACCTTTTCTCTCTGACCTTTAATGAAGGCAAGCTCCTGCACTGGTATCTTCTGGTCGCTCCTGCAGCTGCAGTCAATGTGAACCTCACTGTTGCAGACAGGGTTGCACCCAAGCTCACTGCAGCTCCTGATCACACAGTGACAGGTCAGAATGTCCACCCATTTGTTCAGTTTCATCATGAACCTATCTTTGACCTCTAGCTTCACATTGTCAATGGACACCTTCACTGCCTCATCCCACAGTGCCTTCACTTTAGCCCTGATCCTGACCTCAGTGTTGATTACAGGTCCTGTGAATAGAGCGTTGGCCTTTCTCCACTGAGCCAGTTGACCTCAGTGTTGATTACAGGTCCTGTGAATAGAACGTTGGCCTTTCTCCACTGAGCCAGTAGCCCTGGAACAATGCCGTTGTTAATCAGGTCATTAACTGGGTAATTCCTCCTGTCTTCCTCACTCATCTCTCTCCTCAACAAACCATACCTCAGCAGATCTCTGGCTGTGGGCAGCTCAGCAGGGGGAAGTTCCCTCCCAGTCTGCACCAAATGAATTAGGTGACAACTTGATTTGCTTCGGGTTCTGATTTCTTTCTGACTCATCCTGTGGACCTGGGAACAAAAGAAATGTCATTGAAATTTGGATAGGCCTACTGATTATGATTACATAAAATTAAGTTAATTGAAATTCTTAATATCTTCCAATAAGCTCAGATAAAAGGTTGTGTTGTTACAGGCACAAGACTTAATTATTCAAAGTAATGACAATTTCATATCTCTATCATATCAAAATATACAGAAAGTTTGGGTCACACATAACATTTCGAATAATTTGAATTACACAATATTTACATTACGAAGTAATCAAAATTGTCAAAAAGGAGGGAAAACACATGCATTCATAATCAAAACTCCAGCATTTGTGACTATGTGAAACTTAGAAACCATACTGCACACCAAAAATAACCAAAGTTGACCACATATATCAATGGCACATTGATATACGATGCTACAGTCATATTTAGGTTATATTTCAAACCTTTATGGTCAAATATAAGTACGTAAATGGCTTTTTTAAACAACACTAAAGATATTTCTAAGTTTGCTAGATAATATGACATCATTTGAACATTAGTAGTTTTTGAATTGTTGACTTTACTAAAATTGACACACCCTAATGTATCAGTTTACCTCACCCCACCCCTACCCTACTAGCAAACTTCAAAGAAGAGGCAGCATTAGTTACTCACTCAAGTATCTCAATTCTAGTCAGCGCAATCTGGGGTCAGTGTGCTGTGATTCTGGGGAAGTCTATTTATGGCTTGTAGCCAGTGTCGTCGTACTACAGTACAGGAGCCTGGGGAGTGTTCCGGCGCCACCTTTCTTTTTAGAAAAATAAAGGTTTAAGTGAGCAGTATACTTCAGGCCCCCCAAATCAGGCCCGACTAAATTTTTTTCGGGCAATCACCCACAGATTTCAGGTAAAAGTCCAGTTAAGAGTTGTACAATAATTTTGCCGCTCAATGTGCCTGGTTTGCCCACAATGTGCTTGGTTTGTCTCTTCAATGTGCCATCTGCATGGGCGCCACTGATTATTGATATCATTCATGAACTACTAAGGTAGTGGAGTAAGCCGAACATACAGTATGAGAGATTAATTAGAAGTTTTATGAAATAAGCACCCTAAGTTACTGTTTGGAAAACAGAGCAGTAAAAACTTCTGTACCAAACATTACATAGCTGAGTCAAAGGCATCTGCCCTAAAAGCAAAAAGATGAATGGCGATGTGGAGACCGTAATCAAAGGTATAGAGGTGTATAGGGCATGCTGCTCAACTTAAAAGGTTACTGATGAATTAAAGGGCGGAGTAGATGACGAGACAAATTCTCTGAGAAATATCACTATTAATAGTATTAGAAGAAGAATAGGATGCATATACATCCATTTGTTATAGCCTGGCTAAAAAGGAGATCAAGGTTGAGAATGGAGAGAGGAGGAGAGAAGCGAGAGAGTATGGTTTGGAAATTAGGAACATGTCCGTCTCTATCTAAAACGTCTGCTATGTCAAGCGCATTAGCAAAAATTTTCGCCGAAAGAGCGAAAGGTGAATGTACCAAGGACAGGTAAATATGCAAGAAGAACTATTACTTCACTATGATAGAAGATTGTGTGAAGAGGGATGCTTAAGAATGTTCCTTTTAAGGATAGATTAAAAAACTTTCAAAATCGTCTTTGGGAGAGACTCTGATTTTTCACATAATTAAGTCACAGGCAAGAAGAGTTGGCGTAACAGCACAGTATTTCCCCAGGATTGTACTGACGATGAAGTTTGAGCATGGAGTTTGGTCTTTATCGGGAGAAAAGATGGTAATTGAATTTGTTTGAGCGATAAAAAGGAAGGGAAAGAGTTGTTGGAAAGCTGAATGAAAGAGCAGAAAGAATACTAACTTTTTGTAGACATGGGCCTATGTATGATGGGATGATAAAAACGACTGTATACACAACAGTCAACTTTTTATAGCTAAATACATTGATGTATTGTGCGAGTGTTGGAACCTCCTGCAGAGTGATGCGTAATCACTCATTCTTTCCATCAATGTTTGATGTACACACCGAAACTTAACTGATTCAACGTATGATTCATGAGTCGAATGTAGTATAGACGATGTGAAGATGGGTATTTTAGTCTAGGACTCTAATATCGGTTAACAGTTAATTTTGTTAAAGACTTAATGCGTCTTCTAAAAGCTGGTGAATTTCGCTTGCAGAACCGTATTATTCTTTCAGCGTTACAAAGCTAAGGAAATGCATCTTTGTACGGGAACTCTACTCATTCTTCCAGTATTAGTCTCAAAACAAGAAGTCAAACATTAGGAGATGTGCAAGAAATTAAACATCTAGGATCGAGCCAGCACCAGTTCTTTGAGTAATGAGTCGTATATAAGAAGTTCCTGTGGAGCTAAAGCTACTCTCTTTCACAAATGCGCAAATATCGTATTTATGAACATCGGTACTGATTGAAGTATATAAAAATGTACTTTTAGAATGCTACATGAGATGATCAATCTCGCAAATAATATTTATAATCACAAAATGCGATTTTATATATATATATATATATATTATATATATATTATATATATATATATATATATATATATAGATATATATATATATATATATATACAGTACTGGCCAAATTATTAGGAATTTTTTTAAAATTTCATTTTTTGGTATAAAATGTTAAATTAAACCAATTTTAAACGTTGAAAAGTTATTTATTTCTACACAAGAATACATGGTCATTATTTAGCAATAGTTTAGTACTTAGTTTGACCCCCCTTAGCTGCCTTAAGGGCTGCGACACGCTTCGGCATGCCATGAATCAATTTTTTGCATAATTCCTTAATACGTTTAGAGTGAAACCAGACTTGAATAAGTCGCTCTATGAGTTGGTGTTTTGTTGTTATCGGCGTTTCATGGATTACGTCCTTTAAAATACACCATAAACTTTCGATTGGGTTCATGTCTGGAGAATTTCCAGCCCATGGGAGCAACCGAACACTATTTTCATGACACCATTTTTTAACCGACTTTGCCGTGTGGCATGGGGCTGAGTCTTGTTGAAAAATCCAACGTCTATTACCATACCATTCCCTTATTTGAGGCAGTAGACGTCCTCTTAGTACTTCTATATACTTGACTTGGTTCATATTCCCCTCAACAATGCTCAAACGACTAGTTCCATGCACAGAAATTGCTCCCCAAACCATGATCTTTTGTGGAAATTTCACCGTTTTCATCAGACACTCAGGCAAAAATTCTTCTCCAGGCCTCCTTCTTACACTTTGAACACGATCGTCAAGCACGGCAATCGTTGACTCATCGGAGAACACCACCTGCAATCAAAGAAAGCCCTGTGAAAGAGTCAGTGCATAGCGTATGAAGTACAGCTAAAACGAAGTACAGTATGACTTGCTGCTTTCCAGATATTTTTACTGCAGTTTTATCACGTACTGTAAATACACTTCTATGCATACTGTATTTACTGTATTAACATTCTATTTAATGTTAAATACCCAACTAAACAGTTAAATATTATTCTTACCTGTTCCCAATCCTCACTAGTCCAGTTAATGTGTTCCTTTGCCCATGCAAAACGTGCCTTCTTCATAGCCTCAGTGAGCCTGGGCTTCTTCCTTGGGCGGTAGGCTTTGAAGCCGGCAGTTAGAAGCCTCCTGTTGACTGTTCTACGACTAATATTGATGCCATCAGCCGCTAGACTACTGGAAATGTTTTTGCAAGTAGCTCTTCTATTTCTAAGAGACAAAATTGCAATCTGTCTATCAGTTCTTGGAGTCGTTACCCTTTTTCTGCCGCATCTTCCAACCCTTTTGGGGCCTACATTTTCTCCAAATACCATTTTTTTCTTAATACGAAGTTCTGACTGTGGTGAAACATGGAGTTTGGCAGCGATTTCCTTTTGTTTAAATGTAGAAGAAGTTAATAAAACCTGTATTTGCCCAATTTTCCGTGGACTCAAGTCATTCTTTCGCCCCATTTTCAAATTCACTTAAAAACTTTATCAAATAATTGCCGAAATTGGGTAAATACACTATTTAAATTAAACGGTAGTTACAATGACACGTAAAAGAAAGAGAAACACACCGGTATCGCACGACAACCAAACGACAACTGACGAACAAACACGCTTCGTTCGACTAAAGAATTATGCAAAAAATTGATTCATGGCATGCCGAAGCGTGTCGCAGCCATTATGGCAGCTAAGGTGGGTCAAACTAAATACTAAACTATTGCTAAATAATGACCATGTATTCTTGTGTAGAAATAAATAACTTTTCAACGTTTAAAATTGGTTTAATTTAACATTTTATACCAAAAAATGAAATTTTAAAAAAATTCCTAATAATTTGGCCAGTACTGTATATATATATATATATATATATATATACAGCGTTAGGCCGCTGCTTACATAAGAGAACACCCCGAAATGATTCAATGGGCAATGGACTCTTGTTTGGAAAGAGCAGAGCTGTGCATTGAAAATGGAGGACATTTTGAACATTTATAAGGTGTATCTCATAAAATGTATCAATAAATACGTCAGATTAATACTCGTTTATTTTTTTCTGTGCACCTTAGTAGTATGACCGAAAAAGGAGAGAGTGCAATGCAATTGCAAATGTTGATCAATATTATAAAGGGGGGAGGGGAATATTACAAGAGTTATGCAACAAGGGGAAGGGTTATCCCCCAAGTTGCAATGAAGGGGAACTCCCTCAGCAAGCTGGGGGAATCCACCTGACCTCTTTGGGGGAGAAGTTGGGACGGCCTCACCCCTAAAGGGGTATACTTAACCAAAGAGAGGGGCTTTGAGGGAGAGTTGGGACGGCCTCACCCCCCTAAAGGGGTATACCTAACCTAAGAGAGAGAGGAGAAGGAGAGAAGACTGTTCGCTTGGCTCCCGCCAAGCGCATATTGAAAGTTCATCTGAGCGTCCGCTGTCTTATAAGTTCCTAATCAGCCAGTTGGCTTACAAGGCTTCTTAGAAGGCATAAATGGCTAGTTCAGCTGTACATTATTAGGGCTGAGTTGCCAGATTGCGCTATTTAATTAATTAAAGCATATATTCTCAACATTTGGCATTCCGCCAGTTGGCATAATTCGCCAGTTGGCTTAATCCACCAGTTGGCTTAACCAGACAGTTGACGTAGAAGACCTAGAAGGCAGGTGTATATATTAGCTTTTCAGCTGCCAGATTGTACTATTCAGATATTTTTGACAGTTGGCTTAGAAATCCGTCAGCCGCTTTAGAAGGCAGCCATTTGGTATAATTAAGTAAAAATCGTTTACAACCAAAAGAATTAAATAAAACACCATTACATCATTATTGGAATAAATTTCACGAAATATATAGAAAAAAATATACAATCAAACGATGGAATATATGCAATAAAAACTAATAATAATATAAGAAATACGAACGAGGAATATATATAATCAAAAAATAATAATATACTAAACGATGGACTATAACCATCAATATAACAGTACAGGAGAAATATATATATATATATATATATATATATATATATATATATTTATATATATATATATACAGTTATATTAAATCAGTAAATATATTGGAAATAATAATATACAAAACGATGGAAAATAATCAACATATTAGTAGAGGAAAATATATATATATATATATATATATATATATATATATACACACACACAATTATATTAAATACTTAAATATATTGAAAATAAATATACATCAATATACTTTATGTTCTACTGCGCAAAACAATAAAATCACACGTAATCGAGTCTACAATCATATCATTATTGCTTTGCACTACGCGGTAAATACGGCTTAACATTATTTCACCGCTCAAGTTATAGGGATACCTATACTCAATATAAATGGCCTTCATATCGTTCAATACTATTTTTGTGCCCACTTTACATTCGGGTGGTAAGCTATCTTTAAACACAGCTAGAATACACTCAAAAGCACGCACAAAGAGGGCATCGTCAGCTATCACGTCATTATTAAATACAAGTTTATAAACACTCCTTTCCACTCGAGAGTTTTTTCCTTACCGACCCGAGCTTTTCAATCGTGAACTCTTCACTCTGCATAGCGACAATTGAAATAATCTTCTAAATCGTAACGACAGCTACTCATTATATACAGATACAGCATTTCAGGGTGAACAGTGTAGGCGAGATCTGCCCTGTACCGCTCACGTCCTTTGTACCAAGGTTCGTGATATTTCGAAGAGTCTAAATTTTTTAAATAAGCATCCAGCTCTAGACCATTCTTGCCTTGTTCATTCCTACATTCGATAAAGCCGTCGAGCAGAGCGGTGTATGCGTATTCAAGAACCGTGTCAAAATAAATCATATCCGTAACACGAGCGTCTAATATAGGCTTCAGCTTGCGGAATCCGACGATTTCAAACATTCTGTTGAGGATGAATCGGTTTCGCGTGGGGACAAGAACGTTATTATCAGATGCATTCTTCCACATCAGTCGTATATCAATGCATGGCTGATCGTTATTTATACACAACGTACAAACAACGGCATATGAGGGGGCATCACCAATCTGTTCTCTTCTTGTACCTACACCTGCAGGTATTTTATAACGACCCTCACCCCACTTCTTAACTATCACGAAGACTATTCATCTCCTCAGCACTTAAATAAATAACATTACTTTGTATGCTTGCAAGCAAATCGTTTCAAGTACATAGTTAATGGTACCGGTTTCACGCCTGAACACGCGTAATGACTTCGTCACGGACACATCGTACGAGGCATTGGGAATGCTTCTCAAAGGAAGTTCCATCGTATTCGAGTAGTGCACGTCCAGTCGGTTCAAGCTCTGAGATGACTATGAGCCATGGATGGGCGGACCGGTTCGACGGGAGGAGCGAGTCACATGGGTGAAACGTGTACGGGTTTGTTCGAACTCGTGTGTTTCAGGTGTGGAGGAGTGAGGTACACGGGTGGGCGGCTCGGCTCAACGAGGAAAGCGAGCCATGCCATAAACTGTTGAATCGTGTACGGGTTTGTTCCGACGTGAATACTTGTATCCCATTATACTGGGTAGGTGTTTTGAGAAATTTTCCGATAAACGAAGCAATATCAGTTTTAATGTTTTATCGCTCCCACTCCCCAGAACACGCACCAGACATTTTCGCTTAGGGTGAATTTTACGAACTAAACACATTTTATTCACAAAGCGGTGCACTATTTGAAAGAAACATGTTACCGTATTTTTCTTTTGTGATTAACAATCGATACTCTAAATTCTATCAAAAACTCGCACAGGCCTTTAGCCACAATCTCACTGCGAACCTCGTCGTGATATATATAATTGTAGTGTTAAAAGTACTTTAGCGAGTCCATGATGACAAGGTTTACGTTCTCCGCCGCAGTGTACGCGTACTCGGTGTGATGCAGCATGACGTACTATCGCCTGTCACACCACTCATCAACAAGACACATTATCCATACGCGTTGTTTCTTTCACCTCACGGTATATGTACGCTTTTATACAGTTTAGCCCTACAACGTAGTCCATCACATTGTTTGCGCCGTGAAATCCGGCAATACTCTAGCCAGAATATCCATAGAGTATTTGAACATCTTATTCCCTCGCGCTATTGAATGTATCTTTAAAAGTCTCAAAGGCAGGGTGGGTAGGCAGTCTTTCAGTATCCACGACATCTTCCGACTTTAAAAAATACCACTTCATAAACGTCGAACATGCAATATCAAAAGTAGCCATCACTATTTTTCGTCTACGCGAGAAAATACACGTCTGAGCTCAAGGGTTTGCAGAGGTCCTGAGCACACAGGGATAGAGATATGCTCAGGTAGTGGCAGGAGTCACGTGACCGATCTTACAGTGGGCGGAGCTTAGGAATGTACGCACGCACGCACAGGAGAAAATGATTCCTTAATTGAAGCAGATATACATAATAATTAAACATATCGTAACAATATATATATATATATATATTATATATATATATATATATATATATATTAGGGTGTCTCTTATTGGGTAGTCAAAAATTGAAATGTTGAATTATTTTATCTGCGCCCCCTAAAATAGTTCCATCTAGCATAAAAACTAGAACTTGAAAGTTTGACACAAATTGGCTCATATTTAGGGGTCGCCCCCGGCTAATAAAAATGGTGACCATGGCATAATAGCTCCTGACATATGATTATGCTCATTATCAGAGCTGGGCATTTGCGGCATATTTTGCGGTACTGCGGTACTTGCGGTACCACCGCACTACCACCCCGGGCCCCCATAACGCAGTACCGCAAAGGATCGCTGAAAGTACCGCAGTACCGCTACCGCATTCAAATTTCCGCGTACCGGTTTGGTACCGGTTTGGTAGTGCAGCAGTACCGCAGTACCGCAATATGCCGCAAGTGCCCAGCTCTGCTCATTATACACATAATTCCTTCCTTCTTTTTTTAGTTTGATTCGTTTTTATAAGTATAGGCCTTCTTATTTATCATTGATCCTTTTCTAACCTATCCTTGATGTTGTTATAATCCATCCTTTGGTCCTCAATCCTTCTTTATCCCAATCCTTTTTCTCCTATCCAAAATCCTTCCTGGCTCTTTTTTTATATACAATCAGCAATGAATCATTGCTACAAAAAAAAAACATTAGTTTATTATATAGAGATAAATTCAAAATGCCAGTGCTATTTACATACTTTAATTACTTTAATTAGCATTATTTCCTTATACAACATTTATTTAATATACAATGATTATACAATATGGTGTATTTTAAGGTGCGACCTCATTGATGGTTATTTTTTGAGAAGAACAGTTTTTGATGGAACTGGGTGACTCTGGCGGTGTTTTGCAACAATTTGGAGCAGGAACTGGAGCTGCTCTTCCCCCACTGTCAATTTCTTATTCAGCTCTTGAACTAAAGCTACTGCACGTTCTGCCCGGTCATTTACAACAGATAGAGCTGCAACAATAGCTCTGGCCCTTAAATATTCACAGTTGGATGTCCAAGTGCTGGGTGCCTTGTTCAGAAATCCTTCTGGCAAATTCAGCTTAGTAAAGAATTCTCTAGTATTTCTTGTAACAAGTTGGTGTAGTCCTTCACCAGAGCAGAAGGTCGATTCAGGAATCCGAGGACGCTTGGGTGGTCTATCAGTGGACTCATCTTCTAATGCCTTAACCATGCGTTTCTTTACATCTGTAGTAATTCGCTCATCAAAGAAAGCAAGACCAACTGCTTCTTCAGACAGGTACCATAAGTGGTTAGAGAGCTTTTTTTTAGTTGCATCAGAAATTTTTGTTAGGATAATTAATCAATGACCTCATAAGGAGCCAGTCATTAAATGGGGTTTCAATAGGGAGTGAGGATGTTGTCCAAGCCTTCATATAGATGAGAACAGAAAAAAGGGAAAGATCTCGAATTCCTCGTTCTTCAGTCTTAGTCATCTTGAACTGGTTTCGAAAAAGCCACATCTTGATAGAATAGAGCGCTTTGGACATCCAGCGAGCTCGATGCATGGCACCTGGTGCACGAAACTTGATGCCTTTATTGGGGACACCTCCAAGAAAGATGATGGACAGATCCAAAAGTTCTTGATAGATAGTCATCCCGTAGCATAGGTGCCTGGGATCTAGCAAACTGAATTAGTTCAGTTTTAGACTGGATAATTGCTTCTTTAGTAATCGTGTCTGTCTCACCTGTTTGGAACTGGCTTTGATCAACAGAAGTCCAATTGTCACGAAAACGCTTAAAGATCAATATCTCTGGACCAGTTGATGTAGATCCCAATGTTGCTTCAAATGCAGCTCCCAACAATAAATCTAAAACATGGTGTCTACAAGGCAAGTACAAAACATCATGTCCCAATTTTGCTTCGATGAGAGCACAGGCTCCACTATATTGACCCGTGTTTGAAGCTGTTGTATCGAAACAAATTGCTTTTACTCTCTCTGTAATTCCCCATTCATTCAGGCAGTTAAAGACGGCTTCAGCTTGTGCTTCTCCAGTTGAGTTTGGGATTTTGGGGACAACAAGCAGCTGTTCAACACCAGGTCCTGACACAAGTACTGGGAGACGATCAATGTGCTTGTGCGAGGTGAGGTCCTCCATCATCTTGCCATCCCAGTGGACTGTCATAGAACATTCTCCATGGAAATGCTCCTTAAGTTCTTTAGCATGACGAGCTCGGTTCTTATTTCGAAGGCGATGGATAGAATGTTGGTTTATGTTGTAATCTGAAGCGTCCAAACCAAAGCTTTTAGCTGCCTCTGCGAGGATAAATGTTGCCTTTCTAGAGGAAATTTGTGTACGATCCAGGGCAGCAGACATCTGAATAGTCATGATGTTTTTCATGCCTCGTTTTTTCTTAGATTTTGGTAAAGCACAAGCTCCTTTGGGCTTCTCCTCCTCATTCTCACTTTCATCAGTGTTGCTGGAAGATGTGGAAGAAGCCAGTACAACTTGACTAGTAGACGCCTCCATCAAAGATTCTGACTTTCTTTTTCTCTCTGCCTCAGCTTCCAACCGTTTGACTGCATTTTTTGTGCGGTGAAGATGTACAGGTTGATCTTGTCTTATCAAGCAATATTTTCAGCTACAAACTTGACAATTATCTCTAATATATTCATTTAATTGAATTCATCATAAATATGATGATTAATTAATTAAAAACATATGTTTAGTATACTTGACAACTGCTAGTAATTTCAAATATTAATTGCATAAATAATAGCTATATTTTATGAACTTTAATAAGCGGGGGCGACCTCTAAAAATTGTTCAATCCAAAAGAAATTTTATATGTGATGTTTTTCAACCAATGGAACTGGTTGAGGGGGCGCAACCTAAAAACATCAACACTTCGAAAATAAGAGACACCCTAATATATATATAAATACACTTTCAAAAATATTTGAAAGAAGAGTTAGACAGAAAATCTATGATTTTTAGGAAACTCAGAAAAAATTAAATGATAACCAACACGGGTTTCGGTCAGGCAGATCATGCCTCTCACAACTAATGGAACACTACAACAACATTATTGATTCACTTGAAAGTAATGAAAACTATGATATACTATACACAGACTTTGCTAAAGCGTTCGACAAGTGTGACCACGGAATCATAATACATAAACTGAAATATATGGGAATAACAGGAAAAGTAGGGAAATGGATATATAATTTCCTTAGTGAGCGGCGGCAAGTCGTTACAGTACAAGGAGTATGTTCATCAGAATCAGAAGTCCTCAGCTCAGTACCACAAAGAACAGTATTAGTTCAACCACTCTTCATAATCATGCTGACTGACATAGATGAGGACGTTACCAGAGACAGCACAGTAGAAAAATAAGAAACCCAGAAAACATAGGATCTCTACAAACCGACATAAACAGAATCTACAAGTGGACGGAAGACAACAATATGAAGTTTAACACCGAGAAATTTCAGCTATTACGGTACGGAAAAAGAGAAGACCTAAAATCCATGGAATATTATACCCCAAATGGACAGGAAATTCAGAGAAATTCCAGAGCAAAAGATTTAGGGGTTGTAATGACAGATGATGCGAAATTTGAAACACAAAATAAGATAGCAGTAAACAGAGCAAAGAGAATAACGGGTCAGATATTGAGAACCTTTAAACGAAGGGATAGGAATGTAATGATTCCTCTACTGAAAACCCTGATAATACCCAAATTGGAATACTGCTCGGTCCTAACATCCACATATAAAAAAGAAGACATTAGACAGTTGGAAGGGACCAGAGAAGTTTCACAGCCAAGATCAATGGGTGCAAAGAACTAAATTACTGGGAAAGGTTACGCGAACTAGACCTATATTCACTGGAAAGGAGAAGAGACACACACCATTATTTACACTTGGAAAATAATGGAGAAACTAGTCCCTAATCTTACTCTGCACCCTATAACTCTCCAAACAACGATGGAAAGTAGAAACGGTAGACTGTGTCGTATTCCCAAATTGAAGGCGAGATAGGGGACATCCTTAACCCTGAAAGAAAAATGTTTTGTAGTGAGAGGACGAAAACTGTTTAAATCAGATGACTAAAGATCTAAGAAACACGAAGGGAGTTGCAGCGGAAATCTTCAAAAGAAGACTAGACGCCTGGTTCAGAACAATCCCCGATGAGCCGGGCGTACCTGGCCATGTGAGGTGGAGAGCGCAAGAATCTAACTCACTACATCACCAGGCCAAATCGAGAGGAGGGGCGACAAGCTTGACCTTCGCGAAATAAGAAATCATCGCGCGTAACCTTTGTAAGGTTGTAAGTTAAGGTTGTGTGTGTGTGTGTATATATATATATATATATATATATATATATATATATATATATATATATATATATATATATATATATATATATATATATATACAATCAAGGATTAAGGTATCCAAAGGGTATGGTATCATTGGTACCAGGCACCTGGTAACGTTTCCTATAGGTTTTACGGCATACCTTCGTGCCCCTAAGTTCCTTCACACACCCCAGTTTCTACGCCCGAAAATTGTGGGTCCCCACAGTCAGTTGGGGTGGCTGATCGCCCTCATCTTCCAAGCACACTAGATCCTTTAACGAGTCAAAGTTAACGACTCGCCGGTTCGCATAGATAAGCGTGATACCATTAGCCTTCACGATGTATTTCATATCCTCCCCCACCCTCACCCGTACCCCTTAGGTTTTTGGCCCTGTTGATACAAATGAGTCAGCGTATGCACCATCACTATACTCATCCTTGATCTCGTCAGTTAACTCTCCGATTAATTCCCCAAAAGCACTCATGTATTCACCCTCCCTCGCTGTGAATATCACGTTAGCTCTGTCAGCGTACAGCACCCTCTGCCCAAGAGAGTGCAGTAGTCCCCAAAGCTTGATGCAGGCTTAAGCCGTTGTGAAGCTAGCTACGGGTATGTTTGTAACCCGCGAGGTATCTGTGACCAGTTCGGTGATATTGTACGTTATTATGTAAGTATTACCTACATTCACGATCTCCATAACCTCTTTATCGGGATCGTTGACATAATCCCAGACTTCATTATAACTTTCTGCCAAATGAACGTTCACTTTGCCAGTATTCTGTGCAAATTTCCTACCCACTAAAGACTGTTTAGACACAACTTTGCACTAAAGCGCTTGCCAGGATTCTTAACAATTTGGGAACGGTCAGGCTGTATACCTTTCATCTTCGGTATCATCTCCTCGCGGATATCCCGATGCTTCTATCTTATCCTTCAAAAAACCGTTTATATATGGCGTGAAAAGGTTGGGTAGCTTCTGAAACCTCCACATCTCATGTATCTTCAATATTCTGTACCCATGGCGAACGGCTAGGTCCAGCTCAGGGCTTGTATACACACCTCTGACCTTACGCTGGTTGGTTGTATGATTACAATCATCGTTGTTCTCCTCTGCGCACTTCACGCACAGGGGAAACATGAGCTTGTGATCTATAACGACGGGTAAGATCGGCATCCATAAATCGCGAGGGTGGAGCACGTCTACGAAAGAGAGTCCAAAGTAACGCTCACTCAAGTTACCTGAAAACTCCTCGATGGATGGCATGGTGGGACCCACCAGTTTTTCAGGCGCACCTACGGGGTACGGATTGTTCTTCATCACGTAGGGGTATAAAGAACAGAAGTCGTAGTAATGGAGATTTCCGCCCTCCGTAGGCGAAACGTTTATGTTCAATGGGTTTGTACACCCTCCAAACAAGATAACGCCGCATTTGAGAGGATCCAACACAATCGAACATTTGATGGCCCTTATTTATTCACGGTACTGGTCATCTGTTTCCATCCGTGCATCATACTCATGCTCCCACACGATCTTGTGAGTGAACTGGAAGCCTATAAGTTGATCGCTGATACGGGTCCTTGCGAGGCTGTCGGCGTGGGATCTTCCATGGAGGTTCCCTGTGACGGCACACTCAGGGAGACCAGCAGCCCAAAAAACACGAGCATTGACCTTAATGGGTACCTCCCACGTTGCGGGCGTGTTTTACGTATAGCCCGGTCTGTTGCTATAGGTGAATGAGCCAGTAAATAGCCTTGTGCCCAAAACTGCCGGGATTGTTTCTGTGAGTGACGGCTAAGGTGTCTTTAGGCGTGAAGTTATTCTTGAACACCGTAAAGCATAATGAGGCGATCGTGGTTCCGACTTGCAGCGGATCGCATTTGAAACGGGCTATGTACATCCTTCTAAAGGCCTGAAAACATACTCTAAGCATTGTATGGACTAAGTTCATTAAAACTGTTGTAGTAGCGATCAAATTCTTCATGCTCACTATCACTCATGTTGGTGTAGTTAAAGTAATGTTTGGGTGGAGGTGGTCCTACGTAATTTAAAGTTTCGCTAGTAAGGAATGTGTAAGGGACATATCCTTTTGAAACTTCAGCGGCTGCACCTATGACCTTGGGTAGCTTTGCTAATTTACAAGGTGTGAACAGCAGGGTGTCTTTAAACTGTACATTACCTCTTATCTGCATCTGTATTTGTTTGTTGCCTCTTTTCAAGGGATCACCTGTAAATATCGCAGACGACTCGTGTTCAAGCAACTCCTTATAAAGGAACTGTGTGTCAAATTTGGCCCCGTTATGGGCAAGAATATACAAAGTCATTTTTTTTACTTGTTCCTAATTTGACAATATATTTCACAAAGAGTTTCACAGGGCTGTTGTGTGCAAACGTTTTAAAAACGTTTGTCCGTTTACCATATTTGTGACACTCATCACACTCAATCTCCATGCACTCATCACAGATAGTCTGACTTACGAGTAAATGTGGAATAACCTCTTTGGGTTCAGTGTTCGTGTATGTTTCTATATCGTAGTACACGGTTATACAACGGCTATTTTTAGGCTTAGCATCTTTCATATAACATACATGTTTCACTCCATCCGCCTTATATTTTTCATGACATGTAGAACAGTGAATTTTCTTACATTTATGCACAAACATGCCCCAATTATCCATCATATGAAACATGCCGCATTCACAGATTCTCATTTTCCTGCAAGTGCTAATTGACTTATGGAGCTCAAAGCAATTATTATTGAAAAATGTACGTCTACACACATTACAGTCCCTCTTCTTAGATTCAACCACACAACTTTCATATTTTGGGCTTTTACACTGCTCACATACCATGTAGCACTCCTTACAATGTTTCACTATATCATCCACAAACTCGAAACATTCCTTACACAAATCATGATGCTTTCCATATTTTCGACTTTTATCATAACTACCGTAGAGAGTCCTTATGTTATGGATGGGGAGATACAATGTTCCTGACAATCCTAAAATAAGTAGAGGTCTTGTACGACCTCTACCACAGCTTTTAAAAACATACTCAGTCCTACGACGATCATCCATTCCAAATATGACTATACGAGCATTCATTTCCTGCTCGACACTTCTCAGTTCCTCAGGACCCATATTACACTCAAACTCAAGCTTGCAATCTGAAGCCAGTTTACGGGCACGCGGCACAACCGTACGCAACCAAATTTTTTGCGTCAATGTATTTAGCACAGTGAACATATGAGCTAAGACTATTGCTATAAAGTCGCAACCACGATCGACGTTTAAATGCTTTCTGTAAATAACCGGAGAATTGAAATTAAGCGTATAAGGTGTGGCACTATGACCAGCAACCCGGAATACTCTGTCAATATCTATCATGAAGTTGTCCATATTGAAGGCTGTACTACTTTGAGAGGCCTGCATTATACGACCCAAGCTATATTCTATGTCTACAGCTGCCAAACGTCTGAACGGTATTACTACCCAAAAATCATCTACGACCCCTTCATCTGAACCGAACCTGAAGGACAACCTCGTCCGGACTTCAGCTTCATCGCGGTTCTGAAGGGCAAACGGCAAAATACGTTCAACTACGCGTCGCAGCCCAACACCGTTAGTATACATGGATCCAGGGTGAACCCTGACCACGTACCGACTTCTAGTCAGGGCAGGGGTGTGGGTAGCGGTGTGCACCAACTCGAATGTTATACCTTCCTCCACAGCACGAGAAGCTGCTGCTGCTGTGGAGGAAGTATCCGGAACTGAACAGAAATAATGGGGTATATTTGAGGAAGGTACTATTGTGGTGGTTGTATCGTAATACGTAGAGGGTTGAGGTTCTATTACTGGGGGCCTAACAACCGGCGCACTCCCTGCACGCTTTATACCTGATGTGGAGGGTTCTTCTTCATGCTTCCGCATTGAATTGTCGCATGCTACAAGTATCGTTGGAGGGTTCGTCAGCGGGGAAAGATTCTGTAGTTATCGGGGTCATCTGTGATATCGATGATGGGGGGCTGTACATCGTCGTCATTCACGGTTCTGTGGAAGAAGAGAAACAAGAATATAAGGAGCAGCATTAACATTTTTTTATATTTTGTAAATGACCCACTTAGGGGTGTGACGTGTTAGAGATGGAGTCTGTAGAAAAATTCAGGTTCACAAGCCCCTCCACATGCAATATATCTGGCCCTACAGGATGTGGTAAAACTGTGTTTATGCTTAAAATCATTAAAGGTGAGGGGGAGATGTTCTCAAAATTTGTGCATAAAGTAATATGGTGCTATTGTGTAACGACGTAAGCGAGCCTTCTGAGGGGGTTTCATTGGCACATTACATTTTATAACATTAAGACAGATTTCACAGATGCATTTTAAAAAGTCGTAGTCGATATTTTTAATAAACATCTGTTGCAGTGCCCGGGGCAATCGTTGATAGATTTTTATTAATTCACGATATTTCTTCAGCCTATTTGTCATTCTGGAATATACGCCGTTTCAGGCTCGTTTGGGAATATATTTTTTTAAAAATATCATCTTGGTACTTGTTGAACACTGATTGATACGTCGAATAGCACCATATTACTTTATGCACAAATTTTGAGAACATCTCCCCCTTATCTTTAATGATTTTAAGCATAAACACAGTTTTACCACATCCTGTAGGGCTAGATATAATGCATGTGGAGGGGCTTGTGAACCTGAATTTTTCTACAGACTCCATCTCTAACACGTCACCCCTAAGTGGGTCATTAACAAAATATAACAAAATTTAAGTGCTGCTCCTTATATTCTTGTTTTTCTTCTTCCACAGAACCGTGAATGACGACGATATACAGCCCCCCATCATCGATATCACAGATAATCCCGATGGAGAAATTGGGTGAAAGCTGCCCATCCCCAGACATGTGCTATATTTACAACAATATCGTAGAGCATCAATTTGTTGGGGACACCCAGGCGCGCCTGCTGCGCATTGCACACATCCCCAACAATAGAGAGAAAAGTTTGAGCATTACATATGACAAGCCCCATTATGTAAATGTTGCGACTAATCTATTAACCAATATCTCAACATATATATAAGAACGAGTGGGGGAAAAAATTTCCCATTTGGTGATGGGAGCTTAATAGTGAAGTTACACTTTCGTCGCTTTCAGTTATAATGACCCGAAGGCCTTTCACAGTCGATCGATGGGTGAGATATCAGCGTGGGAGTGGTCTTGGGGTCCATTTTTTCAACCATACTACGCACCGCTGTCCCACTGTTGAAGAGGGGTGCTAGATACCTCGGGAGGAAGGCGTTGCAATCAAGTTTATGATAAAACGGGTTTTGCTCCCTCTTCTTGATCAGGTCCCAAATTTATGCAGATCTCAGGACTCGTGCGGTTGAGCTTTAGTTTCAGGTCGACGCCGTTCATAAGCAGTTTCTCCTGGAACGTGAAGTCTGTTTGAAGACGCCCAAAACATTCGTATATCTTTTTTTTAGACTTTTTAAATTTATCCTTTATACTACTTTCACCTTTAGTCTGATAATAGCCCTCGGTGGTTAAAACGGTGTCCTTCGCTTCTTCTGAAAAGTTGAGGACATTTTCCAGATAGGCTCGTAGGTGATAATAACCCGTTCCTGCCGAGATGTTAACCGGATTTAAATACACCTCACACTGGCTGAATATGGAGTGTAGAAAGTTGGTTTCAGGGTATGCAGAGTAACTATCATCGCAGTCCGTTCCATCTGAATGGGCTATACGCAGCTTAGCGTACATGTGCATGCATCCCGGAACAAAAATGTATGGGCCTGAGCTTGGTATCACGAATTCTATAGGGGCACTCCGTGAACGAATTGTGTTTAATGGCATAAAGTCACTATGCTCAATAGAAACCTGTGTAGGGGGCATATCAAAGAGGGACAGTTCCGATTTACAACATTGTGAGCTACATGGATGGATGGAACGCGCCATAACGAGTCAGAAATAGTACCACCTCTCTCGACAAGTGGTAATCAGTCTATGATTCGTGAGAGTAGTGTCCTCAGCTTATATCAGTAAAAAAAATGATCAGCCATAGGTTTCATGCGCTTAGAACACTTCTTTTTTGATGTCCTTTTACGTTTAGCGCCAAGTGTTGGTAACCCCTTCTTCTTGACAACCCTCTTCTTCTTTCCGCCACCACGCATTTTTCTCTTTGCATCTTTGATGATGTCGTCCCGTGTAACGTTTTAAGTGTTTTTTTAGAGCTTCTTTAGGTTTAGTTCCACCCATTTTCTTCTCCCGCGTTAAAACCTGATTGTAACGCCTTTCTCCCGGGGTATCTAGCACCCCTCTTCAACAGTGGGACAGCGGTGCGCAGTATGGTTGAAAAAATGGACCCAAGCCCACTCCCACGGGGAGCTCTGTCGGAGTCTTATAATCTTCGAACTCACGAAGAAATTTCTGCAAAGCCTCTTGGTACAAGATCCTTTTCTCATCAGGTGACTTTTCACTGTTTAATAGGGCTAACAATTCGCTTTCCATTCTTTTAAGCCTAATTTTACGGGGTTCTAGAACCGTGTCTGGATTCTTTGAACTTTGTAATGAAGCATACACCTCGTGCGGAATCACTACCACTTTCTTCATTATATCAATCTAGTCAGTAAAGGTCCCAAAACTGAAAATAAGATGGGGAGGAATGATTCCCCTCTTTGTATCAGGTCATCCCATAAATAATGTCGTTTTTTACGATAGATTAAGTTTAAACTAGTCCTACTTGGTTTAAGCATAAATTTTCCGAAGGTTATATCTAAGAGGAGATCTCTCGTGTTTCGCTACATACTTTACAGACCTTGACCAGTGAAGACGTGTGTTTTGCTTTATGTGAACCCCTCATAAACATGGCGGTATCAGAAGAGCATATCAGGCATATAATGCTTTACGATTTCAAAAAAGTGAATAGTGCTACTGAAGCAACGCGAAATATTCAGCAAGTTTATGGCAACGATATTCTGCATGTGAGGAAATGTCAAAGATGGTTTCAAAAGTTTAGGAATGGTGACTGCTGTTTGACAGATGCAGCACGCTCTGGACGCCCTGCTGAGTTTGATGATGACCTGCTGTTAGCCGCACTTGAAGAAGACTGTTCAACAACTGTCGAAGAATTGGCCCAGAGACTCAATTCATCCCGTCCACCATCCATCGACATTTGCAACAACTCGGGAAAGTGCCTAAGTTAGGAAAATGGGTGCCACATGAATTGTCGGTCGACAATCTGAGGGAGCGGGTAAACATTAGCACAGCTCTTCATTCCCGTGAACTCCAAGATCCGTGTTTGCACCGTTTAGTGACTGGTGATGAAAAGTGGATACTGTACCAGAATGTTAAGCGCCGTCGACAGTGGGTTTGTGCCGAAGAACCAGCGACAAGGTGTTGCTTAGTGTTTGGTGGGATAAAGGTGGTGTAATACACTTTGAAACCTTACCACACAACCAAACAATCACCGCTCAAGTCTACTGTCAACAACTGGATCGATTGAACACTGCACTAAAAGAAAAGAGACCTTCTTTGGTTAATCGAAAAGGAATCGTGTTCCACCATGACAACGCACGTCCTCATACCGCTCGGATCACTTCTGCAAAAATTGAGGAGCTTGGATGGGAAAAACTTCCACATCCTCCATATTCTCCAGACCTTGCGCCTTCAGATTATCATCTCTTCAGGAGTCTGCAAAACTATCTTGACGAGAAACAGTATACTTCTTTAGATGACCTGCACACCAGTCTTTGTACGTTTTTTGCCTCAAAACCGCCTGAATTTTATAAACATGGCATTGAAAAGCTTGTAGGACGTTGGCAGAGTGTCATTGATTCCGATGGAAAATATATACTAGATTAAAAAGTTTCAGTTGAGTTTTTTTTTGTTAGCAAAAATCAAAGACAGTACCGGATCAGTTCAAGCAACAAGCGTGTTTGAAACCATCTCAGAATGGAAGCTAGAAGACAATGTGTATGGGCTAATATTTGATATAACTGCCTCAAACTCCGGATGGAAAAAAGGTGCATGCCAAAAGGTGGAAGAACTTCTTGGAAAAAAATTACTGTGGATGGCATACCGTCATTATTTTCTGAGAGGATTTTGGCTACTGTTTACATCAGAATATTTGGCAGAACTAATTCACTTGAAAATGAAGCCTTCAAGAACTTTAGAGAAAGTGTTTGGAAAAATATTGACACTAAACTTCCTCACAGACACCTTGAAATAAAAGATAGGTAGTTAAGAGATATGAGAGAATCCAGCATCAGTTTCATGAATGATATTCTTAACCAAAAGAGTTCCCTTCCTCGCGATGACATAGAGAATTAGCAGAGACAAGTCTCCTCATTCTGAATGAAGTGCCTTCCAGAGGAATTCATTGGATTAAGCCAGGAGCTTCCATCATGCAAGATGGATGGCTTTAATCCTTTACACCAATAAAATGTATGCCTTCTCTCACCAAGCTGGTTACGATGATGTCACTATTCAAAAACTTGAAAGATTTTGTCAGTTTACAATATTTTATGGAAAGTATTGGTTGTCCTGTACTAAATCATCCGACGCTCCTGTAAATGATATTAGATTCTACAATGAAGTGATAAAATACAAAAATATAGACAGTGAGGTTGCCGAATCTGCCCTAGCCATCTTTCGAGGTTATTATTGGTACTTGACTGAAGAGCTCGTCCCCATGGCTTTGTTTGGCTCTGTTAATAATGAAGAAAAGGTTAAGATGGCCAAAGAATTAACAAAATATGATCTTCCTCAAGAGTTCACACCAGGTTAGCCTATCTTCCCTATTCTGAAGCAGGGTGTCAGACTTCATCGCCTCATATGTCCAAGATCTTGGTACCTATTCAGACTTCTCAACTCATCTGGGGAATGGATTAAAAAACCCATATCATTATGGGAAGAAGATGACGATTTTAAAAGAATGAGGGGCCTTATTTCGTCTGCCAAAGTAGTAAATGACACGGCAGAGCGTGGCGTCAAGCTCATGCAAGATTTTCATGGGCATTGTAAGGATGAAAGTGAGTTACAACAACTTTTGCAGGTCGTTGAACAAAATAGACATGCAATCCCAAACATGACGAAGAAAAATTTGGTCACTGCTCTGAGGTTAAAATGTAACTAAGATTATTTATTTTTGTTTTTTAAGCTTTGTTTCAAGCAAATAAAAGTTTGTTCATTGCTTTAAATGCCAAAGGTTCCTAAGATTACTTTCTTTTGTTTTAATCTTTATTTTCTTATGTTATTGGTAAAGATCTTTTTTGTGTTATTTTTGAGAAATAAACACAAAAAAAACGATGGGGGCTTTGTTAACATTGTTAAAAGCTTAAAGTATTTTAATTTATATAATTTTAACCTAATGTTAACCAAGTTTTCCCACTTCGATTCGATAAGATGGATAAAGTTCTTACTCGTCTTATCCTTTGGAGGCCCATCGCCGCAGAGCTGCATTAGAATGATGCTTTAAGCGGGGCGGTAACACCCTACTATTTTTCTTGTACCTTACTGAATAAAGCTTCGAATTACCTTTCTTTTGATATCAAATATGTTGATATTTGACAAAAATCTTGTTCATTAAGGTTGATTACAATACAAAAAAATGGCTATTTCTAGCATTTTCAGGGGGGACCATTTTCAGGTGTGGGTCGGGGACCCCAAAATTAATAAATGAATCTTTTTTTGATATATTTAGTAAAAGTGAACCATTTCTAACAGGAAAAATGGTATGTTCAATGGATTTAAAAAAAAAGGTCATAAGTGGGACACCCTAATGTACAGCCCCGCCATCATCGATATCACAGATGACCCAGATGACCATGTAGCTACATAATCCTTCCCCGCTGATGAACCCTAACCATCGATACCTGTAGCATGCGACAATTCAAAGGGGAAGCATGATGAAGAACCCTCCACGTCAACCCTCCACGTCAGGTATAAGGCGTGACAGAAGTGCGCCGGTTGTCAGACCCCCAGTATTAGAGCACCCAACCCTCTACCTCTTACGATACAACCCTCACAATAGTATCTTCCTCAAATATACCCCATTATTTCTGTTCAGTTCCGGGTACTTCCTCCACATCAGCAGCAGCTTCTTGTGCTGTGGAGGAAGGTATAACATTCGAGTTGGTGCGCACCGCTACCCCCACCCCTGCCCTGACTAGAAGTCGGTACGTGGTCAGGGTTGACCCTGGATCCCTGTATATCAACGGTGTTGGGCTGCGACGCGTAGTTGAACGTATTTTGGAGTTTGCTCTTCATAACCGCGATGAACGTGAAGTCCGGACGAGGTTGTCCTTCAGGTTCGGTTCAGATGACGGGGACGTAGATGATTTTTGGGTAGTAATACCGTTCAGACGTTTGGCAGCTGTAGACATAGAATATAGCTTGGGCCGTATAATGCAGGCCTCTCAAAGTAGTACAGCCTTCAATATGGACAACTTCATGATATATATTGACAGAGTATTCCGGGTTGCTGGTCATAGTGCCACACCTTATACACTTAACTTCAATTCTCCCGTTATTTACAGAAGGCATTTAAACGTCGATCGTGGTCGCTGCTTTATAGCAATAGTCTTAGCTCATATGTTCACTGTGCTAAATACATTGAGGCAAAAAATTTGGCTGCGTACGGTTGTGCCGCGTGCCCGTAAACTGGCTTCAGATTGCAAGCTTGAGTTTGAGTGTAATATGGGTCCTGAAGAACTGAGAAGGGCCGAGCAGGAAATGAATGCACGTTTAGTCGTATTTGCAGTCGTAGGACTGTGTATGTTTTTAAAAGCAGCGTGAGAGATCGTACAAGACCTCTACTTATTTTAGGATTGTCAGGAACATCGTATCTCCCCATCCGTAACATAAGGACTCTCTACGGTAGTTATGATAAAAGTCGAAAATATGGAAAGCATCATGATTTGTGTAAGGAATGTCTCGAGTTTGTGGATGATATAGTGAAACATTGTAAGGAGTGCTACATGGTATGTGAGCAGTGTAAAAGCCCCAAATGTGAAAGTCGTGTAGTTGAATCTAAGAAGAGGGAATGTAATGTGTGTAGACGTACATTTTTCAATAATAATTGCTTTGAGCTCCATAAGTCAATTGGCAATTGCAGGAAAATGAGAATCTGTGAATGCGGCATGTTTCATGTGATGGATAATTGGGGCAAGTTTGTGTATAAATGTAATAAAATTCACTGTTCTTCATGTCATGAAAAATATAAGGCGGATGGAGTGAAACATGTATGTTATATGAAAGATGCTAAGCCTAAAAATAGCCCTTGTACAACCGTGTACTACGACATAGAAACATACACGAACGTTGAAACCAGAGGGTATTCCACGTTTACTCGTAACTCAGACTATCTGTGATGAGTGCATGGAGATTGAGTGTGATGAGTGTCACAAATGTGGTAAACGGACAAACGTTTTTAAAACGCTTGCACACGACAGCCCTGTGAAACTCTTTGTGAAATATATTGTCAAATTAGCGGAGAAGTTAAAAAAAATGACTATATTCTTGCCCATAACGGAGCCAAATTTGACACAGTTCCTTTATAAGGAGTGGCTTGAACACGAGTCGTCTGCGATATTTACAGGTGATCCCTTGAAAAGAGGCAACAAACAAATACAGATACAGATAAGAGGTAATGTACAGTTTAAAGACACCCTGCAGTTCACACATTGTAAATTAGCAAAGCTACCCAAGGTCATGGGCGTAGCCGCTGAAGTTTCAAGAAGGTATTTCCCTTACACATTCCTCACTAGCGAAACTTTAAATTACGTAGGACTACCTCCACCCAAACATTACTTTAACTACACCAACATGAGTGATAGTGAGCATGAAGAATTTGACCGCTACTACAACAGTTTTAATGAAGCTAGTCCATACAATATACAGTAGCTGATGAATGTGAACGTTATTGCGTGAATGATGTGCGCGTGCTTAGAGTATGTTTCCAGGCCTTTAGGAGGATGTACATAGCCCGTTTCAAATGCGATCCGCTGCAAGTCGGAACCACAATCACCTCATTATGCTTTACGGTGTTCAAGAATAACTTCACGCCTAAAGACACCTTAGCCGTCATTCATAGAAACAATCCCGGCAGTTATGGGCACAATGTTATTTACTGGCTCATACACCTACAGCAACAGACCAACAGACCGGGGTATACATAAAACACGCCCGCAACACGGGGGAAGTACCCATTAAGGTCAGTGGTCGTGTTTTTTTGGGTTGATGGCCTAAGTGAGGATCCAACCACTAGTGAGAAGACTGTGTACTCCTTTAACGGCTGTTGGTCGCCCTGAGTGTGCCGTTACAGGGGACCTCCATGGAAGATCCCACGCCGACAGCCTCGCATGGGTCCGTATCCGCGATCAACTTATAGGCTCCCAGTTCACTCACAAGATCGTGTGGGAGCATGAGTATGATGCACGGATGGAAACAGATGACCAGTACCGTGCATAAATAAGGGCCATCAAACGTTCGATGGTGTTGGATCCTCTCAAATGCGGCAATAGCTTGTTTGGAGGGCGTACAAACGCATTGAAACTATACTTTCCGCCTACGGAGGGCGTGAAGTTCCATTACTACGACTTCTGTTCTTTATACTCCTACGTGATGAA
This sequence comes from Bathynomus jamesi, assembly GCA_023014485.1. Classification (NCBI taxonomy): domain Eukaryota; kingdom Metazoa; phylum Arthropoda; class Malacostraca; order Isopoda; family Cirolanidae; genus Bathynomus; species Bathynomus jamesi. The sequence goes on from JAJOZX010004484.1 coordinate 244,816, forward strand.
GAACAATCCGTACCCTGTAGGTGCGCCTGAAAAACTGATGGGTCCCACTATGCCATCCATCGAGGAGTTCTCAGGTAACTTGAGTGAGCACTACTTTGGACTCTCTTTCGTACACGTGTTCCCCCGCCCTCGCGATTTATGGATGCCGATCTTACCCGTCGTTATAGATCACAAGCTCATGTTTCCCCTGTGCGTGAAGTGCGCAGAGGAGAACAACGGTGATTGTAATCATATTACCAACCAGCGTAAGATCAGAGGTGTGTATACAAGCCCTGAGCTGGACCTAGCCGTTCGCCATGGATACAGAATATTGAAGATACATGAGGTGTGGAGGTTTCAGAAGCTACCCAACCTTTTCATGCCATATATAAACGGTTTTTTAAAGGATAAGGTAGAAGCATCGGGATATCCGCGAGGAGATGATACCGAAGATGAAAAAACGGCTTATATTCAGCGTTACCGTGACCATGAAGGTATACAGCTTAACTGTTCCCAAATTGTTAAGAATCCTAGCAAGCGCTTTAGTGCAAAGTTGTGTCTAAACAGTCTTTGAGGGAAATTTGCACAGAATACTGGCAAAGGGAACGTTCATTTGGCATAAAGTTATAGTGAAGTCTGGGATTATGTCAACGATCCCGATAAAGAGGTTATGGAGATCGTGAATGTAGGTAATACTTACACAATAAGGTGCAACATCACTGAACTGGCCATAGATACTCACGGCTTACAAACATACCTGTAGTCAGCTTCACAACAGCCTACGCCCGCATCAAACTTTGGGGTCTACTGCTATTGTCAGGTATTGGGGAATTAATCGGAGAGTTAACTGACGAGATCAAGGATGAGTATGGTGATGGTGCATATGCTGACTCATTTGTATCAACAGGGCCAAAAACCTATGGGGTACGGGTGAGGGTGGGGGATGATATGAAATATATCGTGAACGCTAATGGTATCGGGCTTAACCATGCGAACCGGCGAGTCGTTAACTTTGACTCGTTGAAGGATCCAGTGTGCTTGGAAGATGAGGGCGATCAGCCATCCCACAATTTTCGGGCGCAGAAACTGGGGTGTGTGAAGGAACTTACGGGCTCGAAAGTATGCCGTAAAACCTATAGGAAACGTTACCAGGTGCCTGGTACCTATGATACCGTACCCTTTGGATAATTTAATGCTTGATTGTATTTATATATATATATATATATATATATATATATATATATATATATTGTTACGATATGTTTAATTATTGCGTATATTTACTTCAATTAACGTTTCATTTTTTCCTTTGCGTGCGTGCGTGTGTACATTCCTAAGCTTCGCCAACTGTAAGATCGGTCACGTGACTCCTTCCACTACCTGAGCATATCTCTATCACTGCGTGCTCAGTTGACTTCTGCAAACCCTTGAGCTCAGACGTGTATTTTCTCGCGTAGACGAAAAATAGTGATGGCTACTTTTGATATTGCGTGTTCGACGTTTATGAAGTGGTATTCGATAAAGTCGGAAGATACAGTGGATACTGAAAGACTGCCTACCCCCCCTTCCTTTGAGACTTTTAAGGATACATTGAATAGCGCGAGGGAACAAGATGTTCAAATACTCTATAGATATTCTGGCGAGTATTGTCGGATTTCGCAGCACAAACGATGTGATGGACTACGTTTTAGGGCTAAACTGTATAAAGGCGTACATATACCGTGAGTTGAAAGAAACAACGCGTGCAGAAGAGAAGCAGCGGGTATGAATAATGTGTTTTGTTGATGAGTGGTAGGACAGGCGGTATTATGTCATTCTGCATCATACCGAGTACGCGTACCCTGCGGCGGAGAACGTAAACCTTGTCATCATGGACTCGCTAAAGTACTTTTACCACTACAATTATATATATCACGACGAGGTTCGCAATGAGATTGTGGCTAAAGGCCTGTGTGAGTCTTTGATAGAATTTAGAGACGAGTATCGATTGTTAAACACGAAGGAAAAATACGGTAACATGTTTCTCTCAAATAGTGCACCGCTTTGCGAATAAAATGTGTTTAGTTCGTGAAATTTCTCCTCAGCGAAAATGCCTGGTGCGTGTTCTGGGGAGTGGGAGCGATAAAACATTAAAACCGATATTGTTTCGTTCATCGGAAAATTTCTCAAAACACCTACCCAGTATAATGGGATACGAGTATTCACGTCGGAACAAATCCGTACACGATTCAACAGTTTATGGTATGGCTCGCTCTCCTCGTTGAGCCGAGCCGCCCACCCGTGTACCTCACTCCTCCACACCTGAAACACACGAGTTCGAACAAACCCGTACACGTTTCACCCGTGTGACTCGCTCCTCCCATCGAACTGATCCGCCCACCCATGGCTCATAGTCATCTCAGAGCTTGAACCGACTGGACGTGCACTACTCGAATACGATGGAACTTCCTTTGAGAAGCATTCTCAATGCCTCGTACGATGTGTCCGTGACGAAGTCATTACGCGTGTTCAGGCGTGAAACCGGTACAATTAACTATGTACTTGAAACGATTCGCAGGCAAGCAAACAAAGTAGTTATTTATTTAAGTGTTGAGGAGATGAATAGAGTCTTCGTGATAGTTGAGAAGTGGGGCGAGGGTCGTTATAAAATACCTGCAGGTGTTGGTACAAGAAGAGAACAGATTAGTGATGCCCCCTCATATGCCGTTGTTGGTACGTTGTGTATAAATAACGATCAGCTATGCATTGATATACGACTGATGTGGAAGAATGTATCTGATAATAACGTTCTTGTCCCTACACGATACCGTTTCATCCTCGACAGAATGTCTGAAATCGTCGGATTCCGCAAGCTGAAGCCTATATTAGACGCTCGTGTTACGGATATGACTTATTTTGACACGGTTCTTCAATACGCATATACCGCTCTGCTCGACGGCTTTATCGAATGTAGGAATGAATAAGGCGAGAATGGTCTAGAGCTGGATGCTTAATTAAAAGGTTTAGACTCTTCGAAATATCACGAACTTTGGTACAAAGGACTTGAGCGGTACAAGGCAGATCTCGCCTACACTGTTCACCCTGAAGAGTTGTATCTGTATATAATGAGTAGCTGTCGTTACGATTTGGAAGATTATTTCAATTGTCGCTATGCAGAGTGAAGAAGAGTTCACGATTGAAAAGCTCGGGTCGGTAAGAAAAAACCCTCGATTGGAAAGGAGTGTTTATAAACTTGTAGTTAATAATGCCGTGATAGCTGACGATGCCCTCTTTGTGCGTGCTTTTGAGTGTATTCTAGCTGTGTTTAAAGATAGCTTACCACCCGAATGTAAAGTGGGCACAAAAATATTATTGAACGATATGAAGGCAATTTATATTGAGTATAGGTATCCCTATAACTTGAGCGGTGAAATAATGTTAAGCCGTATTTACCGCGTAGTGCAAAGCAATAATGATATGACTGTAAACTCGATTACGTGTGATTTTATTGTTTTGCGCAGTAGAACATAAAGTATATTGATGTCTATTTATTTTCAATATATTTAAGTATTTAATATAATTGTGTATATATATATATATTTTTTTTTCCTCTTCTAATATGTTGATGATTATACTCCATCGTTTTGTATATTATTATTTTCAATATATTTACTGATTTAATATAACTGTATATATATATATATATATATATTTTTTTTTTTTTTTTTTTTAGTTCGGGAAGAACCGATTCGCCTCTATTTAAAGGGCATATCTCAGCGGAAAAACAAAGAAAAAGTGAGAGGAAAGACAGGAAAAAGAAAGGGTGGAGGGGACAGTCGAAGTGGAAAAAGACCAAGGATTACAAGGACTGCAGGGTCGAGCCCCATCATCCTTGGGTGCTAGGGCCGGGAGGGCGCACGTGAAACCTCCAGGAACAAGCACGTACAAACGAGCACAAAGAGCACTCAAGAGCACGAGCTTAGAACCCCCTTGCGGGGATATATATATATATATAATTTCTCCTGTACTTTTATATTGATGGTTATGCTCCATCGTTTTGTATATTATTATTTTTTGATTATACAGGGTGTCCCAAAATTAACTATCTATTTCAATGAAATCGGACAAATTTTTTAAAAACACACTTTTATTTATGTTTATCATGTTTAATATGTGTTAAAAATGTATAAATTTCTGAATTTTTTTCATAATTTTATTTTCATAATTTTTTCATTATCTGGTCCAATGAAGGACCGTCTGAAGTCATAGAATGGCAAAGAGACTCTCCAAAAGTTAACGTGTGGCTTGGAATGACCAAATCCAAAATTTATGGCCCAGTCTTCTTTGCGGAAGCAACTGTAACAGGTACCGTCTACCTTGATATGCTTCAGCAGTTTCTCGAACCACAGCTTCTTGATGATGGCATTCTTGATAATGTTGTGTTTCAACAAGAAGCATTGATCTTTTGGCGATAAACCTTTGTTTTTATGAAACCCCATGCAAAGAAATCCAGGGGTGTCAAATCCGGAGAACGCGGATGCCAAGGTCGAGGTCCTCCACGTCCAATCCACCGATTCGGAAGGCGTCTGTTGAGGTATTCTCGAACAATTAGAGCATAATGACATGGTGCTCCATCTTGTTGAAAAACAACATTATCAAGAATGCCATCATCAAGAAGCTGTGGTTCGAGAAACTGCTGAAGCATATCAAGGTAGACGGTACCTGTTACAGTTGCTTCCGCAAAGAAGAATGGGCCATAAATTTTGGATTTGGTCATTCCAAGCCACACGTTAACTTTTGGAGAGTCTCTTTGCCATTCTATGACTTCAGACGGTCTTTCATTGGACCAGATAATGAAAAAATTATGAAAATAAAATTATGAAAAAAATTTAGAAATTTATACATTTTTAACACATATTAAACATGATAAACATAAATAAAAGTGTGTTTTTAAAAAATTTGTCCGATTTCATTGAAATATATAGTTAATTCTGGGACACCCTGTATGTATTCCTCTTTCGTATTTCTTATATTATTATTAATTTTTATTGCTTATATTCCATTGTTTGATTGTATATTTTTTTCTATATATTTCGTGAAATTGATTCCAATAATTCGTCTAAATAAACAGAATGATGTAATGGTGTTTCATTTAATCCTTTTCGTTGTAAACGATATTATTATTTAATTATACCAAATGGCTGCTTTCTAAAACGGCTGACGGATTTCTAAGCCAACTGTCAAAAATATGTGAATAGCGCAATCTGGCAGCTGAAAAGCTAATATATACACCTGCCTTCTACGTCTTCTACGTCAATTGGCTGGTTAAGCCAACTGGTGGATTAAGTCAACTGGCAAATTAAGCCGGAAAGTGCCGGAAAGTGTAAACGAAGAAATAGCCAGGGACCCTTCTGCTCTGCTATTAGCATTTCCACTCAAGTACCCAGCGAAGACCCCTACACGTACGGTATGGAAGCTAAACAACCAAGGCTCAACGTCACACTCAACTCTGAGGACCCGGATTCATCGTCGTCAAACTCCTTATCAGAAGAACCAGCTGAACAGTGTCCTGAAAGTCCCCACCCTTACGTATCATCAGCAACATTCCAAGCCCCCTCTACGGATGCGACTACAATCCATCCAGAAAGAACGAGTCATCCTTTATGCAACGGCGTATCTCTTACCTTATTGCATAATGTATGCAATACCACTGCACTTTCTAGAAATCGTTGATCCCCGAGCTGCATATTTGGATGGTTTCGAACAAGGTTTTCGCAACGTAGTTTGATGTATCATCGCATATGCCCTTCAGAGTAATGAGGATCAGGAAGCCCAGGTAAGGCTAGCGTTTGGATTCGAGGCAAATGGCGAGGATAGCGACCTGTTCTGGATAGTGGTACCTTACAGGCGCCTACTAAAAGAGGACGTTGACTACATCCTTTCACGTTTTGCGCAAACTTCCCAGAGCGGGTCAAAGTTTAACTTGGAGAATTTCGCGTTGAAATTGATAGCATCTTCCGTGTTAAAGGACATGATGCAATACCTTATACATTCAACTTTAATTCCCAGGCTATTTACAGACGTCACATAATCACTGAGCGTGTTTGCGGTTTTATATCCATCATCTTGGTTCATATATTTACTATATTAAATATACCCACAAAAAATTTCTGGCTGCCTACTGTTGCGGCGCGTGAGCGTGAGTTGGCTGGAGATTGCAAACTTGATTTTAACTATGATATGGGCCCTGAAGAGCTGACGAAGGTAGAAGCAAAGGTGAAAGTTAGGATTGTTGTGTTTGGTCTGGATCAAGATGGTAGAACAACATATTTATTTAAAAGCTGCGTGAGAGATGGCACAAAACTATTGCTTGTTTTAGGGCTGGTGGGTGCAACTTACCTTCCTACTAGACGAATCAGAGATCTTTACGTAATTTATGATGAAAGCAGTAAATATGAGAGACATCACGATTTGTGTAAAGGTTCTCTTGGGTTTACGAATGATCTGTTAAAACATTGTAAGGATTGCCAAATGGTTTGTGACCAGTGTAAAAGCCCCAGATGCGAAAGTCGAGTAGTTAGAGCTGAGAAGCGAGACTGTAATCTATGTAGACGCATGTTTTTCAATAATACTTGTTATGGTTTCCATAAATCAAATGGCACATGCAGGAAAATAAGAATTTGCGGGCGTGATATGTTTCATACAATGGATAACTGGGGGAAATTCGAGCATAAATGTAATGAAATTCACTGCTCTACATGCCATGAGATATATATAAGGCAGATGGTATAAAGCACGTATGTTATATGAAAGGTACCAAACCTAAAATTAAACCTTAGACAACTGTGTATTATAACATAGAGACTTACACAAACCCAGAGACAAAGGAGGTTATTCCCCAGTTACTCTAAGCCAGACTATCTGTAACGAGTGCATGAACATTGAATATAATGAATGCCGTAAATGTGACAAACGAACAAACATTTTTAAGACGTTTGCACGCGACACGTCAGTGAAACTCTTTGTGAACTATATTGTCAAGTTAGCGGATCCGTTCAAAAGAATTGCTGTGTATATTCTTGCGCATAACAGCAAAATTTGACTTTTAGTTCCTTTATAAAGGGCCGTTTGATCACGAATCATCAGAGATATTCACGAGTGACCGCTTGAAAAGAGGGAACAAGCTTATACAGATGCAGATAAGAGGAAATGTTCAGTTTAAAGACACTCTGTTATTTACACTTTGTAAATTAGCTAAGCTACCCAAGGTGATGGGCGTAGACGCCGTAGTTTCAAAAGGTATTTCCCTTACACATTCCTCAACGGCGAAACTTTCAATTACGGAAGGCTACCACCCCACAAACATTACTTTAACTATGACAGCATGAGTGTTAGTGAGCGTGAAGAATTTGATCGCTACTACATCAGCTTTAATGAGACCAATCCTTAAAATATAGCGTATGAATGTAAACGTTATTGTGTGAATGACTTGCGCGTACTTAGAGTATGCTTCCAGACCTTTAGAAGGGTGTACACAACCCGTTTCAACTATGATCCGCTACAAGCCGCAATTAATCACTGCGCTTTGCCGTATTCAAGAATAACTTCATGCCTAAAGACACGCTAGCCGTCATTTACCGAAACGTTCCGTGCAGTTAAGGGTATAAGGCCATTTACTGGCTCACACATATACAACAACAGACAGGTGTATACATAAAACATGCGTGCAACACGGGGTAAGTGGCAATTAAGATCAATGGTCGTGTTTTTGGGTGGATGGTCCAAACGAGGACCCCACTACTGGTGAGAAGTCGGTGTACTCCTTTAACGGATGCTGGTGGCATGGATGCCCATTTCCTGAGTGTGGTATCATAGGAGACATCCATGGCAGATCTGCTGCCGATAGCCTCGCATTGACCCGTAACCGCGACCAACTTATAAACTCCCAGTTCACCCACAAGGTTTTGTGGGAACACGAATATGATGCACGGATGAAGACCGATGAACAGTACCGCGAAGAAATAAGGGCCATCAAACGCTTACTGTTGCTGGACCCCCTCAAATGCGGCGATAGTTTGTTTGGAGGACGTACAAACCCCTTCAAACTATACTTTCCATCTACGGAAGGGGTGAAGATTCATTACTACGATTTCTGTTCCTTATACCCTTACGTGATGAAGAACAACCCATACCCTGTAGGGGCTCCTGAAAAAATTGTGAGTCCAGCCCTGCCTACCATCGATGAGTTCTCAGCTAATTTGGACGAAAACTACTTTGGCCTTTCCTTCCAATCTTGCCCGGTGTTATAGATCATAAACTCATGTTCCCCCTGTGCGTGAAGTGCGCAGAGGAGAATAATCGGTATTGTAGCCACACATCCCACCAGAGGAAGATCAGAGGCGTTTATACCTGTCATGAGCTAGCCTCAGCTATTCATTACGGTTACAGAATACTGAAGATTTATGAGGTGTGGAGGTTTCAGAAACTTTCCAACCTCTTCACCCCCTATATTAACACCTTTTTGAAAGATAAAGTTGAGGAATCAGGTTACCCGTGAGGCGTTGAGTCCGAAGACGATAAAACTGCCTATATTCAGTGCTACCGTGATCGTGAAGGTATTCAACTTGCTCGGGGTCTGATTGTCCGAAACCCTGACAAGCGCTTTAGTGCAAAATTGTGCCTAAATTTTCTTTGGGGGAAATTTGCACAGAATACAGACAAGGGTAATGTCCATCTAGTTCAAAGTTATAACGAAGTGTGGGACTACACCAACGCTGTCGATAAAGAAGTCATGGAAATCATGAATGTGGGTAATACGTACATAATAAGGTACAACAGAACAGAGATGTCTACGGATACGTCGCATGTTACAAACATACCTGTCGCAAGCTTCACAACAGTTTACGGACGTATCAAGCTATGGCGTTTGTTGCATTCTTTCGACAACGGGTTCTGTACGCAGATACAGATTGCGTGATATTCACGGAGAGAGAAGGCGAATATATGCCTCCTATTGGCGAATTCCTCGGAGAATTGATTGACGAGATCAAGGATGAGTATGGAGACAGCGCCTCCGCCGATTCTTTTATCTCAACAGGACCAAAGACTTACGGGGTACGTGTGAGGGTGGGGGAGGGGCACAAATATATCGTGAAGGCTAAAGGCATCACTCTATCATTTTAACTTCAGCACTTCCGCGCGACGGAAGTTTTATAAATTTTTTAGACAATTTAACTAGTTTATGGCTTTCAGAAGGGCTTGGTTGTGACCGGCCGAAACGAAATTAATTAGTCTTTTTAAAAATGTTTTATAATTTTTTTCCCTGCTGGTTTGGGTGATCTTATATTGTTGCGGTAAATACAATCAAAGTTTATATATATATATATATATATATATATATATATATATGTGTGTGTGTGTGTGAAAAAATGGACAATTAATAATTCTTATATTCATGCATGTAATTTTTATATTATTCGCATAATTCTTATATTTATTCGTATAATTCGTATATTTATATAATCCTTATATTCTTATGTATATTTATATATTCATTTTGACATATAGAGTCCAAAGTTGCATAACGCTGACACGAGTTTGGCTAAATTTTTTATTTGTTTTCTATTTTATTTCCGCTGAATAAATGGTGAATCATTTCTTTTTAAAGTGCTTAATCACTTTTTTAGATTTAGCTTAATAATGTCATCGTGTTAAATTCTGCAATGTTCATTTCCTGTATACATTCTCTCTTCGTTGTAAAAAATGAAGTCATGTCCTGCTTAACGTTTAATTTTGAATCTCAAGCATTTAATTTTTGCTCAAGTGCGTGTTTGATTGTACCGTATTTTTCGCTCATAAGACGCTACTTTTTCCTGAAAAACGTCTCCAAAAATCACTTCAGGGCTCATACGTTATTGTTTTGTTTAATGTCCTTTTAATAAAGTTATGGGAATATATTTTTTGTCAGGCTGATAAATCTTCGAAATATTTTTTTCCCTAAATATTCTTTGCTAAATATAGGGTGCGTCTTACCACTTGTAGCGTTTTATGAGGTGTAAAGTACGGTAATTCGGGATGGAAGGCATATTTCAATTTCCGTTTTTAATTAACCAGGCAGATCATGATAACATCCGATCTGCCAATATGCAGTTTAAAAAAAAATATGGCTTCCTCTTGCTTAGCAGTCTAGACATTGCTACAGCTAAAATATTTTTTTTTCTTTTAATATTTTGCAAAATAAATTAGCCTATAGAGAATAAAAAAAAAATAGATCAGCATTAAAAAATAATGATGTCATGAAAACTTTCAGCGTATAAGCTCGTAAAATTTCTCCAATATTCATTCTAATTTGGCTGATCTAACTTAGAGGCTGCGCATTACTTGTAACGTTTTAGCAGTAAACTACAGTAAAAGAAAATCTTTGTCTTCTTCGAGTCTTGTTCTCTTCAGAGAACTTAGTCTTAAATAGAGAAAAATAATTTCCCGATACGTTATAAGAAGAATCGAGGAATCTTCAGAGAATTTACTAAGTCTCACAGAATCCTCCGATCCATTACAAGAAGAAATCGGGGAGTAGTATAAGAGCAACTTCTGCGATTCCCTATACCGTACCAGCTACTCCAGAGTAACAAACCCGTTGCTGCCACCTAACCAGAACTCCCGTCAACTTCGAACCTCCCAAGGCCACAGACGGAGGAGTTAAAAATTATGTATATTTGTCGTGTATTTTTATTTTTTAATAAAGAAGATAATAATGTATAATAAGAGTTTAATGTTTTGTTTACAAGAATTTAATAATGTTTTGTTTAATAAAGAAGATAATAATGTTTTGTATGAAATTAAGAATATAAAAGACTAGCTGGCAACACCCGAAATGTGCCGAGGCTGGAGGCTGAAATGCCCCAATTCAGTCTTCGGGTGGGCGTCCTCGTTAGGTGTTTGTTATTAATATGTTAGAGCGATTCTAAAATATTTAATAGTCTCTCTCCTCGATAAAAGGTTAACGATGGGTCCGCACTCGCTTTACCCCGTTTGTTCAATTGTTTCGGCGTAAATAAAAAGTCATGGTATAGTAATTATAGTGTGCAATTTATCCCGGTTCCTTTGCTGTTAAAATTTTTAATGGAGGGCCACGCTATCCGGCTAACCGTCTGCCCCATCCGTATAAAGACATGAAGAGAAAACGAGAGTAAAGAGTGAGAATAGAGTAAAGAGCGATAAGTAAAAAGGCAAATAAGTAAAATGTCAAACGAATAATAAAATTGATGTTCACTACAATATATATATATAATATATATATATATATATATATATATTACTTATTCGAACTATAGTGGATTTAATTTTACCAGGAGGGTTCCTTGTTCCATGCACGGTAGGGAGGGCCGAAAATACATCGAACTCAAGTTGTCAGTATGAAACATGGCTCAAAAGGTGTTCTAGTACCCACCTATCACAAAATTATCAACTTTTATGCCTATGAATATGTGCATTCTCGCAACTTTGACCTCAATTTTGAAGGAAAGCCAAAATTTTGAAGCAAATTTAGTTTCGTTAAAAATTATAACAATATTTCCCTTCATAAGCCAAAACACGTGTTGATCACTAAATTATATGAAGTGTAACTGCTATCCTCTTGTTGATTCACTTAAAATCTGACTTTGTTTCCCGTTTTGGATTCTCTATCTGAGATTGCTTGCTGAGAATAACCATTCAGTGTCATGTCCGTAGATTTTTTCGCTTGCAGAGGAGATTTCCTTCAGATTTCTTTCAACTGCCTGGAAATGACATGGTTATGTGTTAAGAATTATGGTTTTTTGGCAGTCATCAGTGCTCCTTATAACATCAAAGAGTATGGAAGGAACAGTAATATCCATCTCATTCCAATCAATCATATCAATGAAGGTCGAAGCTGAGAAGTTGAACCTGATTTCTTGTCAAATATGCGAATTTCACCCGGTATAACACTCCTTTTCGCTTGTAGCACTTTTTCGGGTGCTAGTTCCGATTATTTTTATTCTTGTCAGCGAAACATTGAAATTACCAACTACGAGAAAATGTTGGGGAATTATTTTAAACACGGACATTGTTGGGGGAGGGGATTCATTGGTTCGCAATATACTTTAAAAATAGGTAAAGAATGTATTATTTTAGTTCAGTGGGGACTCAGCCCTGGAATGACCCTGTCATTGTAAAATTTCTCGAACAGTTGCATATCCCCAAAAGTGTCTGGAATCCCCACCGATTACAAGGATATTTTAGTAATACTTGCGGGATGTTTTGTCTTTCATTTGTCATGCACATGTCACGTGGAAAGGGATTTATAAATTTTTTTAAATTATTCGATTTGTGCGAGATTGAGCTGAATGATGAATTGGTATGCGTGCAGATAAAAAAGTTCCCATTTGTGCGCACTCGATGTATTGTGTAATGTTTTACGAGTGTATATATAATTCTAACTATTGTGTAAAATATAAGATGTCCCCAATAATGTTAGTCTTGTGCTCTGTAGCTTATTTATTGGATGCTAATTCTGTAAGGTGAATTGTACCAATTTATAAAACATGATTTCTACCATTTAATAAATTCATGAAAATACACTGTCTTGTCCTGAGCCAAAAGAAAAAAAAGGTTACATTACTTCTCCGACGACCTGGTAATCGTTGGACCGGATTTGAACCAATACTTCGACCTCCGTTTTCAGGTCACTGGGTTGACTGCGCTGTGAAACCTCAAAATCGCCGTCGACTATTTTCTTTTCTTCAAAACTGTCACGAAAAGTAGCTATAACAAGATCGAGTTCCGCATCGGACCTATAAGGAGAAAGGATACGGCTGTAGACAGAAAAATATTTTAACAGCTCATACATTTTTCTAATAATGATCATATTGGATGACTAAGCACTGTCACAGGGTATCGAGCACCTGGCAGATATTAAACGAATCATCCATATTGAATCTTTTTTAATTAGAATCCGTTTTGTCCATATATATATATAATATATATATATACAGGGCGTCCCAAAAAAATGTATACACACTTTAACAGCTGATAGCTCAATTGATGTTTCTTTCTTTCCAAGTTAAACCCATTAGAATTAATAATGGCAGTCAGACTAAGCTTTGAACAAAGGAAATTCATTCTAAAATGCTACTGGAAGTGTGAAAACGCAGTTGAAGTGCAAAGACAGTTTAGGAGGGAGTTTCAAACAGATCCACCAACGCGACTTACCATCACTCGAATTAGAGATAAGTTTGAAGCCGATGGAACTGTTCAGAATGTCCACAAGAAGCGTTCCGGAAGACCACGGACATCGACAAGCCCCACAAAGCAAGAAAGAGTACTGGAAACGTACCACCAAAGTCCAAGAAAATCTGTGCGGCAAGCGAGTCGTGAGGTAGGAATTTCAGAATCGTCTGTCCAACGCATTTTGAAGCGCTGTCAATGGAAAAGTTACATTCCAAGATTAGTCGATGCTATTAATGAAGATGATCCGGACCGAAGAGTGGAGTATTGCGAGTGGTACTTGGCACGATGTGGATGTGGATTGGACGAAGGGGTTTCGTAGAATACCCTCCGCGTTCACCAGACCTCACACCACTAGACTTTTTTTATGGGGATACTTAAAAGACAAAGTCTACGCTATAAAACCTGCAACAGTCGCTGAATTGAGAGCAGCCATTGAACAAGAATGCACACAAATACCAAACGAAATGTTTCGTGATGTTTGCGATTCCATTGCTTCGCGTTATCAGCAGTGCCTGGACCAGAACGAACGTCAGTTTGAAAACAGGCGTTGACAAAACAATTAAATAATGTCTGTAGATTCTATTACATTTTGAAAATGAAATGTATTTTAATAAACACTGCCTTTATAATTATTTAAAGTGTGTATACATTTTTTTGGGACGCCCTGTATAATTGAGGATACATGCTATTTTAATGAAACATTTCACCAACTAATTTTAAATAAATTTTTACACGTAATTATTTGATAAACAAAATTCACTCTCTAAATACTTAATAGAATACATTAATTACAGAAAGCGTAGCACAGTAACCTGTAGTAAACGTGTATTTATGTCAGGACACCGCGATGTATATATGGGAGGAGAGAGTTACAAGGAGTTACAATAAGATAAAATGCCAATTAGGGCGCCGGATCAAATAATAAACATCAAGCAGGTGGCTTAACCGAGTTGTTAACATATACTTCCAGAAACATATATATATATATATATATATATATATATATATCAGTGGCGACTCCAGCTCTTCAAGACTACTCGGGCTCTTTTTAAATTTTCAAGTCTACATATGAGCCGACATTTAAATGCATGACAATAACTTAAGATTATCAAAAAAATAAATAAATACATACCTCGGTAAAAAAATTATTTGAATTTTATTTACTTGAACATAAAGTCCAAGCGTCTTGGTTTTAAAGCAAATTCCTTTAATATTCGGTCATGTAATTCCTTTTTGCTTTCTAAATCAATAAGTATTTCTTTTTCAATTGAAATCCTAGCCAGGGACGAGAGCCGTTCTTGAGCCATTGTGTTTCTTAAATAAGATCTAATTCGATCAAGAACAGAGAAACTCCTTTTATTTGAAACAGAAGTTACAGGTATGGTAAGGAGCTGAATCAGCTTTGTGGTTTCCGACATCGCAAACAATAATCCTAGTTCGTGAAAGACTTCTAAAATTTCATTTGCAGATTTGCATTTTCTAAAGTCACTGTCACGATAAAGATATTTCAATTCGTTAACTAAGGATTTGGAGTCAATTACATTTGGATATTTAGTTTGTAAAGCATTAAGATGATGCATTGGAAAATTTTCAGCAAATTCTGGAAATTCGTCACATCAATCAACTCAAAGAACGCAAACTCCTGAATGCAATCAAATCGTTCCCTCATTGACATTAGTATAATGTCAATTATTTCGAAATATATTGCTTTATAGTTCATTTGTTTGCCTCTAGCCCTTTTTATCGGGGGAAAAGGCAGGTCTTTGGATTGTTCGAAGTCTGGCATTGTTTCTTGAAAAACTTTATTATATGCTTTATCAGTACGAGCGCACTCAATACATTCAATAAAGTCATTTACTTTCTGTTGCGCAAACTTCATGTCAAGCTGCTTGCATTGCAGAAGATCAAATAGTTTTTCGCCTTGTGACAATATATTTTCAAAGCAGTTAATAAAAAACAGAAAAGTGAAATCATGCAATTTTATAAGTAGATTAATTATCAGTTTGATTAAGAGTATTTTCATCCCATCTTGCACTGTCATCTAAAATCTTTTGAAATGCATTTTTCAGAGTTTCACGCTGCCTTTTTATTGCTGACACGGTTCTAGATCTATAGCACCACCTTGTTTCACAAAGTGATGGAATGCTGATATTAAGCTCTCTAAATACAGCTTTTCGTTTCGTACTTGAAGAAGCAAATTTACTGAAAGCACGTACATTGGAAAAGAACATTTTAGCCCCGTTAACTTTCTCTGACATTTTACTTAACACTGAATTTAACTTATGTGCATAGCAATGAATAAAATAGCCGAATTTAAAACCTTTTTCTCTCAGGCAGTTGAAGGCACGCTTATCGAAACATAAAAAGTTACCATGTATCGCCAGAATTAAAAATTGTGCCTCTACAAGGCCGAAGGATATAAGCCCGAGTTGAAATGTTTTTTCTTTATAAAAAAAAATTAATAGGAGGAAAAACGTATTTTATTTAATGAGAATTAGAAGAAGGACTATTATGTAACCGAATGCAAGCAAATAATTATTCATTAAAAGAACTTTAAATATACGATATTACTTATACTTTCTCGGGCGTAATGTCTTGCGCCCGAGTAAAGGATCTTGAAAGATTACACGAAAACTTAATGTGTCAATATAATTTTTTATAAGTAGTAAGGGTATCTAAATGCGCTCAAAATTTGCTTGCGTGACGAAGGCTAGACAGAAAAATAGTAACATACTACCAGCCAAAATCCATTTTTACAATTTGTATTTAAAACTTTTTTTTAAAACTTAAATCTATAAATACACAATTTTATCTCTCATGCTTTTCTTTGCCCCTTGCCTCTCGGGCTCAGCCCGAGAAGCCCGAGTGCAGGAGTCGCCACTGATATATATATATATATATATATATAGGAAGAGAGAGTTAGAGGGAGTTACAATAAGAGAAAATGCAGGAGAGGTTACTCGGATCAAATAATAAACACGAAGCAACTACCTTAACTGGGCTCAAAAGGAAGATTAGCTGGATGTGCTACGCATCATCTTCCAGCACAGGACAACGAACCAGGGACCGGGTTCTTAACATATACTTTCATAAAAATATATATATATATATACATATATGAAGAGAGAGTTACAATAAGAGAAAATGCAGGATAGGGTACCCAGATCAAATAGTAAACAGAAAACAACTATCCTAACTGGGCTCAAGTGAAGATTAACTGGATGTGCTACGCATCATCTGCCAGCACCGGGTAACGAACCCGTGACCGCAGCAATTCCCTACCTTTAAAGTTTTAGTAGTTCTAAAACCAACCTGTAGAAATTACTATAATTTTTTTAGTAACAGGTACAGGGAAACAAGCGGGTAATAAAATTTCACTTTCAAAGGGCTCTTTCATCGCATCATAAAATTCACTGTCTAAATGACATTTTCAGGAAGGAAGATTAGCTGGGCTACTAAAACCCGTCGCAGAGTCTCGAACCCCTGGGCAGATTTCCTTTCACTTCGTTTATTATGGCTTTTTATAAATTAACTAACAATTGCAAGGGTTAAGCACTGAATGATACGATGTATATAGCCCGAGAATGAATCACAAACTAAATTATTATGTAATTACTCACATCTCAATGGCTTCTTCACCCAATAAGTACCAGTACCAATAAGTGGCTGTTTAAATTACTAAAATCGCACGGTAACGACCGTTACGACGGTTTTTTTTTCTAAATGCAAATGGGTTATCTGTATAAATGGCACATTGCTACATACCCTCATTCCTAGGCTATGTATCGTATAAAACTCACTGGTATTGGTCAAGCCAACTCACAGAGTTTTGGACAAATGTCAAATGCAGTGAGAGTTGAAGTTGCATGCGTGTAACGACCGTTACGCTGTGTTTGTTTCACTTTAAAATAAAAAATACATATTAAAATTTCAAAACAAATATACCCCTGTATACTACAACTATATGTGAAGCATCAATATCTTCAGTTTAATACAATATGATCTACTAGTTAAAGTTAAACCGTAACTTGCTTCCGATTCTAATGACCGTTACGATGGAATTACCCCCGTGACAAATGTATGAATGTTGAGTGTGATGAATGTCGTAAATGTGGAAAACGAACAAATATTTTTAAGACAAGTGCGACAGATTCACCCGTGAAATTATTTGTGGATTATATCGTCAGCCTAGCCGATCAATTCCAAAAACTGACTACGATTTAGTGCATAATGCTGCAAAGTCTGATACGCAGTTTCTTTATAAGGAGTTGCTTGAACACAAGCCATTGGGAATATTCACGCGTGATCCTTTGAAAACAGGAAATAAACATATACACATGCAGGTAAGGGATAACGTACAGTTCAGAGACACATTACTATTCACACCTTATACTGTACGTTAGCTAAGCTACACCATGGCACAGTGGGAAGTTTTTCGCACGAACCCACAAGTATATAATCACGTGGCATCTGTTCCAAATAGGCTACGAAAGGTCATTAAAAATAATGGAGGATGGACCAAGTATTGAGTAATTGTGTATAATAATGTTATCGTTGTGATGTAGTAAATATGTATTTATTTACTTGAACAATTGTCAGTTTCTTATAATTTGAACATTATGTTTCGTATGTTCTTAAGAAAATCCTGAAATTTACTTAATTCATGTTTATTTTTGTAATTTAAAATTGAACTATGTTATCATTATCTCTCCATGGAAGACCTTTTTCTGGATAATCATTTGTTGATGATGCATGGCCTTTAAACAGAAATTTTATTGCCTGGAGGAAAAGTCGATACTACAACTTATCTTACACTTTAACTATAACAAGGCCACATCAAAATCCTATGATTTAAAGTTTTTAAAGTATCCCACGTTTGTGAAATAACCCAACTATTCTATTCCCTAAATTTAGGAATAATGCATGAATAAAATATATAGTCGTCCTAGCATTACCACCAAAACTACAGTGAACAGTATATTTATTCAGTCATTGTTTTCAAAAAATAAAAGTATTACTATGACAACACCTGAGAGGGGGAGGAGATGAGGGAGGGAGTGAGGGTGGGGAACTAGAGTTTAAGAGGGACTACATTGTGCCACATCTCGGAGATAGTAGAGGGGAACTATTGCAGGGGACTGTACATCTAACAATATCGAATTGTAAATTATTTTATTCTAAGTTTTTGTCTGAAAATTATTACACAATAACATGAAAAAAATATGTTTGAAAAATACCTAAGTCTATTTGATATCTCTTGATTTTCTCAGGATCCGTTTTGTAGTATCCTTTCCCGCCTTCAGCGTCGTAACATCTTGGCATGGTTTGTACACTAAATGGAGATTTTCACTAGAGAAAAATAAGCAAACCGTGAATAAACACTTCGGTGCGAGTTTGGTATATCGATAAAATTTGACCGTTTTCAAATATTTAGTAACATTCCGGCCTATTCTTCTCCATTCACATCGAATTGAACGGCTTGAGTCTTCGTATTCTACGTTTTGTAGTAACATAGGGGTATACCTAACAGTTTTCGAATAAATAAAATCTATAATGTTTTGTTTATATACCTTATTATAATCAGTGATGTAGGACTCGAAATCGGTCCCGAGACCTTTTTTTCTGGTCTCGGTCTCGGGTGCTTAGGTCTCGGTTTCGGTCTCGGATTTTTGCTCGAGATCTTTCGAGACCACAAATTTATTTACTGTAATATAAAAATGTAACTACTGTATGTAATAGACTAAGAATATAACAACCAATTGAAGTCGCTGGTGGTATATGGCATTTGTTTATGACACGTAAACTTAACTTAATCTGGCAACCATGAGAGCCAGGGCTTCCATATTTAAGGAAATGTCTTCAAATTAAAGAAATTTGGCCTTCTAAATGAAGTGCACAAGGGAATTTGGCCTTCTAAATTAAGTGCACAAGGAAATTTGGCTTTAGAAATGAAGTGCACAAGGAAATTTGGCTTCATAAATGAAATGCACAAGGAAATTTGGCTTTATAAATGAAGTGCACAAGAAAATTTGGCTTTATAAATGAAGTACACAAGAAAATTTAGATAAAAGGAAATTTTGAGGACATTTCTTCAATCTAAGGAAGTTTCCATAAATTTCAAGGAAAACTAAAATATTCTTTTATTGACAAGTTTGGGTGACAAAATAAGAACAACTGACGATTTTTAAGACAAAAATTTCTGTCAAGGCATCGCAAATTTTTAAGATATTTCTATAGACTATTGGAAAGATTCAATAAATTTTCTCGACATCGTGAGCATATCTTTTGGCACCACCATTTCAAAAATTCTTGTTTGTCGGATGTTACAAGATCCAGGCCGTGTATGTAGGATGATAGGTTACAACTGAAATAATTTGCACTAGTCTCTTGACTAACAATTAGCTTTTTTGTTTGGAATAGCACATTATATTTAAACGTCTTTACTTTGGATTACTGGTTTGGATACTTTTGCTAATTGTTTTGGTTGAATGCTGTTTATCATTTATGGCTTCTGTTTGTGTGTGGCACTGAGGTGGATTGATGAGTTCTGATGGTCCTTTGCTGTACATGTTCCTCAAGTGAATATAACTATGGTGTTCTGGGCCTCTGCCTGATTCACTTTTCATTAATTTCTGCAACATTCGTGGCCTTTTCTCAAATTTTCAATCTGTTGAACACCACCTCACCTCCTCCAAACCTCATCATCTTTTCCTCACTGAAACTCAGGTTTCTGGGAAGACGGAAAGCAACTCCTATTCTGTACCCTCTTACTTTCTCTACACTCAATTTCACTCCAAAGGTGAATATACGCATATTGGGTATACTGTATGTACGGAATGATCTAACTTGTTTTCGTATTCCTGAACTCGAATCTTCCGAATTCTATACCCTCTGGCTACGGCTTACATGGCAATCTCAAACTAAATACATTTACGCTGTTTACCTTCCTTCTAATTCTACTGACTATCCAAAATTCTTTGATTACCTCACCTCCAAAGTGGAATACATTCTATCTCGCTCTCTCTTTGCTGAAATCTTCATTTTAGGAGATTTCAATGTTCACCACCACCTTTGGCTTTCCCCCCATATCCCTGGTGAACTAGCTTACACTTTTTCTGTCCTAAATGACCTAGAACAGATTGTACAGCACCCTACTCGTGTCCCCGATCGCCATGGAGATAGTCCCAATATTCTGGATTTATTTCTTACCTCTCATATCCTTCTTCTTACTCTGTCAAACTTTTTTCTCCGTTGGGCTTCTCCAACCACAATCAAATATCTGTTTCCTGTCCTATCGCTCGAATCCGGCCTTTGGATCGTCCCAAGTGCCTTTGGCACTTTGGCGCCTCTGATTGAGAGTCCCTCAGGCAGTATTTCTGCGATTTCTCATGGATTAATTACTGCTTCTGTGTCCGGGGCCCTTCCGCGTGTGATGTGCGCATCACGGAGGTATGGAGGCGTACATTCTATATTCTATTCCTACAACTAATGAAAAAAAATCTTAGCTTTAGAATCTCTCCTTAATAGGAAAATTCTTAAATACAGTATTCTCCCTTCTCGCAATCGTCTTTCAGATCGTCAGTAAGGGTTTCCGAAAGGGACGCTCTACTGGCGGTCTTCTTGCACATATCTCTGACTCTTGGTCATCCTCCTTTCGGATTTCGGTGAAACTTTTGCTTTTGCATTAGACATATCAAAAGCTTTTGATAGAGTTTGGCACACATCTTTAATCTCCAAACTGTCCTCTTCCGGTTTCTATCCTTCTATCTCTGCCTTTGTCTCTGATTTCCTTTTTGGCCCATCTAAAGGTGCGGTTGTAACTGGCCAGTTTTCTCCTCCTAAAGCTATTAATAGTGGTGTTCCTCAGGGTTCTGTCCTGTCACCCACTCTCTTCATTTTATTTATTAATGATATATTGCTCGCCAACCCGATTCGACAGTGCCCGGACACGTCTTCCGGGAGATCTCGAAACGGTGAAGGACGTTAAATTGACGTTTTTATGAGGGTTTGAACGACGGTTCAGGATCGACCTGCGGTTGACACCTCTGCAGCATCCCACCTTATTTGCAGGATTTTGTGAAGGAGAGTATTGCATTCCGATCTCCTCCTGCCCTCGTAGCCAGCCACGCATGGCTTGGCAGGGACTTTGTACAGGAATCTGTCCAGCTGGTTCTTGAAATTCTTCATGTTGGTGTGCTGGAGGTTCCTCAGTTCTTTGGGCAAGATATTAAAAAGTTTTGGGCTTCGTATTCTGTATTTTCCAGCCTCGTTTTCATGGCCCCCCCCTCTCTCACCGCAGCTGGGACAGTACAAAATCTGCCTCTTCTCTCATTCCAGTCGGTTTTTATTTAGTTTCTTAGGTTCCGAACAAAACCCTCGAGTATTTTCCATATGTATATTATTGCGTACCACTCGCGTCTTCTTTCCAGAGATTAGAGTTTCAGGGATTGTAGTCGACACCAATAGTCTTCAACTTTCGTTCCTATTATCTGAGATGTAAAAGTCTTTTGGATTTTTTCTTTTTATACAGGAAGGAAGGGGCCAAGGCCTAATGCCCGCAAAACCGCCCCTTCCCCCTTATAGGAGAATAAGAGAGCCAAAATCAAGGTCCAGGGTTTTCGAGACGCTTAGACATACTGCGTTTGAAAGATTGGCGGTCATTGACCTGGGAAAAGATGGATTGAGGAAGATTGTTCCAGAGTTCACCGGTTGAGTAGATGAAAGATTGAAAATACCAATTAACCCTTGTGTCAGAGAGTTCGACAGAAAAGGAATGAGAATGTGGAGAAAGTCTGGTGCTGCGTGCTCTCCTTAAAGGAGGAGGCATGCAATTAGGGAGTTCGGAAGAGCAGTGTCCGTTATACTAGCGATAGTAAAGAGAGAGTGAGGTAACATTGCGTCGAAGAGAGAGGGATTGAAGACAGTGAGAAAGAGGCGGGAAATTAATGAGACGAAAAGCCTTTGATTCCACCCGTTCAAGTACGGCTGTGTGTGTTGAGCCACTCCATACATGAGAAGCATACTCCATGCAGGGGCGGACGAGACCCTTGTACTGGTGAAAAAAGTGCGGAGGCGGTACAACACACCTAACCTCTTAGAAACTGTTTTGGAAAGAGAATATATGTGATCTCTCTAGGAAAGATCAAGGGAAAAGGAAACGCCAAGAATGTTAAGAGAAGAGGAAGAATTGAGTTGTGTGTTGCTGAAGGTAAGAGGATAGTCGTGTGAAAGATTGTGACGAGTAGACAGATAGAGGAACTGAGTTTTTGAGGCATTGAAAGCCTCAAGGTTTTCTCTGCCCCAATCGGAGATAGCAGAAAGATCAGAGGTCAGGTGCTCCACAGCCGTCTCATGCCAATCATGCAGTGACTGTTGAAAAGGACGCTTTGGAAAGTGGGTCGAGAAATAAAGAGTGGAATCATCGGCATAGAAGTGAGTAGGACAGGAAGTGCGAATTAAAAGATCATTAATAAATAAAAGGAAAAAAGTGAGTGACAGGACAGAACCCTGAGGAACACCACTGTTGATAACTTTAGGAGAAGAACAGTGGCCATCTACAACCGCAGCTACACATCGGCCAGAAAGGAAATTAGAGGTGAAAGCACAAAAAGAAGATAGAAACCAAAGGATGGCAGTTTGGAAATTAAAGATTTGTGCCAGACTCTATCAAAAGCTTTTGATATGTCCAGCGCAAAAGCAAAAATGTCACCGAAATCCCGAAAGGAGGATGACCAAGAGTCAGGGAGATATAAGATTGCCAGTAGAGCGTCCCTTTCGGAACCCATACTGACTATCTGAAAGAAGATTGTGAGAAGAGTGGTGTTTAAGAATCTTCCTATTAAGAATAGATTCAAAAACTTTATAAAGGCAAGAAATCAAAGTAATTGGACGATAGTTGGAGGGTATGGCTTCTATGGTCACAATGTCTCGTTTTCTGTATTGGTTTGTGAGTACTGAGCAATTCTCAGTTATTGAAAGGACGAGACTCTTCCATAATTTGACCATGATGTTTGCTTTACTGCTGCAGAAACTCCCCCAGATGATTCCCATTATCTTTCTAGCTGTTGTAATTTTAATGTTATAGTGCTCTCTGAATTCTGCATCCAACGTCATTATTACTCCATGATCCATGACTCGTGGACCTGGTGTTATCTGTTTGGCTTGCAAAGTTTTGTACCTTTTTATCTGTAGCACCTTGTTTTTACCATATCTTAGAAGTTGGAATTTTTTTTCGTTGAACTTCATATTGTTGTCTTCTTTCCACTTGAATAATGTTTCAATGTCATTTTGTAATTTTTCTATGTCACCTTCGTTTGATATTTCCTCGCATATCTTTGTGTTATCCGAAAACATAATACAATACTGCCATTAATATCTGCATCAGTGTCTGCAATGATCATTATGAACAGCAAGGGAGCTAATACTGCACCTTGTGGAACAGAGCTCATAACTTCTGAGACTTCCGATTTAACTCCATTTATTACCACTCTTTGTGTTCTTTAAGTCAGAAAATTAAATATCTATCTTCCCAGCTTTCCAATAATTCCTGTATTCTTAAGTTTGTATGCTATAATTTCATGGTCACATTTATCGAAGGTTTTAGCAAAGTCAGTATATATTACATCAATGTTTTGTCTTAGACACAATGTTTCCAATATTTTCTCGTGGTGGTCTAATAGCTGTGATAGGCATGATCTTCAAGCCCTGAAGCCATGTTGGTTTGGATTGTACAAATTCTTTTGTTGTAGGTACAGTAGTAAGTAGTTTGCTTCTAATTATACGTTCAAAGCAATTTATAAAGTGGGAGGTGAGGGCTATTGGCCGATAATTCTTAGGCATTGCTCTGTTACCTCCTTTAAATAAGGAATTTGTCCTGTGTTGAGTGATTTTTTCCAAAGTAAGTCTAGCGGCTTTTTTTTTAATTGGGATTGTTTAACCTCCTTCGCAACAGCTAAGGTCATATGACGGAAGGGACCTACAGTTTTACGTGGGATCCGAACCACGGGTCGCTACATAATCTGGGCGCAGAGGACGGTCTCCCATCCAACTACTACCCAGACCTAATGTCATTTAACTTCGCTGATCTCCGGGAAGCAGTGTTACGACATCGGCCACGAGTAGCCCAAGTATAGCGGCTTGGGAATACTCTCGGACCTAGTATGTTTCATGGACTGCTCTCGATTTTCCTACGAAATTGCAAACAAGGGCAGTCGATGACCCTGATTTTGTTTCTGCAATCGGTTTTCTTGAGAAACCTAATCTAACCTAACCTAACCTAATCGAGTTTCTTATACTATTATTTTCTGCAAGATATCACTAATTCTTGTCATTTTTTTTGTGAATTTTTGTGGCGTAAGCGCCATACCAGCTCGGACTTATTCAAAAAGATGTTGGAGTGTATTGCGTCGTTTCAGTAAATAAATTTATTCAATATCCAATAACATTTTTCTTTATCATTTCTCAAGAAAACCGATTGCAGAAACAAAATCAGGGTCATCGACTGCCCTTGTTTGCAATTTCGTAGGAAAATCGAGAGCAGTCCATGAAACATACTAGTCCCATACTCTCTTCACACTTCTTCAGAAACGTGGCACTCCATGTGTCTGACCCTGATGCCGAATTTTCTCGCATTTGCAATAGAACCTCAATTTCATCTCTTTCCGAGCGAGAACTCTTAAGTCTATTAATAGGTTCTTGCCCGAACTTGTTCTTGGCTAATTTCTATCAATATAAAAAGCATATATATATATATGTGTAGTGGTTATCATATTTGACCGGCAATCGGAAGATCCCGGGTTCGATTCCCGGTGGTTACCTCATTTTTTCATTTGTTCGTTCTCCCTCCTCATCTTGCGCGGAATGTTCTCCTATACAAGCGTCGTTCTTTACGTTAATTATACTGCGTGTTCTTTGCAGTTAAAATGTATATATATATATATATATATTATATATATATATAATAAATATATTATATATTATATATATATACTGTATGTGTGTGTGTGTGTGTGTGTGTGTGTGTGTGCATGTGTGTGTTTGTACTAGTAACACTTCGAAAATATTTAATGGGTATAATGTTGAAGAGTTTTCAGTACAAAATAGCAAAATGAAACTAAAATTATGGCAGAATTTGGTTTTGCCAGTAAATGAATACTGCTTCGTTTTCAAGAGTCTGTACGGGAAACTTGATAATGCAAATATTGTGGACTCTTCATGTCCAAAATAACAGAGAACTAGAAAGCCATCAAGATAAGTTCACCGACAGAAAACATGTAAATTTGTCCTTAATTTAAAAAATAAATAAATACACACTGATATCAACTACAAAAGCTTTACAGATATGCCCGTATTTAGAGTGGTATATGTACAGTTGTGGTATCTATACCTCCTAAGTGTGCATTTGCTGAAAAAATTCTGAAATCCCCGTATTTGCAATAAATTTGCCTAAATTGAGTAAAACGGCATACTTTAAATTTTCGAAGACTACAAATTAAATTACTCTTTCGCGCATTTATCGCGTTTTAAAATGTTTGTAAATTCAGAAAGAAAAAATAAAAGTTTAGAAGCATTCTCGGTCGACAATGTTCAGAATATTAATTTGCTTAGTCTCGATAAAAACAATAATAAAATATTAAATTATGCAAGCACAGCCCCAATATATATATATATATATATGTATATAGGGTGAGTCAAAAGTCATGTCTAAAGAGAAACACTGTAAATATGAAGTTCCTCTTTAGAGAGGACTTTTGACTCGCCATGTAAATCTTTCTTTGGGCAATATCAAGTTCAATGAAATTCTCGATCACTTCTAAATCCCTTGAAGACAAGCTGAAAATAACGCAACTGGGTAGACCAACTCCAAATATAAACCTAACTCAGGCGGCCATTAAAAATAACAAGCCTTATAGTCGAAATTTTAACAGTGACTTATACAAAACATAAGTGGTTGTGTGTGTATTCAGAAAATGCAGCATTATTTTGTTTTTCCTGCTTACCGTTAGGTGGTGATATTTCTTGGACTAAAAGTGGAATCACTGATTTAAATCATCTCTCTGGTAAAATAGATAAACATGAAACATCAACTAGTCACATAATAATGAGGCCAATTCAGCTGTTTTAGGTACAATGAATATAAAAATAAATCGCGACTTGGCTTATAAGAAATCACTTGAGCAGCATGATGAATAAGTTAGGAAAAACAGATATATCTTAGTAAAGCTTATTAAAAGTATTAATTAAATTTTGTGCTAACTTTGAACTTCCCCAAAGAAGTCGCGAAGAAAATGATTTTTCCAAATGGAATATTCTGCTGATTTAGATGCGACTCTAAAAGATCATTTGCAAAAGGCTACTGTGTTTAAAGGGACCCCAATGATAATACATAACGAGTTGTTTTCTTGTTTATTGCAAGTAAGCCGGAATCAAATATTAAAAGAGAGTGTTGCAGCCAATTTTGTCAGCATAATTGCAGACGAAACAACTGATGTAGCCAATATCAAGCTCGTTCCGCTACGATCTTGATAGAAATGTGAAGGAGAGAATTTTGGGACGTTTTAATCTAGCCAATTTTGACAGCATGATTGCAGACGAAACAACTGATGTAGCCAATACGTTCCAGTTAGCTACTGCTTTCCTCTGCGAACTTCATAGTAATGTGAAGGAGAGAATTTGAGGACTTTTTTAATAATCATGAAGCAGCGTCCACTGCCAGTGTTATTTTTTGAACAATTAAACTCTATTATTTCCTATTGTCCTGAAAAATTAATTGCTCAAAGTTATGATGAGGCCACGGTTATGAGCCGACAGCTGGTGTAAATGTTGTCATAAAAAAAAACAGTTCCAAAACACACATTACTACGTTCATTGCTATGCCCACCAAATGAATTTAATAAAGACTTAGCCAGTTTCTCGAATTTCTCAGGTGTGCGAGTTTTTTTTTTTAGAAATTTATCGACAATTCCAACATTTTTCTAATTCTCATCAGAGATGTTCGATGTCAGATGAAGTAATTGGATAAAGATTGCCGAGAACTGTTAAAACACGATGGAATTTTAACATTCGAACATTGAGCAAAGTTTTGAGTATAGTGAAGCGCTTTTTGACCATCTAGACAAAATCCGAAAAAAAAACCCGCAACCTGCAATACGAGATCAAGCAGGAAATTTGCAGAGGCTGCAACAGATTCTATGATACATTTGCATTTTGGCTCACTGTATTTCGTCACATAATGCCTCATATGGACTGCTTCTATAATAAAATTAAAGTCCCGAAATACTGACGTAATTCTCATAAGACAAGCAGTGAAATAAAAAAGGCGAGAAAAAAAATGGCTACAATAATAAAAGAAACTGCTGAAATTCCTTATGTTTGCGAATTGAAGAGAGCAAGATCATCAGATACTTCATTTAATTATATTAGTAATGAAGTTTCTGCAATTGAAGTACGACTTTACTGCTCATTTAGTTGCAGTAAAACTTTTTCAAACAGAACACTATCCACTTTATAGAAATTAATTTCCCGTTGAAACTTTTACTAAAACAATCACTGTTTGTTCTTTTTTAAACAATATTAGGCTTAAATCGGAACTTGAAGGTGGTCTATTGCAGAGAAGATTTTAGTGGGCATCAGGGATCCATTTGCTCTCTTAAATGCATTATTGAAAATAGAATGGAAGAAACCTTTAAAAGAAACATTAAACTTATTAGGAATTTTAGTTACATCTCCAATGGCAGCTTGTGTACAAGATTGCGCAAAATTATAAAATTGTCCGCGATACTATCTGTGCAGTTAAAAGTGTGTGTGTGTGTGGATATTCCGGAAGTTCCTTTCCTTGCCTCTACTTTTACAATCACGTCGGAAATTCTTTTACCTCGCTTTCTCTCCTCATTGCCAGAAGTAAACATGGTGGTGAAATTCAAACACATGGGCGGAAGCCCACATGAAAATGCAGAATTCATCATGATTCCTGAAAGACCGCGCCAAATTTTCACGTCAAATCTTATAAAAGCATGAGTCCATTTCCATTCACTCACTCTCTACTCTCCAACCTTCGTTGCTAAAACTCCGATCCGATCTACCATACTCGACGGCGATCCCGCAACCTTGCTCGACCTCATTCCTCCGGCCTTCGCTTCATTGAACATCCGTTCATTCGACCTTCGAATCTCATTTCGGTTCAACAAGAACTTCATCACCGCTGCAAGCCTCCTACCAATTCGTCCGCCACCGTAATCGCTGTCACTTTCACAAACTCAGTCCGTCTTCAAGCATCATCATTTATCTTGCTCACAAGCTCTCGCTTCTCACAGCCTAAAAGTACCCATCACAAACTCAGGTCTGTAACTTTTTGCATAGGTCCAACTCGGCCTATAAGTTTTACTGCGTCGATCTAGGCTACTTGTTATATAGGCTAAAACTCGGACAAACTCTCAGCCTAACCACATAAGTTATCTGAATTGTTCTTTCAATACCGCCAAATCGGACTCGCATATTTTGTTATTGTAATACCACAAGTAGGCTTATTGGTGTTTGTTAATTACCATATATTTTGTCATTCTAATTACTGGTTTTAACTCCATTGCATTATTAAACTCTTGTCCTGTATAAAATCACTCCTTTATTTTCAACAATCATTAATCGTGATATTGTATAATTCCTGATAAAATAACTGTTAATCACTGTAAATATTTATTCACTTATTTGGCTAATTAAGCAAAAACTACAAAGCTTTTTTATCTCCTTTATTAAATTCGTTATTTATTACAGCGGGCCTACGGTCCAGAAACCCATGGGTAACTTTTGTTTTGCTTCCGCCCCAATTGTTCAAAGGTCAAGCTTGTTGTCCCACCTTAGACCTATAGCTTATCATGGAATCCGAACCACAACCCACCACAGGTGGTCAGAAGTTACAAAGTCCTCGCACGGACTCGATCTCACGACCTCCCGATCAGCAACCCAGCGTCTTAACCACGAGGCTACCCAGGGTACCCGTTTATCTACCAACCAGTTTTTTGATATAGAAAAAGGAACAGCTGGGTGAGTTGAGCACCGCTCGCCATAGCCAAGAATCAAATCAGAGGGCTGTGGATAAGTAGTCAGCGATGTAACCACTATAGAAATGCCCCTACCAGGATTCGAACTCGGGACCTCCTGAAGAGTCGCGAATACTGCCATCACTATTCACTGCTACAATAAACGTGTATTTATAAATGTTATTGTATATATATATATAAATTTCAACCTCTCAGATGTTCCGTGCGATGATTCCTCATTTCACAGTCAGAATTGTTGCCCCTCCTCTTGAGTTGGTTTGATGTAGTAAAGAGTCGGTTTTTTGCGCTCTCCACTTCACATAGGCAGGTACTCCTGGCTCATCTGGAATTGTTCTGAGCCAGGGGTCTAGTGTCCTTTTGAAGATATCCACTGCTACACCACTCATGTTCCTTAGTTCCTTGGGCAGCTGGTTAAACAGTCTTGGTCCTCTTACAACAAAACTATTTTGCTTCAGGGTTGAGGATGTTTTCTGTCTAGCATTTAATTTGGGAACACGACACATTCTTCCTTTCCTACTTTCTACTGTTTGAACGATTATAGGGTTGAAAGTAAGATTAGGGACTAGTTCCTCCATTATTATGAAAGTGTAAATAATGGTGTACCTATCTTCTTTCCAGCAAATATAAACTTAATTCACGTAACCTTTCTTAGTAATTTAGTTATTTGCATCCATTGATCTTGATTGTGAAGCTTCGCTGAATCCCTTCGACTTGACTAAAGTAGTATGGCCGCAAACAAGACGAGTGCAGAGCAATTGCAATGTTGATCAAATGAGTGCCAGTGCCACTCACACCCACCCCCTTGTTGCAGGGTGACAACCCCCACGCCCTTGTTGCAGGGTTCCAACCTCCACCCCAGTGCCAACCCCAGGGTGCCTCCACAAAAAGAGGGGATTCCCTTAGCAAGCTGGGGGGAGTCCACCTAGCCTCTTTGAGGGAGAAGTTGGGACGGCCTCACCCCCCAAAAGGGGTTACCTAACCTAAGAGAGAGAGAGAGAGAGAGAGAGAGAGAGAGAGAGAGAGAGAGAGAGAGAGAGAGCGGAAGACAGAGCATCCATTGCCTGCGAGGTGCAGGCGCATAATAAGAGATCTTCATAGCTTCACCGGATTTAGAAGTGTCTTTCAGCCAGTTGGCGTAGAAGCCAATGCCTCCAGGCATTATCAGTCAGTTGGCACAGTGTATATAACTATATATGCGTTCGTAGGTCTTCAACTCCCTCCGTCATCCCCCCCCCCACACACACATATTCCTTTGTATAAAAATGTATAGATTTAAGAAACTTGCATTTACAATAGGTTACAAAAGTCCCAGCAACGCTCTTTTAAATAATAATAATAATAATAATAAATATACTCAGATCTTCTCTCTCAAAAACTTTGATTTCACGTTTAACTTTTTAAAATAATTTTCAGTTTTAGACGTTAATACCTTTCAGAGAAGCTAATCCCTTTCTGAAAATTTGATAATTACACCTTTCTGGAATTTTTAAATAAATACCTCTTTTAATTCTGTGTAATTTCTCCATTAAAATCCATATTTTTCGGGATAAACTACTGTTTTATCTGTCGTCCTATCACATTGGTGGATGCTTTGATCCACTATCCAGTGTTGAATTATCTCGTACCTCCACAAAATTCTGCTGCTAAAGAAATTCATACCTCCTTTTCTGAATAATGCGTCGGAGATACAGGTAAGGTAATAAAACATTTTACGCCAACCAGTGTTGGATTATTTCGCACCTGCATCAAATTCTACTGCTAAAGACCTTCCAACTTCCTTTCCTGAATAATCCGTCGGAGATACAAGTAAGGTAATAAAGCATTTTACGCCAATTTACTCTTTTAAAACACGAGTTTTAAAAGAGCTTTCTCTTGACACAATAAACATTTTAAAAACTTTGATGGCTAATCCGATGTTCTCCCGCCATCATTTCTGATAATTGTCGTTTTTAATTTTTTAAAAATCAGTTTTCAGTTTTAGGTGATTGTAAAAACGGATGTCACTAAACAACTTCATATATATGTGTGTGTGTATTTATATATATATATTAGTTATTTTTTTGTACCAAGATTATAACAGACCGGCGCCTCTGCACCTGGAACTAATGAAACAAAACAGACCTGTGTGGAAGGTGACAGGTAAAATTTCGAAAAACATCTGACATCTGTTATTTTTGCCTTATATACACTTCGATATACGTCAGATTGCTCGACACCTTAGAAAAACAAATTTTATTTTCCAAGCAAAACTCTCTCTCTCTCTCTCTCTTACGGTCCTGTTCCTTTTCTGAAAGAAATCTATGGAATGAATAAGTCACATTTGGTAAAGACACGCCGCCCAGAATTCGCGGCTCGTCTAATTACAACTCAATGGGTGGAGGATGAGAACGAATCCAGGATCTCTGGTTGGTGTAAAAACTCGCTCTCACAGAGTAAACTCGCGGATCGAATATTGGGGTGGGGCCAATCGGGGTCACGTATATAAAAGGGAACATTTTCAGCTGGATCCCACAACAGTTATTTTCACCAGTAAATAAACAAACACATTCCCTCCGTCATGATTCACTGACAAAAACGTTACTGCTCCAAGCAATTGTTTGAAGACTGGGACCTCTCTGCAGGGGCTACACTTCATCTTTTCGCAGCGGTGGACCTGAACGCCCTACTTTCAACGCAATTAATTGCAGAAATTTGCGACGGCGGGAAAGAACCAGCGGGTGAAGAAGCCATTGAGATGTGAGTAATTACGGAATAATTTAGTTTGTGATTCATTCTCGGGCTATATACATCGTATCATTCAGTGCTTAACCCTTGCAGTTGTTAGTTAATTTATAAAAAGCCATAATAAACGAAGTGAAAGGAAATCTGCCCAGGGGTCCGAGACTCTGCGACGGGGCTTAGTATCCCAGCTAATCTTCCTTCCTGTGAATGTCATTTAGACAGTGAATTTTTTTTATGCGATGAAGGCGTCCTTTGAAAATGAAATTTTATTATGCGTTTGTTTCCCTGTACGTGTTACTAAAAAAATTATAGTAATTTCTACAGGTTGGTTTTTAGAACTACTAAAACTTTAAAGGTAGGGAAATGCTGCGATCCCGGGTTCGTTCCCCGTGCTGGCAGATGATGCGTAGTACATCCAGCTAATCTTCCTTTTGAGCCACGTTAGAATAGTTTCTTTGTGTTTATTATTTGATCCGGGTACTCTCTCCTGCATTTTCTCTTATTGTAACTCTCTCTTCATATATATATATATATGTTTATGGAAGTATATGTTAACAACCCGGTCTCGGGTTTGTTACCTATGCTGACAGATGATGCGTAGCACATCCAACTAATCCTCCTTTTGAGCCCAATTATTATAGTTGCTTCGTGTTTATTAATTGATCCAGGTACCCTATCCTGCATTTATTCTTATTGTAACTCTTTCATCCTATGTATATATATATATATATATATATATATATATATGTATACACATATGTTTATGGAAGTATATGTTAAGAACCCGGTCCCGGGTTCGCTATCCGGTGCTGGAAGATGATGCGTAGCACATCCAGCTAATCTTCTTTTTGAGCCAAGTTAGGATAGTTGCTTCGTGTTTATTATTTGATCCGGGTACGCTCTCCTGCATTTTCTCTTATTGTAACTCCATGTAACTCTCTCTTCCCACATATATATATATATATATATATATATATATATATATATGGAAGTATATGTTAAAGACTCGGTTAGGTCACCTGCTTGCTATTTATTATTTGATCCGGGCGCCCTAATCAGCATTTTATCTTATTGTAACTCCTTGTAACTCTCTCCTCCCATATATACACATCGCGGTGTCCTGACACATAAATGCATGTTTACTACAGATCACTGTGCTACGCTTTCTGTAATTAATGTATTCTATTAAGTATCTAGAGAGTGAATTTTGTTTATCAAATAATTACGTGTAAACATTTATTTAAAATTAGTTTGTGAAATGTTTCATTAAAATAGCATGTATCCTCAATTTTATATATATATATATATATATATATATATATATATATATACATGGAAAAAATGGATTTTAATTAAAAAAGATTCAATGTGGATGATTCGTTTAATATCTGCCAGGTGCTCGATACCCTGTGACAGTGCTTAGTCATCCAATATGATCATTATTAGAAAAATGTATGAGCTTTCAAAATATTTTTGTCTACAACCGTATCCTTTCTCCTTATAGGTCCGATGCGGAACTCGATCATGTTATAGCTACTTCTCGTCACAGTTTTGAAGAAAAGCAAATAGTAGACGCCGATTTGGAGGTTTTAGAGCGCAGTCAACCCAGTGACCTGAATACCGAAGTCGAAGTATTGGCTCACATCCGGTCCAACGATTGCCAGGTCGTCGGGGAAGTAATGTAACCTTTTTGTCTTTTGGTTAAGAACAAGACACAGTGTATTGTCATCAATTTATTAAATGGTTGAAATCATGTTTTATAAATTGATACAATTACACCTGACAGAACTAGCATCCAATAAATAAGCTACAGAGCACAAGACTAACATTATAGGGGGACATCTTATATTTTACACAATACATCGAGTGCGCACAAATTGGAACTTTTTTTTTATCTGCACGCATACCAATTCATAATTCAGCTTGTCGCAAAAATCGAATAATTTAAAAAAAATTATAAATCCCCTCGCACGTGACATGTGCATGAGAAATGCACTAAAATATTCTTGTAATCGGTGGGGATTCCAGACAATTTCGGGAATAAGCAACTGTTCGAGATATTTTACAATAACAGGGTTACTGGGTTACTCCAGGAATGAGTCCCCAGTGAATTAAAATAATACATTCTTTCCCTATTTTTAAAGTATATTGCGAACCAATGAATCCCCTCGCCCCCAACAATGTCCGTGTTTATAATAATTCCCCCACATTTTCTCGTAGTTGGTAATTTCAATGTTTATTCTTCGCAAACACAGATAAATTTGGAGCGTGTGAGTCGGTCACTATTCATTACTCTCTGAAGTGTATTCGCCTACATTTTAAAAGTCAGTGACTACGTTCCTGAAGCGGTCGGCCTCAATTAGGGCTTGTGACTCGAGGTATACTAGTAAACTAATAGAAGCGCCTATCGGGTTGAAGAATTCCAATCTGACTGAGATGTTCCCACTTTGTTGTGGACTTAAGTGTGTCTTTACACTAGCAGATAAGTCGGGGGTGATATCAAACGGGTAAAAGTTAAATTGATCGATGAACTCTTTCTGCGTTACCCCAATCCCGAGCTCATCACAAGCACTTGCAATATAGGATAGATTACTATAAGCTCTCGCGCAAAGCGGGAACACAGCGTCTGATGAGTAATCCGTATCCATAGTCCCACCCAATGCAACGCCATTGACGTATAGAGTTATATTTTTAAGTCCGAAATTCTCGAAATTAAAGGCTTTCTTTTTATATTTTCCATTTGTCGAAGCGTCATCCTGTATTCCAATTAATAACCTTTCAGGTAGAACTGCCAGGGCCAACCCTGCTGGCGCCGTGTATAATTTGATCTGTACTCTGTTAATTGCGTATTTTACTGTTGCGTGTATTAAATTTTTTTCAGTTTCTAATTGTTTAACAGAGCTTAATTTCACTCGGCACACGCGGAAATATGTTTCCATAACGTGAATCACAACGGGTTTTGCGCCTTCTTCTTGATCAGGCCCCAGATTTATGCAGATCTTAGGATTCGTGCGGGTGAGCTTTAATTTCATATCCACCCCATTCAAAAGCAGCGTCTCCTGGAATGTGAAATCTGAATGTAGACGTCTAAAATGCTCATATATCTTGTTTTTAGAATTTTTAAATTTGTCCTTTATACTGCTTTCGTCTTTTGGCTGATAATAGCCCTGGCAGTTAAAAAGGTATCTTTCGCTTCTTTAAAAAAGTTGACGACATTTTCCACATAGGCTCGTAGGTGATAATAACCCGTTCCTGCCGAAATGTTGACCTGGTTTAAATACACCTCACACTGACTGAATATGGAGTGTGGAAAGTTAGTTTTAGGGTATGCAAAATAATTATCATCGCAGTCCGTTCCATCAGAATGGGCTACACGTAATTTAGCATAAATGTGCATGCAGCTTGGATCAAAAAAGTAAGGGCCTGAGCTAGGTATCATGAATTCTTTAGGGGCACTCGGTGAACTAATTGTGTTTAATGGGTTAATTGTAATAAAGTCACTATGCTCAATAGAAACTTGTGTTGAGGCATATCAAAGAGGGACAGCTCCGATTTACAACATTGTGAGCTACATGGATGGATGAAACGCGCCATGGCGAGTCAGAAATAGTGCCACCTCTCTCGACAAATAGTAATCAGCCTATGATTCGTGAGAGTAATGTCCTCAGCTTATATCAGTTAAAAAAATTATTAACCATAGGTTTCATTCGTTCAGAACACTTCTTCTTTTTTGATGTCCTTTCACATTTAACGCCACGTGTTGGTAACCCCTTCTTCCGGACAGCCCTCATCTTCTTCCCGCCATCACGCATTTTTCTCTTTGCATCTTTGATGATTTCGTCCCGTGTACGTTTTAAATGTTTTTTTTAGAACTTCTTCAGGTTTATCTCCACCCATTATGTCTTCTACCGCGTTAAAACCTGATTGTAATGCTTTCCTCCCAAGGTATCTGGCCCCCTTCTTCAACAATGGGACAGCCGTGCGTAGTACGGTTGAAAAAATGGATCCAAGCCCACTCCCACGTTGATATCTCACCCCTCGATAGACTGTGAAAAGCTTTGGGGTCATTATAACTGAAAGCGACGAAACTGTAGCTTCACTGTTAAGCTCCCATCACCGAATGGGATATTTTTTCCCTCAATCGTTCTTATATATAATGAGATATTGGTTAATAGATTAATCGCAACATTCACATAATGGGGCTTGTCATTTGTAATGCTCAAACTCTTCCCTCTTTGGTTGGGAATATGTGCACTTTGGTGCATTCACAACGCGTCGTGGCTGTTTTTTTCGCTCACTGAGCGATTTCGATGTGTGGGCGTAACATATATATATATATATATATATATATATATGTATATTCCTTCCTTTTCAACCTTTCAAACGTTCTGTGCGATGATTCCACATTTCACGAAGGCAAAGATTGTCGGCCGTCCTTCCGAGATGGCCTGGTGAAGTAGAGAGTTAGTTTTTATACACTCCATCCCACATAACCCGTTATCCACGGCTCATCTGGGTTTGTTCTGAGCCAGACGTCTAATCTTCTTTTGAAGATGTCTGTCGCAGCCCCACTCGTGTTCCATAAGTCCTTGGGCATCTGGTTAAACAGTCTTTGTCCTCTCGCAACAAGACTATTTTTCTTCAGGATTGTGGATGTTCCCTGACTAACCTTTAATTTGGGGGACGACACAGTCTTCCTTTCCTACTTTCCACTGATGTTTGTCGGGTTATAGGGTTCAGAGTAAGAATGGGGACTAGTTTCTACACTATTTTCAAGTGTAAATAATGATGTATCGCCCCCTTCTTCCTTCCAGTAAATATATGACTAATTCCTTTCCCAGTAATTTATTTCTTTGCACCCTTTGATCTTGGCTGTGAAGCTTCTCTGAACTCTTCTATCTATCTAATGTCATCTTTTGTATATGGACATGTTAGGATCGAACAGTATCCCAACATGGTTATGATCAGCGTTTTCAAGAGAGTAGTCGTTACATTCCTATCCCTCGTTTAGAGGTTCTCAGTATCTGCACAATTATTCTTTTTACTCTGTTTACTGCTATCTTATCTTGTGTTGTAAATCTCGTGTATATACAGTATATATATATATATATATATATATATATGTTCGCCACCAGCTTTGACTCTCTTCCCATTTCATTGTCAACCCTGGTGAACTAGCTTACAGCTTTTCTATCCTAAATGACCTGGAGCAGATTACCCTACTCTTATCCCCGGTTGCATTAGAGATAGGCCCAATATTCTGGATTTATTTATTACCTCTCATCCTTCTTCTTACTCTGTGAAACTTTTCTCTTCGTTGGGGACCTCCGATCACAATCTTATAGCTGTTTCCTCTCCTATCGCTCCAAGTATGGCTTTTGGATCCTCCGAGAGGAGGCGCCTTTGGTCCCTTCAGCACCACTATTGGGGCGCCCTTAGGCAGTAATTCTGTGAATTCCCACGGAATGATTACCGCATCCGTGGCCGGGGCCGTTCTGGGTGTGCTGAGCGCATCAGAGATTTGATTCTCTCGGGTATGGAGGTGTACATTCCATATTTTATCCCTACTGCTAATGCTAAAAAACCTTGGTTTAACTTTACTTGTTCTAATGTTATCCGCAACAGAGTGTATTCAGTATGAATATGTCATTCGTACAATAAGAAAGGTGTACCTTTGGCGAGGTTCACAGACCCCGAACCAGACTCAGAAAGCTAATGAGTGTGTGTGTGTGTGTGTCGACGGGTGTTGTGGAAGCTGCATGATGCCTTGAAGCACAATGTTTAAAACTCAAAGTTTGAGAAGTACTTCGTACATGTTTAATTTTATTGAATTTTTTTTATGGCTTATAATTAGCAGCTATTTTGTAAAATTATTGTCATATCATATAGCTATACGCGTGTTTAGGGAAAAACAGAAAGAATCGCGAAAATAGGTTGATAAAATATCATTCATATATTAGCATTATAAAAACTAGAGGAGGCCCGGCCTCCCATGCCTTCTCTGAAACACCGTCTCTGCCGACTTGTGAAGATTGGGCCTGCGTAAATTTCATTCATAAAGTATTACTATTACCATTTTCTTTGCTTTTCTAAGTTCTTTCTTTCTTTGGTGTATGTATATATGTGTGTATATAAATGAGGCGGGACGCTACAGAGAGATCGTCTGTACATCGACCCTGAATCATCGTTGGAACTCACATAAACTATATATATATATATATATATATATATATATATATATATATATATATATATATATATATATATATATACTGTATATATATATATATATATATATATATACTTTATGTATCTCCTCGTTAACGTCGTTGATTTTTCGTGTGATGGTCTCTCTTCACACGAAGGTCAAGCTGGTGGTCCATCCCCTAGGCCTGACTTGGTTGAAGAGCGAGTTGGCTTCTTGCTTTATTTTCGTTATCTGATTTTGTGTTTCGAATTTCATATCATCGGTCATTATTACTCAGATCGAGCGCTTTCATGCTTCTCTGATTTTCCACGTCTATCTGGGATATAATATGCAGTCTGTTTAAGTTCCTCATTTCTACCATATCTCAAGAGCTGAAATTTCTCGATATTAAATGTCATATTGTTGTCTTCTGACCATTTGTATATTTTATTCGTATCCCCCTGCAATCCCTCCACTTCATTTACATCGCTGATTTTTCTGCTGATCTTTGTATCGTCTGCAAAGGATGTTACTATACTGCTGGTGTTTGCTTCACTGTCTATATCTGTTAGCATGATAATGAACAGGAGTGGGTCCCAGTACAGTACCTTGTGGTACTGAGCTACGTACTCCGATTCTGATGATGATATACCTTGAATTTTGACGACCCGTAGACGTTCTCTGAGGAAGCTGTAGATCCATTTTCTCACTTTGCCTGATATTCCCATATATTTCATTTTATGTGCTATTATACCATGAACACATTTGTCGAAAGCTTTAGCAAAATCCGTGTATATGACATCGTAGTTGTCATTGCCTTCTATTGCATCTAGGATATTGATATAGTGCTCTATTAGTTGTGATAGGCATGATCTACCTGTTCGGAATCCGTGCTGATTTTCGGTGAATCTTTCCAGTGTCTCCAAGAAATCGAAGATGTTCTCTCTAACTATTCATTCAATTACTTTATGAGGTGGGTCGCCAATGACACTGGTTCTTTGCTTGAGATCTACCTCGTCCTTTATATATATATATATATATATATATATATATATATATATATATATATATATATATATATATATATATATATGGGCAATGTTTGCTCTTTTCAAGATGCTCGATATTTCCCCAGTGTTTATGGATGTTCTCCATATACAGTACCAAGGTGTAGCTATTTCATATTTACAATATTTAATCAATAATGCGTTCCAGTTGTCCGGACTTGCAGCTGAATGCGATTTCATTTGCCTTATAACTCTCGCTACATCTTCTGGGGTAAAAGCAAAGCCTGTTATACTAGGGTGTGTCGAATTTTTCAACTTTCAAATTCCAAATATGAGGGGCGCTAAAAAGTTGCAGCATGACTTAGGAATTCTAAAGATATTTTTGTTAATTTAATATAATTTAGTTTTGCTTGGTAAGAAGCTACATAAAAATAGTGACTTTTTTTACTTTTTTGTGGAATTATATAATAATTATTATATTAATAATTATATATGCTGTATATACAGGGTGTTTGAAAACTTTCTGTACAAATTGTAATGGTGGATAGGCAACACCAAGACAAACCCTTTTCGTCTATAAGTGTATGTCCGCTGACGTCACCATTCGGCGCGAGAGGGCGCCGCTGCAATTGGCTAAAAGGTGAAGTGGGCTAGATTCGCGCTTGCCGCGGGCATTCTTAAATCGGACGTAGTACGCGTAACATGGAGCGCTTCACGACTGCTGAGATGGCTGACATGCATATGGTGTATGGGGCTACCAATGGAAACGGAAGAGCTGCTGTGAGGTTGTACCGACAGCGCTTCCCAAACAGACGTGTGCCAAACCACCAAACGTTTGCGCATTTGCATCGGCGACTGCGAGAAACTGGAACATTCCATGCAAACATGCATGACACTGGTCGGGAGAGAAACGTGCGCACTCCTGACATGGAAGAAGAAATCCTACGACGATTTAAGGACAATCCAAGCGCAAGCACGCGAGGTGTTGCACGTATCCTCGGTGTGAACCACGACCTGGTCTGGAGAGTGTTGCACGAGCAGCAGTTACATCCGTTTCATCGTCAGAGAGTCCACGCATTACAACCTCGGGATTACCCTCTTCGTGTGGAATTCGCACGCTGGTTTCTGCAGCAGACAGCGGTGCAGCCTAATTTTTCGGCTTATGTGCTGTTCTCAGATGAGGCCTGTTTCACACGTGAGGGTGTGTTTAACATGCACAATTCTCACGTGTGGGCGCACGCAAATCCACATGCTACATGGGTTTGTAATGCCTGGACTCTCTGATGATGAAACGGATGTAACTGCTCCTCGTGCAACACTCTCCAGACCAGGTCGTGGTTCACACCGAGGATACGTGCAACACCTCGCGTGCTTGCGCTTGGATTGTCCTCAAATCGTCGTAGGATTTCTTCTTCCATGTCAGGAGTGCGCACGTTTCTCTCCCGACCAGTGTCATGCATGTTTGCATGGAATGTTCCAGTTTCTCGCAGTCGCCGAGGCAAATGCGCAAACGTTTGGTGGTTTGGCACACGTCTGTTTGGGAAGCGCTGTCGGTACAACCTCACAGCAGCTCTTCCGTTTCCATTGGCAGCCCCATACACCATATGCATGTCAGCCATCTCAGCAGTCGTGAAGCGCTCCATGTTACGCGTACTACGTCCGATTTAAGAATGCCCGCGGCAAGCGCGAGTCTAGCCCACTTCACCTTTTAGCCAATTGCAGCGGCGCCCTCTCGCGCCGAATGGTGACGTCAGCGGACATACACTTATAGACGAAAAGGGTTTGTCTTGGTGTTGCCTATCCCCCATTACAATTTGTACAGAAAGTTTTCAAACACCCTGTATAATGCACTGCTGTTTTTGCTTATTTCACAGGTTGAAACATATTCATCAGTGTGCTGAAGATTACTTGTCCGTCAGTGCTACCATCCTAACCAGTGGGAATTGACCTACAATGGCTTCTAAAAGGAGGACAAGACTGGGGACATTCACACATATGAGCAACCTAATTGGAACTGGTAGAGAGTTGTTGCCCTCTGAACTCCCAACTCTGCGAGACATTCTGAAATATGGGCAACTGCTAAGAGAACAAAGTGGTGAGGATGTGAGAAACTACCCAGCAGCCAGTCTTGCAAAGGACATTTACCCTAAAGTGCTTGAAAAGTGGGAACGAGCAAACAGTTCTTTTGTAGCCCCCGTTGTAAATTCACGAGTCACAATCTTAAACAAGATCCAAGAGAGCTGGGAGCAGGCCAAAAACATATCTCTTGGGAGAGGAAAGCTACATGTCAAAGAGGCTTTCATTGCAAAACTTGACAAGCTTTTTGACATCCTCAGTTGCAAGTGTAAAATTGTTCTCTGCTCTGAATTTGGCTGCCTTGCAGATGCTGGTTGCAAAAACGAAACTCACATTAACTGTACATGCCCTAGGGAGATGAAGATCCCGTGAAGGAACTTGCTTTCATTAAAGGTCAGAGAGACAAGTCTGGTTCTATTGGACCACATCAGATTGGCTTGCCAGATCAACCTGAGCACAACAGACAAGTCAAAAAGCAGAAGCGGCAAGAAGACGAAAGAAGAAGGCTTGCTGAATATAAGCAGACAAGTAAGCAGGATGTTTCAATGCCATCAAATGAAATAATTTTCTCTGATGATGAAAATGAAGAACAAATAGCTGATGCTCAAGATGGAAAGGATGGAAGTTATGAAGTGACATTAGAAATACCAAGCACGTCTTCAACTTCCAATAAAAAGCCAGAGTACAACACATTAGAAATACCTAATGTTGCTATGCATAGCATCAGATATGGTGTTGGCCTGCGCGCCACAGCTGCCATCACCACTGCTGCCTTTATGGATGCTGGCTTGATCACTGAAGAAGACAAGAGACTTGTAGTTGATCACAATAAAGTCAAGAGGGCCCAAGAAAAAGTTATGAGATCCCTGGATCAGGAATTTGATGATCTTTGTAAGAAGGGTGAAATTGACTGCATCTTCTTTGACGGCCGTCAAGATACAACTAAAGTTATGCTGAAAGCAGACAATTCAGATCGTCAGTTCCCCAGCATCATCAAAGAAGAGCATTATTCTGTGTGCAGTGAGCCAGGTGGAAGATATCTCTACCACTTCACTCCTGAGAAAGGCTCAACGAGAAAAAAACCTGCTGAAGTTATTGCTGATAATCTTGTAGATTTCATGAAGAAGAAGGGCATTGATAAAAGCCTGCAGGCCATTGGAGGTGATTCTACAAATGTTAACACTGGCTGGGAGGGTGGTTCCATACATTGGGTAGAGGTCAAGCTTTGCCGTAAGCTGATCTGGTTGGTTTGTGCCCTCCACACTAACGCGTTACCCCTGCGACACTTGATCACAGCACTGGATGGGAAGA
Organism: Bathynomus jamesi; assembly: GCA_023014485.1. Classification (NCBI taxonomy): domain Eukaryota; kingdom Metazoa; phylum Arthropoda; class Malacostraca; order Isopoda; family Cirolanidae; genus Bathynomus; species Bathynomus jamesi. Next base: position 287,379 of record JAJOZX010004484.1, read on the forward strand.
CCTTGTCTAACAACAAGTGGACAGGTAACATTGGCAAGATGCTAGACACTGCAACCGAACTTGAAATTGATCCTTCATTCACCAAACTCTCAATTGGAGAGCCTCTTACTTCACTGAGTGACAATGTCGTAAAGGATCTCTACTGATCAAGCGTACGGGTATAGGATCACACAGGCCATAAGGACAGGAGAACTTCCCACAGATCTGGCCCTTCTTGAAATTGGTCCAGTGAGCCATTCAAGGTGGTTGACAACAGCAAACAGGCTTTGTCGCATATGGGTTTCAAAACATGGCCTTAAAGGCAAAACCCTCAACAACTTAAGACTGATAGTGGAATACATTGTTGGTGTGTACTACCCCTGTTGGTTCAACATCAAAGTAAAACACTCTTGGGTGGAAGGCCCACGCCACATCTTGTTTCAGCTGCGGCTAGTTAGGCTGCAAAAGAAGGCTGTATTGGATGCTGTTTTGCCAACCATCAAGCGCTCAGCATGTATGCATTCAGCGAAATGATAATCCAGACACTCTTGTGCTCAGATGACAGTGAGGAGAGAGAGCTGGTGTCCAAAAGATTGTTGACATGAGGGGTGGAGATGATGACACACTTGGAGATCTTTCTGTACGTCCCAGGAAGACACCTTCCATCAACCCCAGTGCTTCTTCCGTGTTGGGGCTGACAGACTGGTCTGACGGGGTATTGAACCTCCTTTGACATGTAAACTGACTATAGCGGAAGTAAAGAAGTTCTTTGACAAGCCTATGCAAGTTCCATGTGGCCCTGTCATGCTCAGTCAATAGAGAGGTGTGTGAAACAAGTCACAGAGGCAGCAGGCAGGGTGTATACACATGAGAAACGTGAGGGCTATATCAGAGGCCAAGAAGCAAGTCGGCGGCTGATGTCCAAGAACGAATCAAAGCAAGACTTGATGAAACTTGTTGTTTAAATATTTTTTTTTACTGATGTCATTACTTTCTAATGTTGTTTTATGATTACAAGGATATGTTTTATGATTACTAGGATATGTTTTATGCAGAGAAACTAAAATTTTTATAGCATTACCTGACATTTTGAGAAGCTAAAATTAATAAATGTTGTTTTCCGAGAGCAATTTACGTGCTTTTTAATCAAACGTAGATTTACCAAGCTAAGTTTTGAGCAATCACAAAAATAATAGCAGATTTGAATTCTTCACATCCAAAAACATATTTTTAAAACCCCTCAGTGAAGGAATTGGCAAAAATTAATTTTCACCTCCCAAATTGACACACCCTACTGTTATACACTCTCTTTGCAATTTCTCTTCAAAAAATGCATCGATGTCGGGTATAGCTTTGTCGCTTTTTGGGATACTGAAAACTGATTCATACTGGTCTCTTATTGTTTCAGATATTTCTTTTACATCGTCATTTAGTTCATTATTTCCCTTCCTTAAGATCCCGATGGCTTCACTTGTTTTTGTTTCCCTTTTCGCATAGAAGTAATTTGGATTTTTCCTTTATTGCTTATAATATATATATAGATATATGTATGTGTGTATATATATATATATATATATATATATATATATATATATATATATACAGGTTGTCCAATAAGTCCGGCATCATAGGAAACAATAAAAAAAGGCAAAACAAAAGCTTTTATTTACAGAACGTGCTCAATATGTCCACCATTGTTTTCAATATACAAATTCAGACGTGATACCCAGTCAGCAAGCACACGGTGAATGATGTCAGGAGTAATGGTGTTACATGCCCCAATAATGCGCTGCCGCAAATGTTCAACACTCCTAATTTTCTCTGCGTATACCAGCGCTTTCAAGTGGCCCCAGAGATAAAAATCTAGTGGCGTGAGATCCGGGCTTCTAGCTGGCCATTCCACAGGCCCTCGACGTCCTATCCAATGACCAGGGAATTGTTGGTACAGGTATTCCCTTACTTGGGTGCTGTAATGTGCAGGAGCGCCGTCTTGCTGGAACCATGTTGGGAAATTTCCTTCTTCATTCAAGACACTGGGAAATGCTTCTTCCTTGAGCACACGTAGGTAGGTGCCTCCAGTGACATGTTCATCGAAAAAGAGGGGCCTATGATGCGATCCTTCCAAATGCCACACCATACTATCACCCGAGATGCACCTTGTTCCTTTGAAGAGGTATACCAGTGAGAGTTGTTTTGAGACCAGTAGCGGGTGTTCTGTCGATTTACCTCACCATTTCCATAAAAAACAGCCTCGTCACTGAACAGAATGGTGGACGAGAAATTGGCATCCCGAGCATAAGAAAAATATGAATTATGATTTGTAGAAATAGAAAAATATGAATTTCCCCTATGATGCCGGACTTATGGGACACCCTGTATATATGAAAATTATCTCACGAAAGTAACACGTGAATGATGTTTATGATGAGAAGAACCACGAAAAAAAAGGAAACACCGATTGGTGTTCAAGCACTTTCGCTTAGTGGTTCTTTTCATCATATATATATATATATATATATATTATATATATATATATATATATATATATATATAATATATACCGCGCAGCCTCGTAGCAGCTCCGTGTATTGTTCTGTCTTCACACACAGACAATGTTGGGGGGATCTTGCCTGTAGGCCTGGTGAATGAGTGAATGAGCGAATTGTTCTCTTGCACTCTCTGCCACGCATATCCAGGTACACCGGGTTCATCTGTTACCGTACTGGGCCAAACATCTAGTCTTCTTTTGAGGACTTTAACTTTCTGCCTGCTGTGGCGCTCCTGAGATTGTTTGGAAGCTGGTTAAAAAGTCTTGGATCCCTGACAACAAAGCTTCAGTGTTGAATAGATCTAATGCCTCTCCCTTAATTTGGGGATACTACACTGTATACAGTATATATATATATATATATATATATATATATATATATATATATATATATATATATGGCTGAGAAGCACAATCCTAAGGAATGGAGTCTTTTTATCGATTCATCAAAGTTGAGTTTGAAAGTTGTACTATCGTACAACGGTAATATTTATCCTTCGGCTTCGTCTGCACATAAAATTCATATGAATGAAACATGTAACAGTATGCAGTTACTTCTGAAACATATTGTCTGAGATAAACACTCCTGACATATCTGTAGTGATCTAAAAGTGGTTGCACTTCTCTTTGGCTTAGAGTTTAGATCCAAAAAGTTCTCTTGTTTCTTCTACAAGTGGGTGAGCAGAGTTAAAGAGAGTCATTATGCACAGAAAGAGTGTCCACTTCGACAAAATTTGGTTCCAAAGTTGAGTTTGAAATCCTGCATATATATATATATATATATATATATATATATATATATATATATAAGCAAACAACCACAGGGAAAAGGAAAAGGAAACACGAAGTCCGAGCGCTTTCGTGATATATTCACATCTTCAAGGAGAAACAAAAAATAGGCATAGTTTACAAAGTAAATGAGTTAAATACACAAGCAAAAAAATTCCCAATCGGCAACTCAAATTAAAGACCATAAAACCCTCTAAAGATTTTTTCAATAGATAACATAATCTGTAGGCTACTAAATTACTGAATATAAAAGAACTATAGAGATGAAATTAGACAAAAAACCAGTACAGAGAACAAAAATTATTATAACAGTTATTATAACTAGTATTTAATTAAAGCAGGCAATTAAGTGGCAGGAATTTAATGAAAACAAAGGGAATGGTGCCATCGTCTTACAGAATATTCCAAAATTTCCACAAACAGTCTGAAAAAAATTGTTTTCCCAATAGCCAACCAGTTGAAAAGTCCAATAAACGACCAAGCACACAAAGATTATATACGAAAGAAATATTACAATTAAAATGGACACATAAGAATGTTAACAGTTCTTAAAATAATATTTATTTAACCAAGGCAAAGCGTTAAGGGGCAAGGATGCTTTTATGATAGAACAAACCCGTACACGAAACATTAACGCTTGGTATGACCCACTCCTCCACACCTGTCCCCGAACCAAACAGCGTACCGGTTGCTCATAGTCATCTCAAAGCTTGACCCGACTGGTTGTGCACTCTCTCAATAAAAAACGATGGAACTTCCTTTGAGCAGCATTCTCAATGCCGTATACGCGTGTCCGTGAGGAAGTCATTGCGTGTGTTCAGACGTAAAACCGATGCCACTAACTATGTACTTGAAACGACTTGTAGACAAGCAAACTCTGGTAAACGTAATGTTGTTTATTTAAGTGTTGAGGAGATGAATAGAGTCTTCGTGATAGTTGAGAAGTGGGGTGAGGAGCGTTATAAAATACCTGCAGGTGTAGGTACAAGAAGAGAATAGATTAGTGATTACCCCTCATATGCCATTGTTTGTACGTTGTGTATAAATAACGATCAGCCATGCATTGATATATGACTGATGTGGAAGAATGCATCTGATAAAAAGCGTGAGGTGTCCCCACGCGAAACCGCTTCATCCTCGACAGAATGTTTGAAATCGTTGGTTTCTGCAAACTAAAACCTATATTAGCCGCACGTGTTACGGATATGGTTTATTTTGATACTGTTCTTGAATACGGATACACCGCCCTGCTTGACGAGTCTATCGAATGTAGGAATGAACATGGCGACAATGGTCTAGAGCTGAATGCTTATTTAAAAGGTTTAGACTCTTCGAAATATCATGAACTTTGGTACAAAGGACTTGAGCGGTACAGGGCAGAGCTCGCCTACGCTGTTCACCCTGGAGAGTTGTATCTTTATATAATGAGGTGCTGTCGTTACGATTTAGAAGATTATTTCAACTGCCACTATGCGATGTGAAGAAGAATTTACAATTGAAAACCTCGGATCGCTAAGAAAAAACCATCGAGTGGAAAGGAGTTTTTATAAACTTGAATTTAATAATGATGTTGTGGCTAACGAAGCCGTCTTTGTGCGTGCTTTTGATTGTATTCTGACCGTGTTTATAGAAAATTTGCCAGACAATTGTAAGGTGGGCACAAAAATAGTACTCCAACTAGGGTATGATCAGTGTTTTCAATAAAGGAATCATTATATTCCTGTCCCTTCTTTTAAAGATTCTCAGTATCTGTCCAGTTATTCTTTTTGCTCTGTTTACTGCTATTTTATTTTAAGTTTAAAACTTCGCGTCATCAGTCATTACAACTCCTAAATGCTTTGCTTTAGAGTTTCTCTGAATTTCCTGTCCATTTGGAGTATAGTATTCCATGGATTTTAGGTCCTCCCTTCTTCCTTACCTTAATAGTTGAAATTTCTCGGTGTTAAATTTCATATTATTGCCTTCAGGCCAATTGTAGATTCTGTTCAAGTCTGTTTATAGAGATCCTCTATCCTCTGGGTTTCTTATTTTACACTAATTTTTGTGTCATCGGCAAAGGATGTTACTGCGCTGTCTCTGGTAGCGTCCTTATCTACAGTATGTCAGTTAGTATGATTATGAAGAGTAATGGAGTTAATACTGTTCCTCGTGGTACTGAGCTGAGGACATCTGACTCTGATGAAGATATTCCTTGAACCGTAACGACTTGCTGCTGCTCACTAAGGAAATTATATCTCCATTCTCCTACTTTTCCTGTTATTCCCATATATTTCAGTTTATGTCGAACGCCTTTGCAAAGTCTGTGTATATCACATTATAGTTTTCATTGTTTCGAGTGACTCAGTAATGTTGTTATAGTGTTCCATTACTTGTGTTCCATTATTGTGTTCCATTATAGTGTTCCATTACTTGTGATGAGCATGTTATTCCTGACTGGAATCCATAGTGGATATCACTTAATTTTTTACCGAGTTTCCAAAACATAAAATTTTTTCTCTAATTATTATTTCAAATATTTAGGTGAGATGAGATGTAAGCGACACTGGCCCATAGTTTTCAGCCTCGGATCGATTTTCTCCTTCACATATTGGAACTATGCTCGCTCTTTTCAGGATGCTCGGTATTTCTCCCGTGTCTAGTGATCGTCTCCATATCCAATGTAGGGGTCGAGCGATTTAATTCTTGCAGTTTTTTATTAGTGTGGTATTCCATTTCTTCGGGACTGCTGCCGAGTGTGTATTTACTCGTAGTTTCCCTATAGCTTGTGTGATATCATCTGTTGTGAAGTCAAAGTCCGTTATACTTTCCCTTTGTAATTCTCCTTCAAAGAACGCATTTCCATCGCATATTAGTTTATCAGTTTTGGGGATACTGAAAGATGATTCATACTGAGCTCTTAATATTTCAGATACTTCTTTTAGATCATCGGTTAAAACATTTTCATTCTTCAAAGGTCCGATAGTCGCGTGATTTTTTGACTTCCTCTTTGCAAAATTATAGAAGTATTTTGAGTTAACCTTTATCGCTTCTCTAGCTTCATCTTCTTTCTCTGTATGTTTCTCAATGACGCAATCTATACTCTCCAGTTTATCATTTAATATTTTTCTGATGTTGTCTTTGCATTCTTAATTTTACAGGCACTCTTTCTCTTGCAGAACATTGACTTCTTTTGTCTCTCAAACTTGCTTCTCTTTCCTCTTTGCTCTTTTTTTAGGGGGACAATTTCCTGCGTTTTCTCTTCCAGGATTATTAGCATCTCTTCCGATGTCTTGTCCTTAAAGATGGTTTTCCAGTCTATTGCTGCCATGCTGGATTCAATACCCTCCCAATTTATAGCCTTCGAGTGAAAATAAAAAAATTTAAATTTGCCTCTTTCTATTGAGCGTGTTCTTTCCTTTCCTGTTGCTTTTATATTGGTTGTTATTTCAATAATGTGATTTGATATTATAGTTGGGGATATTTCTATGTTATCAATAAGGTTGCTGTTGTTTGTGAATACCAAATCTAGGCAGTTGTTTTCTATTAAATTTTTCAGTTATTTCTTGTATTAACATAAATTCTTCAGCCAGAGCTTGCAGCATTTATACATGCTCCTGATCTTCAGGCGTGGCTCCCTTGTCTTTGTTTATACATATATTTCTTCCTATCTTTTTATAATTCCTAAATTCGAAGTTAAAATCACCGCAGATTATAATATTTGGGATTGGGGAGTTCTTCAACTCTGTAATGGTATCTGAGAATTTTGTAGGTGGAATGTCCAGGGATCTAAGGGGTTCCAAAAAACCTTAGCCCCCCCCCCCCCAATTTGCAGCTTACATGTTTACTTATATCGAAATAGTTTTTAGTGATTATAAAAATATATAAAATTCTTTATTTATTGCAGGTATTAAAATTACTCTAGCTGATAAAATGATAATATAATGGCTTCTCAATTAATTGGTGATTCGGAGAGGCAACGTGTGATAGATCACATACGAGCAATAACATTTCGGGAAGCTCGTGATGCTGGAGCCACCTTTATAACACGTTCATGGGTTGCCAAAAAGTTGCGAAGAAGTGAGGACTTCGTCAAAAGAAATTGGAATAAAACTTTGGATGAATGTGAAATGGATACAACCAAATCTGGGCCCCCAAATTTGCCACTCTCTCAGGAAACAAAGGACATCATTGAAAGCGGTACGCGTAAGCGGAAAAACAGCTGTGCTAAACTTTCTAGAGAGATCGAAGTGTTGAGAGGAAAGATCATTAGTGGTGAGATCATTCGACTGTACCGTCATAGGCAAGGTTTAAAGCCTTGGTATGAACTTCCAAAGCCAAGAAAAACTCAACTTAACATCGATGACAGAATGTGGTTTGCCCATTATCTTGAAGATTGGGATGTGGATGATTTCATGCATTTAGCTGTCTCCGATGAATTTTTTGTTTACGTAACACGTCGGCCTAACTACCAAAATGATCGAGTGTGGGCCACAACACCAGATGAAATCGATGACAATGAACATTATAGCGAATTATTAAAAAGTTCAGACTGTGTTGGTGTGTTTGTTTTGTTCACTGCAAAGAAGCTCATGTGGGTGCTGAAGCCAAATGGTCAGAGTTGGGATGGACAGTATTTTCGTGATATTATTCTATCCCAGCATGTCATTCCTTTTCTAAGAAACCCAAACAATGTTATGGATGTCGATCAGGTCACACTTCCGCACGATAAGGCCCCCCTGCTTTAAGGTATTAGCCACTCAACAGTTGTTGCGGAACCATGAGATCGATTTCTTTGGAAATGAAGAATGGCCAGGAAATTCTCCTGACCTGAACGTCTGTGAACACATTGGATCAGTTATAAAGGACAAGGTTGAATGTCTCTTGTTTCAAGAACCTGCAGCAAATCGATTTTCGAAGGATACAATGACGCAACACATTGAAACTGTTTTAGCAAATTTGCATAACGATCAAGATCTGTTCACGTCACTTTTGGCAAGCTACCCAAAGCGAATTCAGGCTGTCTTGGAAGCCAATGGCGGGAACACCAAGTTTTAATTGTTTCTCATTAAATACAGGATTAAATTCTCTTTTGTAAGGTATGTTTAGTTTTACTGTACCTCTAATGGTTTAGGCCACGGGCGGGGGGGGGGGGTTAAGGTTTATTGGAGCCCCGTATATATTACAATTAGTACCATGTTTAATTATTCAACTTTTGCTGCTACTGATTCAATGTAGTTGTTTGAAGTACTTATAGTAATTTCTGTCATATGTTTTTCGGGTGTATAAATAGTATATCCTCCTTACTGTTTTACTGTTCTGTCAGCTAGAAGTACAGTATGTTATAACCTTGGTTTAACTTTGATTTTACTTCCGTCCGAGTTGTTCATTCTGACGAAGGTCAAGCTTGTCACTCCACCTTAGACCTACAGTACAGTTTAACGTGGAATCCGAACCACTCACCACCAGCAACCCACCGTCTTAACCAACCAATTTGTTCATTGTGTGGAAGGATGAACAGCTGAGTTTTGCTGCGCGCCGCGTGCCATCACCGGATCACGATCCCGGAGTCGATGGATTTGTAGTCAGCGAAGCTAACCACTACACCATCGAGGCGCGTGTCAATTTCTATTTCAATTTGTTTGTGCATATATACTGTATATATTATGCAGGAAGGCGGAGCCAAGGGTGAATGCTTGCAAAACCGCTTCTCCCCCCTATAGAAGAAGAAGAGAGCCAAAATTCAGGTTCAGGGTTTTCGAGATGCCTGGACACTCTGCGTTTCAAAGATTGGAGGTCATAGACAGGGAGAAAGATGGATTGAAAAAGATTGTTCCAGAGTTCGCCGGCTGAGTGGATAAAAGATTAAAAATAGCGATTAACTCTTGTGTTAGAGAGTTCAATAGAAAAGGAATGAGAATGTGTCGAAAGTCTTGGACTGTGTGCTCTCCTTAAAGAAAGAGGCATGCAGTTAAGGAGTTCAGAAGAGCAGTGTCCATTATAATAACTATAGTAAAATGACTGAGGCAACATTGCGTCGAAGAGAGAGAGATTGAAGATAGTCAGTAAGAGGCGGGGATTTGATGAGACGAAAAGCCTTTGATTCCGGGTTGGGTACGATTCGATGTGGCCGACTCGATGCGACCCAACTCGATGTGGCCGACTCGATGTCAGGACAACTCGATGTGATATCCCTAAGGGATATTTTCGTTAGTTTTAACGAAAATATCACAACTTAACCTAACCAATCGTCAAGGGCGTACAGTTGACCTAACCGGGCATTCAGTTAACCTACATTAAATATATAAAGAAAATGAAATCGACTTGGCCTGGCATCGACTTGGCTTGACATCGAGTTGTCCTGACATCGAGTCGGCCACATCGAGTTGGGTCGCATCGAGTCGGCCACGTCGAATTGTCCCTGCCCCTTGATTCCATCCGATCAAGTACGGCTGTGTGGGTTCAGCCACCACATACATGAGAAACGTACTCCATACTGAGTGGGGTTGAAGAAACTGCGGAGACGGTACAACACACTTAACCTCTTAGAAACTGTTTTGGAAAGAGAGTATATGTGATCTTTCCAGAAAAGAGAAGTGGAAGGATTGAGCTGTGTATTGTTGAAGGTAAGGGAATAGTCGTGTGGGAGATTGTGACTATTAGACAGATGGAGGAACTGACGTTTTAAGGCATTCAAAGTCACAAAATTTTCTCTACTCCAATCAGAGATAGTAGAAAGATCAGAGGTCAGGTGTACCATAGCCATCCTACGCGAAACATGGAGTGACTGTTGAGAGGGACGCTTTGGGAAGTGGGTGGAGAAGTGAAGAGTGGAATCACCGGCATAGGAGTCGATAGGACAGGAAGTACGACTTAATAGATCATTAATAAATAAAATGAAAAGAGTGGGTGACAGGACAGAACCCTGAGGAACACCACTGTTAATAACTTCAGGAGGAGAACAGTGGCTAGCTACAACCACACTTTTAGATCGGCCAGAAAGGAAATCAGAGATGAAGGCACAGAAAGAAGAATAAAAACTGGAAGGGGAGAGTTTGGAGATTAAAGATTTGTGTCAAACTCTATCCAAAGCTTTTGATATGTCTAACGTGCAATAGCAAAAGTTTCACCGAAACCCCAAACGGAGGATGACCAACAGTCGGAAAGACTGAAAGAAGATGGCGAGAAGGGGCTATTTAAGAATCTTCCTATTAAGGATAGATTCAGAAACTTTATAAAGGCAAGAAATCAAAGCAATTCGACGATAGAGAGCGGCCACCCTTCTTTGGAACAGGCTGAATGAGAAGTAACTTCAAGCAGGTAGGAAAAGTACTGGATGAAAGACAAAGACGAAAGTTTGTCTCGGCAGGGTGTCAGCATCATATATTTTTTATGCAGGAAGGAGGGGTCAAGGGTGAATGACCGCAAAATCTACCCCCCCCCTATAGGAGGAAAAGAAGATAATCGAAATCAAGGTCTCCAAAGCTGTTAAAAACTATACCATTTTTTTTAAATTTTGAAAAGAATGTACACTGTGTAAGATGCACGTATGTGTAGTGAAGAATAGAGGCAGAAACGTGTGTTTGAGAGCATGCTGGACTGCTCACAGGATAGGTAAGACACGGAAAAAGAGCAGCTAAGGGGGACAGTGACAAGAAAAACGGGAGTTCCAGCATTCCCTGTTTCCTGTCTAACGTCCCACCCCTGAGTACTCCCCTAGTGGATTGGTGTCTACAATCTCCTCCTATGAAATATACATATATATATTTTTTTTTGTGCAAGGAGGGGCCAAGGGCCAGCGCCCGCAAAAATGCCCCCCCACTCCAATAAAAGAATAAGAGAAGCAAAATCAAGAGACTTAAAAGTGAATGCCTTTTATTTAATTTTGAAAAAATTGTGTAGTGTGGATAGATGCATGGATGTCTAGTGAGGAATAGAGGGAGGTGTGTGTGTGTGTGAGCATGCTGGACTGCTCAAAGGGTAGATGAGACACGGAAAAAGATTAGCTAAAGAGAACAGTGACAGGAGAAACGGGAGTTCCAGCACTCACTGTTTCCTACCTAACTTCCACCCCCCGACGAGTACTTCCCTGGTCTATTGGTGCTTACAATCGTTTTATATACAGTATATATATATACACACACACACACACACACACATATATATATATATTAATTTACTGTGTCATATACACATACACATGTTTGGTTTCTCGACAGAACAGTGACATTTTCACACTTTCTCACATATTCAATTCTGTGTCGCGACATTCACCCAACTTCAAAAACCTAATCTAGCATAACCTAACCTTACCTAACGGGAAAGAACGTATCTTTTTTCAGGCAGTAAAAATGTCCCGAATTTTTTATGGAAATTTTTTAATGTTCCGAAGTATGAGAAGTGTTACTTCACCAAAAAATTACCCCACTTCATTTGTGAATTATCAAACACTCGACCTCACTCATGCTGAGTTGCTTGCTTGCTTGCATGCTCTCCATGAGTCCTGCCGATTATCCTCTAAGCTATGGAATTCTTGGTACGAAAACGTTTGTCTGTAGCCCCACTTAACACCGACATTACTGTATTAATACAAAAACTATTATTTCTAATCAACTGTATGTATTTCTATCCTTAGTATGTGAACTGTCATTGTATTAATAATATTTGTCATATGGACTATAGTCTGCCAATAAACCTTTTCATTTTCATTTTCATGTATTGCATATGTTCATTAAGCCCTATGATTAATGTAATTAAATAAGTAAAGAATTGTTTGATTGTTTGAGGGGGTCACCAAAAGTAAATGTCAGAAACAAAGGAGGTTAATAGACTTCTTGCCCTTTTGATTTATTTGACAAATAACGTAAATAAATGATTACAGTGAATAAAACAAATGCAGTGATTGATAAAATATGGTACTTGTAGAAAATGTTTCAAATAGAAATGATAAAGTTACAAAAGTAATAGGCTATGAATTATATTCAGTATATTAACGTTATGACAAATGCAATGGACTAGGAGTTATATTAAGTTGTACACTAATAAAAGTTATCGCTAATAATGTCGAGAGATTCCTCTGTGCTCACTTAAAGAAAATGGAGTTACAAAGTTTGGCGTACATATGGATCATACCCAGAAATAAATTGTACTAAGCTGATTTTTTCAGAATAATTCCTTAAGTAGTGGTGAACAACATATTAAAAGTCCTCAGGTTTCCTCTGTGTGATAAAGTTGATACGGGCACAAATGTCGATGACGTCAAAAACTTGCCTGTGTGGGTAGCTTCCATAGATAGGCAACTGTACCAATGGAAAAGTTACCTATATGCAACACTGTAATAGTTTATTTTATTCCAGAAATTAGATGCCTGAATATCTGACTAGTATAATGTTTATATTTTGTTAGCATTTTTAAGACGAACTGAAAAAATACGTACTTATTGATACTGGACGATTAAGAACATTGTATGATGCTCTTCTTGTCCAGGAAGAGGATCCTGATGATGTATCATAGTTAAAGAACAGTGTGTCAAGCAGATGACCGAGATTATTGGAAAGCTCTGTGAGGATGCTGCTGGAAAGGCAAAGACAGCCAGACTTTGGACCATCTGTTTTAAACAGGTGTCCCTTATGCGTCTCTACATACGTGCAGAAAGAACAGGTAACCGGTGCCAGTAGTATACCCGCAAAAATGTCGAGTGCAAATAAATTGCATGCAACATCATCAATAATTGCATCATTGAGTGCAACATTGCACCATGTCAGTGCAACAGTGCATGCAACAAGCGGGTGGGGGTTAGACCCTCCAAGCAGGATGGAGGTTACACGCTCCAAGGGGGTAGAAGGGGTTATGCATGAATGAGGTCGGGTTAAACCGTCCAAGGTGGGAGTGGGGTATCCTAATCTAACAAGGGAAATAAAACACAAGGAGGAAAGAGAGGAGAGAGGAGGCGAGGATGCTTTCGCTGTGACGTCTCGGAGCATTTTGATTCCTTCCCTGAACTCCCTAGGTGGCTTTGGCCCACAGTCAGTTGGCTTAGATGCTAGCCATGATACAGCCAATTGTATGGCGTAAGCGGCTCACAGCCAGTCCGCTTAGAGGGTAAACAGTCAGGGACACAGCCAGTTGGCTTAGAATCCAGTCAGAGAAACAGCCAGTCGCGTTAGTTTAAAGACGTATACACAGGGTGTTTCACAACCGGTCTGCCATACTTTGAAGGGGGGTTTGGGGGGGTGATATCGAGTAAAAAAGTTAATACAACATAGGTGCTATTTCCAACCGTTGCGGAGCTACGGACGTTATGAGATGTGCAAACAACAAATCCCTACTTGTGTGTAATTCGATAGATGGCAGCACTGGTGGTAGTTTCGGTTAACGAAGTTACCACTGCTACTCCTCATTTTTTCTTTCAGTTGGTTCTGATCTGTGGTACGAGACACTGTGTTGCGCTAAGGTGAACAATTGGGAGCATGACTATGATGCACCGATGGAAACAGATGACCAGTACCGTGAAGAAATAAGGGCCGTCAAACGTTCAATGGTGTGGACCCCCTCAAATGCAGTGACAGCTTGTTTGGAGGGCGTACAAACCCATTGAAGCTATACTTTCCGCCTACGGAGGGCGTGAAACTCCATTACTACGACTTCTGTTCTTTATATCCCTACGTGATGAAGAACAATTCGTACCACGAAGGTGCGCTGAAAAACTAGTGGGCCCCACCATGCCAGCCATCGAGGAGTTCTCAGCTAACTTGAGTGAGCTACTTTGGGCTCTCTTTCGTAGATGTGCTCCCCCCTCGCGATTTATGGATGCCGATCTTACCTGTCGTTTTGATCACACGCTCATGTTTCCCCTGTGCGTGAAGTGCACAGAGGAGAAAAATGGGGATTGTAATCATACAACCAACCAGCGTAAGATCAGAGGTGTATGTACAAGACCTGGGCTGGACCTAGGCATTCGCCATGGCTACAGAATATTGAAGATGCATGAGGTGTGGAGGTTTCAGAAGCTACCCAACCTTTTCACGCCATATATAAACGCTTTTTTGAAGGATAAGGTAGAGACATCAGGGTATCCGCGAGGAGTTGATACCAAAGATGAAAAATCGGCTTATATTCAGCGTTATCGTACCGTTGAAGGTATACAGCTTGACCGTTTCCAAATTGTTAAGAAACCTGGCAAGCGCTTTAGTGCAAAGTTGTGTCTAAACAGTCTTTGGGGAAAATGTGCACAGAATACTGGGAAAGGGAACGTTCATTTGGCACAAAGTTATAGTGAAGTCTGAGATTATGCCAATGCTCCCGATAAAGAGGTTATGGAGATCGTGAATGTAGGTAATACTTACATAATAAAGTACATCATCGAACTGGCCACAGATACCTCACGTGTTACAAACATACCTGTAGCCAGCTTTACAACAGCCTACGCTCGCATCAAGCTTTGAGGACTACTGCACTCTCTTGGGCGGAGGGTGCTGTACGCTGAGAGAGATAGCGTAATATTCATAGAGAGGGAGGGTGAATACATGCCGCCTATTGGGGAATTCCTCCGAGAGTTGACTGACGAGATCAAGGATGAATACGGTGATAGTACATACGCTGACGCCTTTCTATCAGTAGAGAAAAAAGTATGGGGTACGGGTGAGGGTGGGGGATATGAAATATATCGTAAAGGCTAAGGGTATCACGCTTAACCATGCGAACCGACGAGTCGTTAACTTTGACTCGTTGAAGGATCTAATGTGCTTGGAAGATGAGGGCATCCAGTCACCCAAACTGACTCTGGGAACCCACAACTTTTGGGAGCGGAAACTGGGGTGTGTGAAAGAAATTAGGGGTACGAAGGTTTGCCGTAACACCTATAGGAAACGTTCCAGATGCCTGGTACCTATGATACCGTACCCTTTGGATTCTTTAATCCTTGATTGTTTATATATATAAGTTATATATATATATATATATATATATATATATATATATATATATGTGTGTGTGTGTGTGTGTGTGCATCGTAAAGAATTTTAATCGCTAGGAATTTTGATAGCAAGGAAAATACATCGCCACACCATAGAAATATATATTATTTTAGTTAATGTATAATATTTTATTTGAAGGAAAAAAAGTAAATAGCATTTATTTTTATTTGCATTCAGTTATATTAATAAATAAAAAATAAGATATAAAAAGTAAATAGCAATTGTTTTTATTTACATTAATTTATATTAATAATATATAAATTTTGTTGCTTATTATTAATCATTACTATTAATAAACGAATAAAAATAACGAATAATAGAAACATAAAAATAAGAAAAATTAATTAAATGCAGAACTTGTAAAATTTTAGAAACCAAAATTGTGAGCAATACCTCGTAAATAATCGAGTACTTCGCGAGTTTCATAATCATTTACGATGCGCTGGATTCTTGCTGCAACATCTCTATATTTCTTCTTAGAAGGAGGAATTTCTGCACCGGCGACATATTGTTCTATTTTTCTTTCGTTTCTGCTTTGTTCGTCTTTTAGGGTTTTTATGAATTTCCATATTGTTGGATGAGAAGCCCCCACTTAATTCGCTGAATGCTCGGTGCCATCCTTCGCATGAGTTATTTGTTTTAGGAGCATCTTGTAGGGCTGTATCAAAGCAGTTCCATAATGCATGGGCAAAACGAGGAGGTCGGCGAATTAAACGACGATCAGGGCGGCCAATCAACGTATCTTCCATATAATCTAAAACTGGCTGAGCTTCCTCTGGAAAATTATTATTATCACACAAAACTTCAAAACAACGAACTACGTCATTAAGTGGCACAAATGCGATGGCTGGGGTCATGCGCATTTTCAATGCAAATTCTGCATCATTTTCATACAATTGCTGCAGTCCGTTTTTCTGAAGATTTCGAATAATACATTGGGAGAAATGAAAAAAGCGACCTTTTTGTTGACAATCTGGAAAGGCTGCACTAAAGGCATTGACCGCTGCAAGCTCGAAATCTGTCATAATCGTCGTAGGTGACAAGTTTGGTTCCAAATTTTTAGTTCCACAAAAGTCTGCTGTAAGTATTTTCATTTCTTCGAGTCAATAACGCATAAACAACAGGAATAATATCACCATTTATGACTCCATGTATTGTATAGAGTTGTTCGAATAAAGGTTGAACAGTCTTAAAAGTTTCATCTGCATACCAACATCTTGAATTAGACAATAACTGTAGATTTCGCTGAGTAGAAAATATCAAGATTCTATTTGGGCCATCGTTGCTGTCGAACCAAAAAAAGGTTCATTTGAATGTGTCACTCGGTACTCAGGAGGAATGTTCAAATCATTTAAAGTAGCTGGATTGGGAGGCACTTGTCCCGCTTGATTTCGAGTGTTTCGGATTGTCTTCTTTAAAGATTCTGTAGGGGGCATCTAGCTGACGACTGCTTGAGATAACCCAATGTAGGCTTGTGTTACAATACAATGAGTCCCATCTTGAGTCGTGCGAACTTTCTCTTTCACTGCATTGAGAACCTTGGTTACTTCAACACGAGCACTATTGCCTGCATGATTGTGTTCTCCAACTCGTTTGGTAATTGAGCAATTTTCTGAATGAATGCGTGCTCGACAACGCGTTTTATAAAATTGATCGCATTTCCAAAATACTTTTTGTCCACTTGCCTTCTCTCTAACAAATAGATGACCATTATCAATCAGTTTCCGCTGATTCCTTGTGCTTGAAACATAGTTGAGGGGCATATTGAATGTACTGCCTTTTCTTATATATATAACACAACCACGCACCGACAATACCAAGTCTATAATTATTAAATTCGTATTATAATTTAAATAATATAGACTCCAAAATCTTAAAGGTCTATTTTAATGACTACAGGGGCGGGGCTTTTTTGCGGGGCAGGACAAATGGGCTAAAAATAACCATTTTAATCTTGTAACCTTTCTCCCATCTTATCTTCTTAAAACAGGCACCTGCATACTAAAACTAACTATTTTAATCGGGTAACCTTTCTCCCATCTTAGCTTCTTAGAACAGTCACCTGTATTTACGTCAAAAAAGGGCAAAAATGAGACACTTAATCATAATCTTATAATTATCAGTCCCATGATCATTTAAAGCTTCGCATGTATAACTTATATACATGTTTACAATTAAAAATAACAATCATTTTTATTTGTATAAACAAATTTGCATAACAAAAGTTAAGAACATAAAATTATTAAGAAAAATTAATTCAATGCAAATCTTGTTAATATATATATCTACTGTATATATATTATATTTAGAACATTTTTTTTAAAATTTTTAAAATTATTTTCTATTGCGCGGCGATGTATTTTCCTAGCGATGAAATTTCCCGTCGATGAAATTCTTGGAGATGAAATTGTCGCGATGAAATTTGCGGCGATGAAATTGCGGCGATGAAATTTCCGGACACGCTGGTAGACAAGCAAACTCTGGTAAACGTAATGTTATTTATTTAAGTGTTGAGGAGATTAATAGAGTCTTCGTGATAGTTAAGAAGTGGCGTGAGGACCATAATAAAATACCTGCAGGTGTAGGTACAAGAAGAGAACAGCTTAGTGATGCCCCCTCATATGCCGTTGTTTGACCTTGTGTATAAATAACGATCAGCCATGCATTGATATACGACTAGGGTTTCTTTCCCGGAATCCCGTATGTTTTTAGTTGATTTTTAAATCCCGGGAATAGGAAAATGCTCCCGGAAATTTCCCGGGAAAATTAAATTTTCTCAATTAGCTCTCTATAGTAATTATAAAAATAAGATTCCATGAGTATAGAAGTGTTGCCTGTTAGTGCGATCGGTAGATAGTATCAAGTGATCGCTGGCAACTCTATTAAGTACTAGCGATCGCTGGCAACTCCTCTGGTGTTATTTCCCATCGTCTCTTCCGTACCGTTGCCTTTCTTTAGTTACCAGCTGCCATTGATAATGTGAGGTTCCTGTGTCTCTCTTTACGATTTTATCTTTCTATTAGATTTTGAAATTTGAACCCCTCAATGTCTGATCCAAAATCATTTGTTTGGCAATACTTCGTAAAGAACACAAATGAAGAGAGTGCAAAATGCAAAAAATGTGAATCCACATTATTATGCAGAGGCTGGTCCACAAGTGGGTTAATTCGACATTTACAGAAGAGGCACTCTATTGATAAATCAACTGCGTCATCGGACTCAGCACAAGCAGGAAGTAAAATTTGTAAGCGCAAATTAGTCGAGGACTGTGAAGCAAGCACTTCTACTGGTAAGCGAAAACAAACTTTACTTACATATTTTGCCAAGAAGGATAAAGAAACTCTGGAAGAAATTGTTAGCAAACTTGTTGCAGTTGATGGATTCGCTGTTAATGCAATTACAAAGAGTAACTTCATTAGACAGGCAATACGAGACAAAGGTTATTCGCTTCCCGCAAACCCCAGTGCTGTTATGAATATTGTATATAAACAATACGATATAATTAAGGCCCAAGTTAAAAGTGAAATTTTGGCCAAACTGGAAGAAGGATTTAGGTTTAGCCTATCTCTTGATGAGTATTCATCACTGAAAAACAGAAGATACCTCAATGTAAATGTTCATGTGAATGAAGGTAAATTCTGGAATTTAGGAATGATAGGGATCATTGGATCTTTTTCTGCAGAAGCTGCTGTTATAGCAGTAGAGGCCAAACTAGAAGAATTTGAGCTGAATGTTCAGAAACACATTGTTGCATGCGTCACAGATCGCGCTAGTGTGATGGTGAAATTTGGAAAATTAGTGAATTGCGAGCATCACTTATGCTATGCTCATGGCATACATCTTGCTGTATGTGATGTTCTGTATAAGAAAAAAGTGATTCAGGTAGAAACAGCGCAGAAAACGAGTCGGATGAAGAAGAGCTCAGTGAAGATATGAACACAGCAGTAGAAATTGAAGAGTTAACCACAAGTAATGAAATAAATGAAATTGCCAATGTAAATGAAGAAGGAAGCATTAAAACAGTTACAAATATCAATGAAACTATCAAAAAGGTGAGAATGATTGTGAGATTATTCAGAAAGTCACCTCTAAAGAATGAAATTTTGCAAAATTACGTGAAAGCAGAGCATGGTAGTGAAAAGATGATAATTTTAGATTAAAAAACTCGCTGGAACAGTTTACTGACAATGTTTGAGCGTTTTTTGGAAATAAGATCTGCAGTTTCTAAAGCGTTGATTGATATTAAGCATGAGCAACCTTTAACAAATGAAGAATTTGATGCCCTTCATGAAATTGTGTCGAGCCTGCATCCAGTAAAAATTGGAAACAGAAAAATTGTGCAGCCGTGATGCAACCTCGTTAACCGCCGAGGGAGTATTTGCTTTTATAATGGATGAGTTATGTCAACAAAAGTCAGGATTTTCCCAGAATTTGAAAAAACTCTATAACACAGAGGATTAGCGAGAGAAGAAACACTACTTTGGTTGGACTCATCCAGTACTTAAACACTGGTAAGAAATATGAAAAACATTATGTAGCTACTCCTGGTTTACCCCCTTTGATAAGGCTTTTCAAGGAAGACGAATCATCATCTAGCTGTTCACAATCAGAAGATGAAGGAAGTCAAGAAATTGAGCAGCCTATGACATTGTCAGACAAATTAGAAGCAGCAATACTATCAAAGACTAAACCTAGGCAATCTCAGCATTCTTCCACTTTTTCAGGTCAGGCTCAGAGCATGGGCAAAGTTTTGAAGCAAGAGCTGCAGTTGTTTGAGACAACAGGTAACAGAGCATCAACCATCACCCATTTGTGTGATGCGCTAAAAACCATTCCTCCGACCTCTGTCGAATCCGAGAGAGCATTTTCTGCTGCTGGTTTGTTTATTACTAAGTTGAGAACTCGGCTTAGCGATAAAAGTATCGATTGCTTGTGTTCCCTAAGAAGTTATTACAAAAATGTTTAACTTTTTTTTTTTTATATAGTCTTTATTTTTTATGTTGGTATACTATAAGGGCATCAAATTTTAAAAGGAATATTTTTTTGCAGATGTACTGAATTATAAATAAAGGAATTTACTCTTTTAGTTATTATTATTTCCTGCAAATAATTAATGCGTTCAATAAGTAGTAAAAGCCCCCAATCTAAGACTGATTGGTAAACTCATTTCAAATATAAGTAATAAAGTATAAGTTCAAGCATAAAATAACCGTTTTCTTAAATTTATAATTACTTCCCAGGATCCCGGGAATATACTCCAATTTCCCGGGACCTTCCGGGAAATCCCGGGATGGAAAATTCCGGGAATTCGAGAAACCCTATATACGACTGATGTGGAACAATGGATCTGATAATAACGTTCTTGTCCCTACGCGAAACCGATTCATCCTCGACAGAATGTTTGAAATTGTCGGATTCCGCAAGTTGAAGCCTATATTAGACGCGCGTGTTACGGATATGATTTATTTTGACACGGTTCTTGAATACGCATACACCGCTCTGCTCGACGGGTTTATTGAATGTAGGAATGGACAAGACGAGAATGTTCTAGAGCTGGATGCTTATTTAAAAGGTTTAAACTCTTCGAAATATCATGAACTTTGGTACAAAGGACTTGAGCGGTACAGGGCAGAGCTCGCCTACACTGTAAACCCTGAAGAATTGTACCTCTATATAACGAGCAGCTGTCGTTACGACTTAGATGATTATTTCAATTGCCGGTATGCGTTGTAAAGATAAGTTCACGATTGGAAAGCTCGGGTCGGTAAGAAAAAACCTTCGGTTGGAAAGGAGGGAGTGTTTATAAACTTGTATTTAATAATGATGTGGTGGCTAACGATGACCTCTTTGTGCGTGCTTTTGAATGTATTCTAGCCGTGTTTAAAGATTTACAGATCTACAGATCTACAGAAGCTAAGACTAACAAAGACCCTAAGATCAAGAGTAGGGGGTTAAGAGAAGAGAATAAGGGGTTAAGTAAGTAGCAACACCTATCACTCGTGGGTTAACATTCATTCAGAAAAAGAGAAAAAAGACTCACCATCATCATCCGCCGGCCACTGCCGACAAGTCAGAAAAATAGTCGGAGAGAATAGGAAAGATTGCAGAACGGTCCTCTACTCCATATGGAGGTAGAGCCCACTCTGCCGGAAAGGGGTGAAAGATGAAAAGAAGCAAAATAAGAACGCTTACAAACCATGCAATACATTCTTAACTCAAGAACAACACATTCTTAACTCAAAGCAACACATTCTTCCAGCTGTTGCAGACCGATCCTCTACTCCATAGGAAGGTAGAGGATGCAGCCCACTAGGCTGGAAAGGCGTCAAAGACGAAAAGAAGTAAAATAAGAAAGCATTACAAACCATGCAACACATTCTTAACTCAAACACTATCATACCATGCAAACTACAGATATGCAATAAAGAGAGTTACAGATATGCAAATAAGGAGAGAAGAAGAAAAAAAAGTATAAAGAATAACAAAAAGTGGGTTAATTTACTCAAGAAGCTACAACTAAGTTCGTGTTAGTCTAATTTTTTTTTTTTGCTGGCATATCACACGCTGGCATGTCACAAGCTGGCATTAGACGTCAACAGACTCATCCCCGATTACCACCCCCAGAGCTCCTGTTGCCAATTGTTTTTTTTATTTTAAACAACGTTAATTTTTTTAAAATGCCTATCTAGACGGTTTTTAACACATTAACGCTGGTAGAGTTCACGACGGGCCCGGGAAGATTATTCCATTTATCAATTACTTTAAACGTAAAGAAGTTTTTAGCGATATTAGTAATGAAACGTCTGCCACGCAACTTAAATCCGTTACTACGAGTATTGCTATTATCGAAAGTGAACAATTTGTCAAAATTTACGTTATCGATGTCATTCACGATTTTAAAAACTTCAATAAGCTCCCCCCTTAATCTCCTAGTTTCAAGTGAATGCAAGTCTAACTCTTTAATCCTATCTTCAAAAGGCTTGTTGCGCAATGACGGAATTAGTTTCGTGGCACGGCGCTGAACCCTTTCTAACCTATCAATATCCTCACACAAATACGGGCACCAAAAGTGAACGGCATATTCTAAATGAGGCCTGACTAGGGACTTGTAAAGGGGCAATATAATATCCTTCGATTTAAATTCGAAATTACGCGCTATGAAGCCTAACATCCTATTAGCTTTTGCGCAAGACTCCAGGCACTGGTTCCTAACTTTTAAATCCTTAGATACGCGTACGCCTAAATCTACTTCCTCGTCAACGCTCGCTAACTCTCTATCATCCATCGAGTACGTGTAATTATTGTTACGAGAACCTATATGCAAAACTTTACATTTGTCTACATTAAATTGCATCTGCCGCTTATCGATGCACTACATAATCCTATTTACATCGTCTTGGAGCTTATTTCTATCGTCCTCGTTAACAACCTTACTGCCTATTTTAGTATCGTCCACGAATTTTGACACGTTATTATTCAGTCCTACATCTATGTCGTTAATGTAAATTACCAATAGCAATGGGCCTAACATTGAACCCTGTGGGACACCACTACCTACATCCAACCACCCCGATTCACTACCATTAACTAGCACGAAGCCATTCCTCTAACCAGTTAGCTACCTGACCGCGTATACCGTGCGCTTTAACCTTCGGAATTAATCTTCTATGCAGAACTGTATCGAACGCCTTTTTAAAATCTAAATAAATAACGTCAGCCGCTCTATGCCTATCGTATTCGCGCACTATTTCGTTATAAAATTCTAACAAATTAGTTAAACAAGATTTATGGCGTCAAAACCCATGCTGACTACTATTAATCAAATCGCGACTTTGTAAGTGATCGATGATACGATCCCTAACTACAGATTCTAAATGTTTACCAATAATTGACGTTAAGTTAATGGGCCTATAATTACTAGCTACTGTGCGGTCGCCTTTTTTAAAAATGGGCGTAATGTTAGCTAATTTGAAGTCTTCAGGAATAATCCCCGTTTCGAGTGATTGATTAAAAATCTTCGTTAAGGGGCCTACAATAACGTCTTTCAAATCTTTCAAATGTCTGGGATAAAAAGCGTCAGGGCCTGGAGCCTTGCTAACTTTTAGCCTATCGATATAATGCGCAATCTCACCCTCGTAAACAGTTATTTCATCCAAAATAGTGTCGCTACTAAATGGAACGATATCGTCCACGTCGGGGACATTATTTACGTCTTCTACGGTAAAAACTGTCGCAAAAAAGTTATTGAAAATACCCGCCATCGCCTGAGCGTCAGAAGCC
The DNA here is from genome assembly GCA_023014485.1 of Bathynomus jamesi. Classification (NCBI taxonomy): domain Eukaryota; kingdom Metazoa; phylum Arthropoda; class Malacostraca; order Isopoda; family Cirolanidae; genus Bathynomus; species Bathynomus jamesi. Next base: position 310,926 of record JAJOZX010004484.1, read on the forward strand.
AAAGCGCCGTTAACATCCACTAGAGGGCCTATGTTATCTCTTATCGGCTTACGATTACACTGAGTAACAAAATTTGAAAAATTTTCTGTTTATTGTGATTTTTCTGTCATTTCTTAATGATTTCGGGGCGCTGATTCCAAAAATGATATTGGTTTTGCTCTATCATCAACCTTTTCAAAAATATAGGTTATCACACTTTTCATATGGCAAAGTATATAAAGAAGGCTAACATAAATATTTTCTGAAAATAAAAACACTATTGGAAATTAATGTTTATTAAGTCAAAATTGTTTGACAAACCCAAAATGGTGCAAAAGATATAATATATATATCATGAGGAGAACCGATAAGAGAATAACAAACCTCGTTATGCAGTGTGCGTTCCTTAAAAATGCACTGAAGAACGCGACTTCCGCGTATGAACATTCTTATCCTTTCTGATCAGCGACCATACGTAGTCTCCCATCATGGAAGCATCCCAATGGCCCTGGTACCTTTTCTCCATCGTTTGAATGTCTTGATGGAATCTTTCGCCATGTTCTTCACTCACATCGCCCAGGTTATCACGAAAAAAATCTAGATGTGAATGCAGTTAGTGTAATTTTAGACATACGGCACCTCATTTTGCTATAGCACTTAATCAAGTTTGACACTAACTCCTTATAGTTTCGTGCTTTATGGTTGCCTAAAAACCCACGAACCACATCACGGAAAGCACACCAAGCCTCTTTTTCGATTGGAGTCATCTTGGCTTCAAGGCTCTTTGAATTCAACAGCGCCTTGACTTGTGGTCTTACAAAGATGCCAGCCTTGACTTTGGCCTCAGAGAGTTTAGGGAACATGACCCGAATCTGTTGGAAAACTTCCCCTCCAAAATCTAACGCAGTTACAAACTGCTTAATTAGACCCAACTTAATATGGAGAGGTGGTAGCAGAACTACCTCAGGCTTCACAAGAGGTTCCCTGAGTACATTGTACTTTCCTGGTTGCAGTCCTTCACGTGGAGGCCACTGAACTGTTTTATAGTGCTCAGTTGAAGCCCTGCTATCCCACAGCCAAAGAAAACATGAATATTTAGTAAACCCTCCTTGTAAACCTAACAGGAAACCAATCATTTTGAAATCACCACACACGTCCCAATTATATTGTTCATACCTAATTTGAGTGAGCAGTTGTTTGACATTTTCATAGTCCTCTTCATTTGAACAGAATGTGCAACTGGTATAGATGGATATTTGTTTCCATTGTGGAGTAGAACAGCTTTTAAACTCCGAGTTGAACTGCCAATAAACAGGCGCCACTCTGAGGGTATATGTGTTAACCCAGTAGCTGTGAATAGACCATTAACCTCGCTGCAATAACAGAGAGAGCCATTGACATCGTAGAACCTTGCAAACTCTTCATGCCGCTTTCGGTATACAGTGCTCTTGCAGTCTTCTCCAAGCAAATTCCACTCTTTGAGTCTGGAGGTCAGAAGCTCAGACCCTGATTTCGTCAGACCCAAATCTCTAATTAAGTCGTCCAATTCCCTCTGATTTGGAAAGTGAGGGTTTGTACTGAAAGTTACTGTATATTCTTCATCATGACTGTCCTCACCAGCCGACATCTCAGATGAGCTAGCTACATCCTCATTTTCAACCTGCAAAGCAAAGAAACAAAATATAGGCATAGCTATATATGTAGTGGACGTGGTATTGGAAGACCTTCGCCATGTGGTACAGGAGCTATGGACGACGCTATGCTTGGATACTGAAGAGTATGCCCTCCTTTAACTTTCCTGTACTTAGAAACATCTACCATGCAGTGGTAGCAATCGTCGTGGTGGCTCTTTGGTTCTCTCCATATTCTGGGTACCGAAAAGGGCATTGCCTTGCGTACTCCCCGCAGCCACCCTTCAAGTGTGGAGCGGAAGCTTCCACAGATCACATGGGGTGCCCAGGGCTTATCTTGGTCACCCATAGGCATACCAAAATACAGCCGATACGCGATCCAGAACTTGGTGCCGTTCACAATCTTGTGCGATACTTGCTTGGGGCCTATGTAATACCCACAAACGTAGCAGAATATATCCCGCGAGTGTTTACAAGCTCTAGTTGCCATTCTCTTTACCAAACTGTACTACATTAATCATAACCAGCAGATATAGAGAGAAGAGTTATTAAATCTGCAACAGATTACAGATTCCAGAAAAAAGATGTATTCACAACACTGAAATAATGTTCGCAATAAAAAAGGATCGATAACATTCAAATCGTCAGCACAGAGAAGCACAGAAACACAGTACCTCAGTGCTGGTAACCATCAGACAAACAACCTGCTTTCTTTGTGTGCTCACACTTACTGACTTCTCAGACTCTGCGCTCTTCTTTATATAGCACAGTGGAAGTTTCGGGCAATTTCTAGAGCAAGAAACTATCAACGAACATCCGGATTGTTCTGATATTGCTGCGCCCATAATGACATTATACTGGTAAAACATGAAAAATGGATTATCTCTGAAACCATTGATGATACACACAAACCAAAGCCAGATTTGGACTCAGCGCCCACAAATGCATATAAAAACAAAAAATTCTATATAAACAGAATCAGTCTTACGCGGTGTTATTGACGTATTGAAAAAACTTTTGTGGATTATGTTTACTATCCGCAGCTATAAGTAACTAAATTACGCTTAACATTCCTAACTGATCTTTTAACCTGACGTCTAAGCTCGATATATCTATTGAAGTTAGCTGCCGTGCCATTGCGCTTATTAAGTCTATACGCTCTGTTACGCTCGTTTATGAACTCGCCTATTTCCCTAGTCCACCACTTGGGCCTACCATGATTTCTAGCGCGCTTGGGCCTACGAGGAATAAACTCCCTTTCAATATTCATAAAACTTTCTTTAAACACCTCCCAATGCAAATTTTGGTCATTACCCATAAATAAGTTATCCCAGTCCACTATCTAAAATATTGTCACCGCGCGTTGGTTCGGTAACCATCTGTCGTACAAAATTATCTTCCATGAACTCAATCAATCTCAAACCCTCCTCATTACCAGTAAAAGTCTCGTAATTAACATTAGGGCAGTTAAAGTCTCCGACAATTATACTATTCCGATTGTCAATAAGGTTACCAAGAAGTGAGTAAAATCTAGTATCGGTATCGAGGGGTTGAACGGGAGGTCTATAAACAACAACAAAATTAGAATTAATACTACGCGCTCTAACTTCAACGCACATCGAATTAATTGCTGCCGGAAAATCTATCTTAACCTCGATAGCCCTAAGGGAATTACGAATGTACAGCAAAACGCCGCCAGCAATCCTATGTAACCTATCATTAGTAAAGAGTTTAAAACCCGGTATATCAAGTTCCCCCAACAAGTCCCGAGTCATGGTATTTAACCACGTTTCAGTGATAGCAACTATATCGTAGTTGCCGGAATAAATTATCGCCTTAAATTCGTTTCATTTATTTCTAATACTAAGCGTGTTACAATAAGAGACGTTTCATTGATTTTTTACCACGGGCCGGCGTTTTAAACTATTTTTCACGTCGGGACCGCGTTACCCGGACCCACAACGTTTAAAGAAGGCTTCAACCTATACATAGGCTGACCATATTTCCTTGAGACAAAAACGGGACATTGGGATGGCAAAAAAGGGACGGGGTTATGTAATATTCTGTATTCATGAAAAAGTAAGTACATAAACATATTAAGCTTACAATTATTCTTCAGTGACAGAACCCATACAGAACCCATAAAAAAAACGGTACTATCCCGTTCAAAACTGTACGTATGGTCAGCCTACCTATACAGCATTCGTACTTGCCAACCGAATGTAAAGTGGGCACAAAAATAGTATTGATCGATATGAAGGCCATTTACATCGAGTGTAGGTATCCCTATAACTTGAGTGGTGAAATAATGTTAAATTGTATTTACTGCGTTGTGCAGAACAATAATGATGTGACTGTAAACTCGATTACGTGCGAGTTTAGTGTTTTAGGTAAGCGCAGTAGAACATAAAGCGAATGTATTTTGATATATATTTATTTTTAATATATTTAATTATTTAATATAATTGTGTGTATATATATATTTTTTTCCCTGTACTGTTATTTTGATGATTATACTCCATCGTTCGTATTTTTTATATTATTATTAATTTTTCTTGCATATATTCCTCGTTTGTATAGGATTGTATATTTATTTTCTATATATTTCGTGAAATTGATTCCAATAATTCGGTCTAAATAAACAGAATGTTGTGATGGTGTTTTATTTAATTTTTTCCGTCAACTGGCGGATTAAGCCAACTGACGGATTTCTAAGCCAAATTTTAAGAATATATGCTTTAATTAAATAAATAGCGCAATCTGGCAAGTGAACCCTAATAATGTAAACCTGAACAAGCCATTTACGTCTTCTAAGTCAGATTAAGCCTTCTAAGCCAACTGGCTGATTAGGTCCTTATAAGACAACGGGCGCTCGTATGAATTCTCATTATGCGTCTGGCTGGAGCCAGACGAACACCCGTCTCTCCTTCTTAGGTTGAGACTTAGGTTAGGTTTCCATTTGTGGGGTGAGGTTCCAACTTCTTCCCAAAGACCCTCCTCCTTTCTCTCCCTCTCTTAGGTTAGGTATAACCCTTTGGTCGGTGAGACCGTCCCAGCTTCTCCCCAAAGAGGTTGGGTGGACTCCCCCAGCTTGCTGGCGGAGTTTCTCTTCATTGCAGCTTGGGGGATAACCCCCCTCATTGCATAACCCTCTCACCCTCTCTTGCATAACATCTTGCAACATTCCCCCTCCCCATTTGCAACATTGATCAACATTTTCATTTGCATTGCAATCGTTCATTTTGCGGTCATACTACTGTGGCATGTTGCAGGTACTTAGAGGTGGATGAGGCGAGGAATGAGACTATGGAGGCGGAGATGAGTCACAGGGTGGAAGAAGAGGCAAAGGTACTGGGTGCCCTAAGAAGTGTTTGGAGGGAGAGATCGGTGTCTATGGGTGCGAAGATGGGTATGTATGATATTGTATGAAGGTATAGTAGTGCCAACAGTGTTGTATAGATGTGAGGTTTGGGTGGCGAATGCGAAGGAAAGGAAAAAGATGGATGTACTGGAAATGAAATGGTTGAGGACGATCTATGGGATCTGGCAGATTGATCATGTGAGAAGCACTGTTATCCGTGAGAGGAGTCGAAGTCTTGTGGAGAGAGCAGATGAAGGGGTGTTAAAATGGTTTGGGCTTATGGAGAGGATGAACGAGGAGAGGATGGTGAAGAGGATTTACGTGTCGGAGGCGGAGGGGGAAAGGGGAGGGGTAGACCGAGGAGATGTAGGGATGGGGTGAAGGAAGCTTTGGATCAATGTGGTCTGGACGTCTGGGAGGGTGAAAGACGCGCGCTGGATAGAAAAAAGTGGAGCGATGTGGTATATAGGGGATGACAGTCTGGCAATGTGCTGCCTCAGGGTGTATAAAGCGGTTTGGGTAAACCATGCCGTAGTCTGCGGGGCTGGGCTGTGCATAATGTTGCCCTGAGGCAGGTGCATTATTGTCATGACAGCTGATGAAGTGAATGTGAGAGATTGAGGCGCTCTTGCCTGTTCCTGGCGCGACTTCACTGCGGTGGGAGAGGCGTTTGGGTATATAAGAAAATATAGATTGTACGTTATATGCATATAATTTATATATTGTGTATGCATAGTATACTGTATATATGTTACGGCCTTTTTGCGAAATCGGCATTTTTGCAGAAAGTCCAATCATTTTGCAAAAGGGCCAAAAAGCCGGCGTTTTTCATTAAATGCCAGGCCACTTTGCTAAAAGGCCGGCATATTGGCCATTTTGCAAAATGACTGGTAATCCTGCTGGTCATTTTGCGAAAAGGCAGAACTTCAGTAAAGATTTTCAATCCAATTCGATTGAAATTATTGAAATTGAAATTACTGAATGCCCGGTTATGTCAACTATCCGCCTTTGACGATTGGTTAGGTTAAGTCGTGATATTTTCGTTAAACAACGAAAATATCAGAATATTAGAAGTCGGGCTGAATGTGAAAAGGCCGGAGTAACTCCAGACTATACCATATGCTTAGCCTGGAGCGGTGAGTTGCAGTACTACAGTACAATAAGCCGGGGCATACTTAGTTGCTAAAATCGAAGGCTAACAGAAATATTAAAGACAAAGCACTGTTCAAAAGTATACCTAAGGACAGATATGTTCTAGCCTTCCAAAGAAATACTTTTCACGAGTCACAACATGACTTGTGCAATTTATTGTACCAACTAAAATTGGCAAAATTGTCCTCTGAAGACCCTCCCCCGGCCATGTGCTATATTTACAGCAATATCGTGGAGCATCAATTTGTTAGGGATAACCAGGCGCGATTGCTGCGTATCGCTCACATTCCCAATCATAGAGGAAAGAGCTTGAGCATTACAAACGACAAGCCTTATTATGCCAATGTCGCAATTAACCTACTAACCAGTATCTCAATATACTGTATATAACAACGATTGAGGGGAAAAGGTTTTCATTCAATGACGGAGTCTTAACATTGTAGCTTCACTTCCATGACCCAAAGGCCATTTACATCAAATTATAACTGACGTTCATTCTTATCCTTTTTTTTCGGCAATACAGGAAAAACTGACATTATTTCTGCAATTATTTCGCATCCGTTTTGTGGTTCTCTACAGGGCTGGTTATTGTGTTATAAAACTTCTGGTCCTTCATTCTTTTCAAGATCATTGGCGCCAAGTTTGATTTCCTCCACGCCTTTCCGCAACGCTTCTGCACAACGCTCTATCTCAGCTCCACTGCTTTAAAAATAAAAAGAACAAACTATTCCCTTCAAATTAAGTTTGCGTAAATTATAACTACGCTTCTGTTCGTTTAAATCAGATGCGTAAAATGTGCCATATATATATATATATATATATATATATATATATATATATATATATATATATATATACAGGGTGTCCCAGGAGGAAATGTCAAGAATGCACCATTTCACTCTTTGGGTATTTCTAAGTAGAAAGTATTATATCGATATGGGTCTGATTCCCAACCGTTACCGAGATACAGGCCTCTACATTTGGGTAATTAAAACATAATAAAAAGGCGATCTTAGATACTATTTAATGACACTTGTGGTTTACAAAAAGTACAAACATACAATACACTATTGCACTTATTGCAGAATAGTTTGAAAGTGACCCCCTCCTTCTTCAATGCACGCGGCGAGCCTCCGATCCATCGAGTCTTGCCAAGGAAAACGCGGAAGTTCATTTCTGAGGTTTATGAACGCATCCAGCCGGCATGGCTTGAAATGTTGCTTGAGCACTGCACCTCCATGCAAAGAAATCTAAAGGGGTTAAATCTGGTGATCTCGCTGGCCAAGGTCTGTTGCTTCCGCGACCGATCCAGCGATTTGGAAAACGTCCATTTAGATAATCCTGAACAATTTTGGCATAGTGACAAGGAGCACCATCATGTTGGTAGACGACGGTACTAACAATCCTATCCCCGTCGTCTATCAACATGATGGTGCTCCTTGTCACTATGCCAAAATTGTTCAGGATTATCTAAATGGACGTTTTCCAAATCGCTGGATCGGACGCGGAAGCAACAGACCTTGGCCAGCGAGATCACCAGATTTAAACCCTTTAGATTTCTTTGCATGGGGCTTTATCAAATCGCACGTCTATCAGATGAAGATTACGAGTCTTGAAAACTTACGTACACGTATACGAACTGCTGCAGATAACAACCCCGCAAATGCTCCAGAATGTGTTTAGAAATGCTGCGGAACGATTTGAGCTATGCAGGGATACTGATGGGCGTCACGTCGAATCCTACTCTTAATTATTTAATAAATGTTACCACTTTAGCATTTTATGAATGAATTCCATATAATTTCCAAGTACTTCACAAAAATAGATCCTGACTTTATGTACACCCTGTACTTTCGTCTTTAGTCTGATAATAGCCCTCAGCAGTTAAAAAGATATCCTTCGCTTCTTTTGAAAAGTTGAGGACATTTTTCGAGATAGGCTCGTAGGTGATAATAACCCGCTCCTGCCGAGATGTTGACCTGATTTAAATAATCCTCACACAGGCTGAATATATAGTGTAGAAAGTTGATTTCAGGTATGCAGAGTAACTACCATCGCAGTCCGTTCCATCTGAATGGGCTATACGCAGTATAGCTTACATGTGCATGCAGTTTGGATAAAAAATGTATGGGCCTGAGTTGGGTATCACGAATTCTATAGGGGCAATAGGGGAACTAATTGTGTTTAATGGGTTAATTGTAATAAAGTCACTATGCTCAATAGAAACCTGTGTAGGGGCATATCAAAGAGGGACAGCTCCGATTTACAACATTGTGAGCTACACGGATGGATGAAACGCGCTATGACGAGTCAGAGATAGTGCCACCTGTCTCGACAAGTAGTAATCAGCCTATGATTCGTGAGAGCAGTGTCCTCAGCTTATATCATTTAAAAAACTGATCAGCCATAGGCTTCATTCGCTTAGAACACTTCTAAGTCACGTGTTGGTAACCCCTCCTTCCGGACAGCCCTCTTCTCCTTTTTTCCGCCACCATGCATTTTTCTCTTTGCATCTTTGATGATTTCGTCCCGTTTACGTTTAAAATTATTTTTTAGAGCTTCCTTAGGTTTAGTTCCACCCATTATGTATTCTACCTGGTTAAAACCTGATTGTAACGACTTCCTCTCGAGGTATCTAGCACTCCTCTTCAACAATGGGACAGCCGTACATAGTATGGTTGAAAAAATGGAGCCAACCCCACTCCCACGCTGATATCTCACCCCTCGATAGACTGTGAAAGGCCTTCGGGTCAGTATAACTGAATGCGACGAAAGTGTAACTTCACTGTTGAGCTCCCATCACCAAATGGGAAATTTTTCCCTCAATCGTTATTATATATATTGAGATATTGGTTAGTAGATAAGTCGCAACATTTACATAATGAGGCTTGTCATATGTAATGCTCAAACTCTTCCCGGTATGGTTGGGAATGTGTGCAATGCGCAGCAGACGCGCCTGGGTGTCCCCAACAAATTGATGCTCACGATATTGCTGTAAATATAGCACATGTCTGGGGATGGATAGCTTTCACCCAATTTCTCAAATTTGAACCGATACATTAAGCTGGAGAAGTCATGTTGTGCCTCGTGAAAGGTGTCTCTTTGGAGGGCTGCACAATATCGACCCCTCGGCCACAACTGTGAACAGCTCTTTGTCTTTAATATTTCTCCACTGCTTTAAAAAAAAAAGAACAAATTATTCCCTTCAAATTAAGTTTGCGTAAATTATAACTACGCTTCTGTTCGTTTAAATCAGATGCGTAAAATGTGCCACATATATATATATATATATATATATATACACACACTCGTATATCTATGGGTTTTCATTACGTATCTTTTATATTAGGATCAAATCAAAACCTGTTTCATGATCTGCTTAAATAAATTCATCAACAAACAGAAATTTATAAAAGACAAAAAAATACTATTTGTTTATATTTTGTTTTCTTTGGTTATTTCATGAAGTTTGGAGACTAATAAAATTTAAAAACAAAACCTAGTCATTGCTAATTAATAATTTGTTAATGCTTTTTAGAAATTTTATGTTCCTAGGCTACTATATAAAATGTCGATAATATATCAGGTCATCCCATAAGTAATGTCGTTTTTTAGATCGGAATTTGAAGTACAAAAAAAAACTCAATTGAAACTTTTTAATCTAGTATATATTTTTCATCGGAATCAATGACACTCTGCCAACGTCCTACAAGCTTTTCAATGTCATGTTTATAAAATTCAGGCGGTTTTGAGGCAAAAAACGTACAAAGACTGGTGTGCAGGTCATCTAAAGAAGTATACTGTTTCTCGTCAAGATAGTTTTGCAGACTCCTGAAGGAGATGATAATCCGAAGGCGGAAGGTCTGGAGAATATGGAGGATGTGGAAGTTTTTCCCACCCAAGCTCCTCAATTTTTGCAGAAGTGATCCGAGCGGTATGAGGACGTGCGTTGTCGTGGTGGAACACGATTCCTTTCCGATTAGCCAAAGAAGGTCTCTCTTCTTTTAGTGCAGTGTTCAATCGATCCAGTTGACAGTAGACTTGAGCGGTGATTGTTTGGTTGTGTGGTAAGGTTTCAAAGTGTATTACACCACCTTTATCCCACCATGTGATGACCTGATATATATATATATATATATATATATATATAACGTGACTCAGTTACATTCATCCGAAGAAATTTAAAAAATTAAACTCATGTATAGGCATATACTTTTTTACTCACAATTCAAACTGAAAGAGGATTTGGCGCTTTGACAGAAAAAGCGGGGTTGAAATACGAACATATAATTTTCTACTTAAAATTCGTGTGTAACAATGTAGGGGAACCCTATCGTCCATTGCCACCGTTTTTGTGATTCCACCAACGTTGTCAATCTCTTGGGATGTAAATAGCTGCTACTCTCGATTTTGCCGTGGAGTACGATAAAAATAACTTTTCAGTATACTTGCTTATATACACAGTATATATATATATATATATATATATATATATATGATACACACAGACAGTGCATGGAACTATACGAGGGGCGGTCAGAAAATAAGTTTATACGGCATTAATTTCGTAACTAAAGGACGTCCATTGATTATGTTTGTATCAGGTGAATTCGTTAATCATTGTTGGCAACACTGCACGTCGATTGGGGTACCATCTACTGTACGTTGGTTAAGTGAGTCAACTGAACATGGCGGCTCGACTGGAAGAGTGCCCTGTCATTTCTGGAACGATATTCCGAGTCTGTCAGTGGTCAAGAATTTCTCGAGCGCATTGTCACAGGAGACAAGACATAGGTTCATCACAATACTCCGGAAACAAAACATGCCAGCATGGAATGGAAACACTCTTGGTCCCTGCAATCAAAGAAATTGAAGATTGTGAGATCCGCTGGCAAAGAGATTGTTACCGTGTTTTGGGACCACAAAGGCGTTTTGCTCGCAGACTTCATGCAAAAAGGCACAACAATCAATGCTGCTGCATACTGTTCAACACTGGAACGTTTACGAGTAGCCATTAAACATAAACGCCCCGGACTGCACTGTAAAGGTGTTCTGCTTCTGCACGATAACGCACAGCCGCACTCTGCTACAGCGACTCAACAACTCTTGCAGCGTTTCCGGTGGGACGTCTTGGAACATTCCGCATACAGCCCTGATCTGGCGCCGAGCGATTACCATCTGTTTCCAGCGCTGAAGTAACATCTTGGCGGCCACATATTTGAAAGTGATGGCGAGGTGGAAAAAGCTGTGACACGATGGCTGATAATACAGGACACGGACACGGGCACTGTTCCAGTCGAGCTGCCATGTTCCTCTGTCTCATATAACAAATGTACGGAAGACGGCAGCCGAGTCGACGTGCAGTGTTGCCAAGAATGATTAACGAATTCACCTGATACAAACATAATCAATGTAGGTCTTTTAGTTACGAAATTATACGCCGTGAAAACTTATTTTCTGACCGACCCTTGTATATATATATATATATTCCTGTAAAATTATTGTTTGCATGAAATCCCAATTACACATCATCTCCATTTTCAAAAACGGACGGTTTGAGATAGTGGTATAATTCATCGGGTACACTACCTGCCCCTCTGCCGAAAAAAAGCACATTTCAATATATAAAAACCTCGCTTGCGAATAAAAATTAACACTATACAGGGTGTACATAAAGTCAGGATCTATTTTTGTGAAGCACTTGGAAATTATATGGAATTCAATCATAAAATGATAAAGTGGTAACATTTATTAAATAATTAAGAGTAGGATTCGACGTGACGCCCATCAGTATCCCTGCACAGCTCAAATCGTTCCGCAGCATTTCTAAACACATTCTGGAGCATTTGCGGGGTTATGTTATCTGCAGCAGTTCGTATACGTGTACGTAAGTTTTCAAGACTCGTAATCTTCGTCTGATAGACGTGCGATTTGATAAAGCCCCATGCAAAGAAATCTAAAGGGGTTAAATCTGGTGATCTCGCTGGCCAAGGTCTGTTGCTTCCGCGTCCGATCCAGCGATTTGGAAAACGTCCATTTAGATAATCCTGAACAATTTTGGCATAGTGAGAAGGAGCACCATCATGTTGATAGACGACGGTACTAACAATCCTATCCCCGTCGTCTATCAACATGATGGTGCTCCTTGTCACTATGCCAAAATTGTTCAGGATTATCTAAATGGACGTTTTCCAAATCGCTGGATCGGACGCGGAAGCAACAGACCTTGGCCAGCGAGATCACCAGATTTAACCCCTTTAGATTTCTTTGCATGGGGCTTTATCAAATCGCACATCTATCAGACGAAGATTACGAGTCTTGAAAACTTACGTACACGTATACAAACTGCCGCAGATAACATAACCCCGCAAATGCTCCAGAATGTGTTTAGAAATGCTGCGGAACGATTTGAGCTGTGCAGGGATACTGATGGGCGTCACGTCGAATCCTACTCTTAATTATTTAATAAATGTTACCACTTTATCATTTTATGATTGAATTCCATATAATTTCCAAATGCTTCACAAAAATAGATCCTGACTTTATGTGCACCCTGTATATAAATCGACGAATGCAAAATTATTTCACGAAAAAAAATGCAATTTGGAATATGAGAGAAACCGCACACTTACGATGTTGTTTCGTCACAGTTGCTAGATCTCATTGTTGAATCTGAACAAGTGAATCGCACACTGGGAAAAAATGACTAGTAAATTTGACTCGGATATGAAGATGCTTCTTTTATATGCGGGGAGACTCGCTCCCTTCAGACGTCGGAAGAGTAAGAAGGATTGTCCCACATTCAGAACATAGTGTTCTCATTGGGCATGCTGTGACGGTGGGCGTGGCTTGATCCTGTATACGACCAATCGCTTCAGGACTGATGATCAATGGGCAGGGATACGGATTCTAATGCGCGCCGATTGGCTTTTAGACCTTGTTCGTAGGGGTGTCCGGCGAATTTGTCTACAACAATTTGTCTAAAGATACAATTCATCTACAACAATTTGTCTACAACAATTTGTCTAAAGATACAATTCATCTACAACAATTTGTCTACAACAATTTATCTACAGCAATTAGTCTACAGATACAATTTATCTACAATAATTTGTCTACAGATACAATTTGTCTAGAGAGGAAAAATTAAAGCTATTTGATGTTAATTATTATTAATTTTTTCAAACAAATGAAAAATTTGTTTCTGCAATCGGTTTTCTTGAGAAATGATAAAGAAAACTGTTATTGGATATTGAATAAATTTATTTACTGAAACGACGCAATACACTCCAACATCTTTTTGAATAAGTCCGAGCTGGTGTGGCGCTTACGCCATACAAATTCACAAAAAATGACAAGAATTAGTGCGATATCTTGCAAAAAAACAATAGTATAAGAAACTCGATTAGGTCAGGTTAGGTTAGGTTAGGTTAGGTCAGGTTAGGTTAGGTTAGGTCAGGTTAGGTTAGGTTTCTCAAGAAAACCGATTGCAGAAACAAAATCAGGGTCATCGACTGCCCTTGTTTTGAATTTCATAGGAAAATCGAGAGCAGTCCATGAAACATACTAGGTCCAATATTAGTAATAGTTTCTCTAGACAAATTATTGTAGATAAATTGTATCTGTAGACTAATTGTTGTAGATAAATTGTTGTAGACAAATTGTTGTAGATGAATTGTATCTTTAGACAAATTGTTGTAGACAAATTCGCCTAAAACCGTTCGTAGGTTCATTAATTATTACGTGTGTGTATATATATATATATATATATATATATATATATATATATATATGCGAGAGAGGGAGAGATATTTAGTCACCAAAAATGAATAACGATTCCCTCAGATTTTTTAAGTTGAATAATAACAATAATAATAATAATAATAATAATGACAATGACAAATTTTGTATATATAAATGAAAATAAAGAACAAATTTTAAACTACCTATCATATAGGACCTATATACCCAGGATAAGTTGCTTAAAGAATAATTTTAATTAAATTTCTTAGTACTATTAAAATTGTTCTGTGAGGTTAACCACTTCATGCATACCTCCTTCTCCCCTTCTTAGATTAGTTTATCCATCCTCCTTTGTTGCATAACACCCTCTCCCCCCTTGATCATGTTGCATGCAATTGATTTGCACTCGACATTTATGCCATCATGCTACTCAATCAATCATAATCATTAACATCAACAACTAAACTTAATTACCATTTCTATAGTGCCAGAGTGAGTACACACACACACACACACACACACACACACACACATATGTACATATATATATATATATACATATATATAAAAATTGTATATATACACACCGGATGTCCCAATAAAATGTTTACACATCATATTAATATATATATATATATATAGTGGACCTAGTTTTAGCCGTTTAAGGTGATAATGATTTAATTGTATGCAATGATTAATTAAGGCAATGACTGATTGCTTATTAATGAAAGGCTGGGTTAATAATTTATGATGTCATACAGTATCACCGATTGGAATAAGTGGTTATTTGATTAGGCCCACCATACTATTGGAAGTGACAGTATGGCAGCGAGGGTCACCAACTTGGTTTACACCCAAGCAAATTAATAGTAAGGTTATAAAAGACACCTTATAGTTTGTTTTGTATTTTATTATGAAAATAAAGCCGTTATTTATTCAGTGATATAACAAAGAATTGACAGTAATTAATTGGTAGTTTTACGTTATGCATATGACATAGACTTAGCTAATAAGATGAAATGTTAATAGCTTAATTGACACGAAATAAATAATGTACTCATTGATGGTATGTAAATAGCATGCGACATGGAAAATTGAATGGGCCTAGTAAATGATATAAAGAATGCACGTGCGTTTGGTACATTGAATGGAATACTTGACACTGATTAAGTAGGCTAAATGATTGCATGGATGCACATAGAATAATTGATGCGGCCTAATAATAATGGATTGAAATGCTTGTACAAATATCATTTATATATAAGAACATTATGTGATGTTAAATGATTACGTCAAGAAAATATTTAGTTAACACACAAATATATGAATTGAACATAATGACGGATGATACGCGGAATTACGGTATTGAAATGACACTTGAATTGGATGACAGGCCTACTGCGTTCTTTCACGAGAGTCAGTTGGAAAGCTTGATTACACACTTTGGGAGTATAGCCTACCGTTCGGCGGTAGGCTAATGTAGGCTTGACAAGAGTACTTAGGATAGGAGGTACTTATCTTAGGACGATGTAACCTTGTTGAAGGCGGATTGAAGACGAACCATTTAACGCACATTCGAGTTGTCGTTGTCCGTTAAGCCTCTTCAGATGATGGATGTAGGCTTCGTGGAGGCCTGAGGTGATGTTACTTCTCGAGGTGCAGGCTGGCCTTGTGATCTTGCAGGCGTAGGCCTGTGGTGCTGAATATATCTCGAGGAATGTGGAAAAACTTGAAGGCCGACCAGGCAAACCGCAGGCCCGAAGCGATTCCGATTGGGCCACGAAGGATTGCTTCTGTAGGCGGTCTGTAGATCTTACTTGATGATAAATTGTAGGCCTTGAAGGAAGTAGCGGCCGCGCCTCCTGCCGGAGGGGGCCGGAAGGCGGTTGGTGTACGTGTTGCTCACGTTCGATGATGTGAGTACCAGTGAGTGAGAGTGAGAGTGAAAGCAAGTGGAAGCTCGCTTTTATACGTAGTTCCTGTGACGTAGGACTTCGCGCCAATTCTTAAGACGCCTTGTGAGCGCGTCCTTTCGTTGATAAGGACTTACTTTCGCGCCTTTTGGGAAGAAACAGACTTTCCATTGTTTGCCCACGTGTGTTTTCCAAGCTGTTTGATGATAGCGTGGAAGTAAAGGATTTCTGTCTATTTGCTGGTCTATTTCTTGTCGATCCGCTACATATATATATATCAACATGCACACTTTAGAATTTAGATGATAGTAATATGCGCTGATGTATTAGTATATTTATAGTACTTAGTAATAGTAGTATAGTAGTATAGTAATGGTGTATTGTACTTAAATAACAGTAGTATCTCTTATTACAGGAAATGGCGGCATTGTAGTTATCGTTTGAACAACGTAAGTGGATTCTGAAGCAGTACTGAAAGACAGAGAATGTGGCTGAGGTACAGAGACATTGGAGAAATGAGTTTGGAACATTACCACCATCACGGCTAACAATTACAAGATTACATGATAAGTTTGAGACTGACGGAACAGTGCAAAACGTCAACAAAGGCCGATCTGGAAGACGTCGCACTTCAACTGACAATGAAAGTGTTGAGACCGTGTTACAGGCCTTCACAAACTCTCCAAATAAGTCTAGAAGGCAATGTTCTCGTGAGACTGGTGTTTTTAAATCCAGTGTTCATCGCATTTTGCGCCGTGAAAAGTGGAAACCGTACATACCTAGACTGCTCCATGCAATGAATGAGGACGATCCAGATCGTCGAAAAGAATTTGGTGAGTGGTTTTTGCACATGTGTGATGAAAAACAATCTTTTCCTGATTTCATTGTTTGGTCTGATGAAGCCACTTTTAAACTTAATGGTACTATCAATCGACACAACTGTGTGTACTGGGCCACCGAAAATCCAAACGTAACAGAAGAACGAGCACTTAATGAACCAGGAGTGTCAGTGTGGTGTGGTTTGTCTTCCAGAGGACTGATAGGGCCATTTTTCTTTGAGGACACTGTCACAGGTACTGCTTACTTATCAATGCTGCAAGACAACATTGTACCTTCAATCAGAGTTCTTTTTTTGGAAGAAAGTGTTACTTTCAACAGGATGGCACGCCACCACAGTACCACAATGAGGTTAGAAATTTTCTCAATGTTTGTTTTCCTAGAAGATGGATAGGACGTAGGGGATGTACGGAGTATCCATCACGATCTCCTGACTTAACACCCTTAGACTTTTACTTGCAGAGCACTCTGAAGAGCACTCTGTATGCTGAAAAACCAAGGACACTAAAGGCCTTGAGACACGAAATTGAAATAGCCTGTGCCAACATTCCACTCCGAACAGTATGCTGATCTGTTGCGCGCCGTTGTCAAGAATGTATTGATGCTAGTGGCGGACATTTTGAACATTTAAAACATTAAACATTAAAGAAGCCTATTTGCTATCTATTTACTATCCGCCTATTTTGCTTATTGATATATATGTTAATATGATGTGCAAGCATTTTTTTGGGACACTGTATATATATATATATATATATATATATATATATGTTAACCCCTCCGTCAATGGCTTTGGTTGGTTCGAAGCCTTGGTTGGTTCGAAGTCGACTGGGGTTCTGATTAGGTGGTGGCAGCATCGGATTTAATTACTCGCAGTAGTTTCTTCTATACTACTCTCCGAGTTCTTATAGTGGATCGGAGGATTCTGTAAAGCTCTCTGAAGGTTCCCCGATTCTTCTTGTAACGTATCGGGAAATTATTTTTCTCTATTTTAATGAGTAAGTTCTCTGACGAGAGCAAGGCTCGAAGCAGAAGATAAATACTTTTTCTTACTGTAATTTAGTGCTAAAATGTACAGGTAGCGCTTAGCCTCTAAGTCTAATTCTGAATTTACAGGGGAGAGGTTCGACCTCTGTCGGCCATGGCTCAGGCCGGGATTTAAAACTGCGGAGGCCCTCGGCCTCCTCGAGGAGGGTTCCGACCTCCTCGCTGAAGGGCTGCTCAGACAGGAGTGATTAAATTTACAATACAAGAATTAAATAAGTCTAAATTTTGTGGGAGTACAGTTGAACGTTAAGTTCCCCCCTTTTAACTGGAGATCTAAACAATTCTTGGCTGCTAAGCATAATTTAAACACATCAGAATTTTTGAAAGATTCAAAAATAAAACGAAAAATATATAACAAAAAAATAATAATATCGCCGAGTATACGTTCCTAAATGGCGACATAATGTCGGAGTAGTACACTGAGTACAATCCCAAGTACATCACTGAGTCCATTGTAATTTTGGTTCATTACAACTATGATTATAATTACCAATTAATTCACATTTGCTTATTATCGTTAATTACAGTTTCATTAAAGTACATTAATTACATCATATTTAATTATTACAGTTAATTACAATTAAACAGTTAACTATAGTTTTACAGTGTTTCATATTTATAGGCAATTAGGATGTTAGGAGTATAACATAAAGTACATGGGCACATACGGTATATATTATATATATATAAAAAAATATATATATACTGTATATATATATATTTTATATATATAATATATACCGTATGTGCCCATGTACTTTATGTTATACTCCTAACATCCTAATTGGCTATAAATATGAAACACTGTAAAACTATAGTTAACTGTGTTTAATTGTAATTAACTGTAATAATTAAATATGATGTAATTTTTGTACTTTAATGAAACTGTAATTAACGATAATAAGCAAATGTGAATTAATTAGTAATTATAATCATAGTTGTAATGAACCAAAATTACAATGGACTCAGTGATGTACTTGGGATTGTACTCAGTGTACTACTCCGACATTATGTCGCCATTTAGGAACGTATACTCGGCGATATTATTATTTTTTTGTTATTTATTTTTTCGTTTTATTTTTTAATCTTTCAAAAATTCTGATGTGTTTAAATTATGCTTAACATCCAAGAATTGTTTATATTTCCAGTTAAAGGGGGGAACTTAACGTTCAACTGTACTCCCACAAAATTTAGACTTATTTAATTCTTGTATTGTAAATTTAATCACTCCTGTCTTAGCAGCCCTTCAGCGAGGAGGTCTGAACCCTCCTCGAGGAGGCCGAGGGCCTCCGCACTTTTAAATCCCGGCCTGAGCCATGGCGACAGAGGTCGAACCTCTCCCCCTGTAAATTCAGAATTAGACTTAGAGGCTGAGCACTACCTGTACATTTTAGCACTAAATTACAGTAAGAAAAAGTCTTTATCTTCTGCTTCGAGCCTTGCTCTCGTCAGAGAACTTACTCATAAAAATAGAGAAAAATAATTTCCCGATACGTTACAAGAAGAATCGGGGAACCTTCAGAGAGCTTTACAGAATCCTCCGATCCACTATAAGAACTCGGAGAGTAGTATAGAAGAAACTACTGCGAGTAATTAAATCCGATGCGGCCACCACCTAATCAGAACCCCCGTCGACTTCGAACCAACCAAGGCTTCGAACCAACCAAGGCCATTGACGGAGGGGTTAACATATATATATATATATATATACACCGTGTCCCAAAAAAATGCTTACCATCATATTAACATATATATCAATAAGCAAAATAGGCGGATAGTAAATAGATAGCAAATAGGCTTCTTTAATGTTTAAATGTTCGAAATATCAGCCAGCAGCGTCAATACCTTCATGGTTGTGCTGCTTACTTTAATGTTTTAAATGTTCAAAATGTCCGCCACTAGCATCAATACATTCTTGACGGCGCGCAACAGATCAGCATACTGTTCGGAGTGGAATGTTGGCACAGGCTATTTCAATTTCGTGTCTCAAGGCCTTTAGTGTCCTTGGTTTTTCAGCATACAGAGTGCTCTTCAGAGTGCTCTGCAAGTAAAAGTCTAAGGGTGTTAAGTCAGGAGATCGTGAGGGATACTCCGTACATCCCCTACGTCCTATCCATCTTCTAGGAAAACAAACATTGAGAAAATTTCTAACCTCATTGTGGTACTGTGGAGGAGTGCCATCCTGTTGAAAGTAACACTTCCTTCCAAAAAAAAAGCTCTGATTGAAGGTACAATGTTGTCTTGCAGCATTGATAAGTAAGCAGCACCTGTGACAGTGTCCTCAAAGAAAAATGGCCCTATCAGTCCTCTGGAAGACAAACCACACCACACTGACACTCCTGGTTGATTAAGTGCTCGTTCTTCTGCTACGTTTGGATTTTCGGTGGCCCAGTACACACAGTTGTGTCGATTGATAGTACCATTAAGTTTAAAAGTGGCTTCATCAGACCAAACAATGAAATCAGGAAAAGATTGTTTTTCATCACACATGTGCAAAAACCACTCACCAAATTCTTTTCGACGATCTGGATCGTCCTCATTCATTGCATGGAGCAGTCTAGGTATGTACGGTTTCCACTTTTCACGGCGCAAAATGCGATGAACACTGGATTTAAAAACACCAGTCTCACGAGAACATTGCCTTCTAGACTTATTTGGAGAGTTTGTGAAGGCCTGTAACACGGTCTCAACACTTTCATTGTCAGTTGAAGTGCGACGTCTTCCAGATCGGCCTTTGTTGACGTTTTGCACTGTTCCGTCAGTCTCAAACTTATCATGTAATCTTGTAATTGTTAGCCGTGATGGTGGTAATGTTCCAAACTCATTTCTCCAATGTCTCTGTACCTCAGCCACATTCTCTGTCTTTCAGTACTGCTTCAGAATCCACTTACGTTGTTCAAACGATAACTACAATGCCGCCATTTCCTGTAACAAGAGATACTACTGTTATTTAAGTACAATACACCATTACTATACTACTATACTACTACATTACTATTACTAAGTACTATAAATATACTAATACATCAGCGCATATTACTATCATCTAAATTCTAAAGTGTGCATGTTGATATATATATATGTAGCGGATCGACAAGAAATAGACCAGCAAATAGACAAATCCTTTACTTCCACGCTATCATCAAACAGCTTGGAAAACACACGTGGGCAAACAATGGAAAGTCTGTTTCTTCCCAAAAGGCGCGAAAGTAAGTACTTATCAACGAAAGGACGCGCTCACAAGGCGTCTTAAGAATTGGCGCGAAGTCCTACGTCACAGGAACTACGTATAAAAGCGAGCTTCCACTTGCTTTCACTCTCACTCTCACTCACTGGTACTCACATCATCGAAAGTGAGCAACACGTACACCAACCGCCTTCCGGCCCCCTCCGGCCGGAGGCGCGGCCGCTACTTCCTTCAAGGCCTACAATTTATCATCAAGTAAGATCTACAGACCGCCTACAGAAGCAATCCTTCGAGGCCCAACCGGAATCGCTTCGGGCCTGCGGTTTGCCGGGTCGGCCTTCAAGTTTCTCCACATTTCTCGAGATATATTCAGCACCACAGGCCTACGCCTGCAAGATCACAAGGCCAGCCTGCACCTCGAGAAGTAACATCACCTCAGGCCTCCACGAAGCCTACATCCATCATCTGAAGAGGCTTAACGGACAACGACAACTCGAATCTGCGTTAAATGGTTCGTCTTCAAACCGCCTTCAACAAGGTTACATCGTCCTAAGATAAGTACCTCCTATCCTAAGTACTCTTGTGAAGCCTACATTAGCCTACCGCCAAACGGTAGGCTATACTCCCAAAGTGTGTAATCAAGCGTTCCAACTGACTCTCGTGAAAGAACGCAGTAAGCCTGTCATCCAATTCAAGTGTCATTTCAATACCGTAATTCCGCGTATCATCCGTCATTATGTTCAATTCATATATTTGGGTGTTAACTAAATATTCTCTTGACGTAATCATTTAACATCACATAATGTTCTTATATATAAATGATATTTGTGCAAGCATTTCAATCCATTATTATTCGGCCGCATCAATTATTCTATGTGCATCCATGCAATCATTTAGCCTACTTAATCAGTGTCAAGTATTCCATTCAATGTACCAAACGCACGTGCATTTTTTATATCATTTACTAGGCCCATTCAATGTTTCATGTCGCATGCTATTTACATACCATCAATGAGTACATTATTTATTACGTGTCAATTAAGCTATTAACATTTCATCTTATTAGCTAAGTCTATGTCATATGCATAGTAAAACTACCAATTAATTACTGTAAATTCTTTGTTATATCACAGTGAATAAATAACGGCTTTATTTTCATAATAAAATACAAAACAAACTATAAGGTGTCTTTTATAACCTTAATATAAATTTGCTTGGGTGTAAACCAAGTTGGTGACCCTCGCTGCCATACTGTCACTTCCAATAGTATGGTGGGCCTAATCAAATAACCACTTATTCCAATCGGTGATACTGTATGACATCATAAATTATTAACCCAGCCTTTCATTAATAAGCAATCAGTCATTGCCTTAATTAATCATTGCATACAATTAAATCATTATCACCTTAAACGGCTAAAACTAGGTCCACTATATATATACAGTATATATATATATATATATAATATATATATATATATATATATATATATATATATATATATATATATATATATATATTAATATGATGTGTAAACATTTTACTGGGACATCCGGTGTGTATATATACACACACATATATGGGTTCGATTCCCGGGCGGGTACCTCATTTTTCATTTGTTCGTTATTTCTCTTCCTCGTGTGCAGAACGCTCCTCTATACTTACGTCTTTTCTATAGATTAATATACTGCGTGGTCATTGCAGTTAAATGTACATATTCACGATTTGCGAGGGTGCCCTCTTAGGGCATTGGTTTCTGCCCGATGTAGGAGAATTACGACTTCTGACTGATCGAGGCCTGTGGTGTAGTGGATAGCATATCTGACCGGCAATTGGAAGATCCTGGCTTCGATTCCCGGGCGGGTACCTCATTTTTCATTTGTTCGTTATTTCTCTTCCTCGTGTGCAGAACGCTCCTCTATACTTACGTCGTTTCTATACATTAATATACTGCGCGGTCATTGCAGTTAAATATACAATTTATATATATATGTATATATATATATATGTGTGTGTGCGTGTGTGCGTGTGTGTGTACTCACTCTCGCACTATAGAAATGGTAATTAAGTTTAGTTGTTGATGTTAATGATTATGATTGATTGAGTAGCATGATGGCATAAATGTCGAGTGCAAATCAATTGCATGCAACATGATCAAGGGACTAGGCTTGCTTTAAACCCTAGATCCATGTCCCAAAGCTGGATCCTGTCTGCTTTGCAGATAGCTAGTGAGGGTAGCTATATTTATGGGACCTCTTTGCGAGAGACCCGTTGCCCACGTCGAGCTAGCATCATGAAAAAGAAAAACTATGGTATTTGTCATTTACCATTACTTATTCGGACTATAGTGGATTTAATTTTCCCAGAAGAGTTCCTTGTTCCATGCATGGTCTGTGTTTAACATATAAGTTTCTCAGGGGACCATTCTGAGTTTGTGTATATTAAACGGACGTGTTACGTGCCTTGAAAAGTGGACGCTCAATGTCCCGGTTGAGGTTTAAGTTTTGTTTTTTTTGGCTAAAAATACAATAGTTACCCCTTTTTCTTTGATTTATTTAATCCGACGTGAATGCAACGAGTCTTTTACTTATATAGAGGTTCTAAATGTAGTGGGACTAGGCTTGCTTTAAACCCTAGATCCATATCCCAAAGCTGGATCCTGTCTGCTTTGCAGATAGCTGTGAGGGAAGCTATATTTATGGGACCTCTTTGCGAGAGACCCGTTGCCCACGTCGGGCTAGCATCATGAAAAAGAAAAACTATGGTATTTGTCATCTACCATTACTTATTCGGACTATAGTGGATTTAATTTTCCCAGAAGAGTTCCTTGTTCCATGCATGGTCTGTGTTTAACATATAAGTTTCTCAGGGGACCATTCTGAGTTTGTGTATATTAAACGGACGTGTTACGTGCCTTGAAAAGTGGACGCTCAATGTCCCGGTTGAGGTTTAAGTTTTGTTTTTTTTGGCTAAAAAACAATAGTTACCCCTTTTTCTTTGATTTATTCAATCCGACGTGAATGCAACGAGTCTTTTACTTATATAGAGGTTCTAAATGTAGTGGGACTAGGCTTGCTTTAAACCCTAGATCCATGTCCCAAAGCTGGATTCTGTCTGCTTTGCAGATAGCTGGTGAGGGAAGCTATATTTATGGGACCTCTTTGCGAGAGACCCGTTGCCTACGTCGGGCTAGCATCATGAAAAAGAAAAAATGTGGTATTTGTCATTTACCATTACTTATTTGGACTATAGTGGATTTAATTTTCTCAGAAGAGTTCCTTGTTCCATGCATGGTCTGTGTTTAACATATATATATATATATATATATATATATATATATATATATATATATATATATATATACAGGGTGTCCCAGGAGGAAATGTCAAGAATGCACCATTTCACTCTTTGGGTATTTCTAAGTAGAAAGTATTATATCGATATGGGTCTGATTCCCAACCGTTACCGAGATACAGGCCTCTACATTTGGGTAATTAAAACATAATAAAAAGGCGATCTTAGATACTATTTAATGGCACTTGTGGTTTACAAAAAGTACAAACATACAATACACTATTGCACTTATTGCAGAATGGTTTGAAAGTGACCCCCTCCTTCTTTAATGCACGCGGCGAGCCTCCGATCCATCAAGTCTTGCCAAGGAAAACGCGGAAGTTCATTTCTGAGGTTTATGAACGCATCCAGCCGGCATGGCTTGAAATGTTGCTTGAGCACTGCACCTCCACGTTTGCAGAGTACACAACACACCCTGAAAAGTAACGTGACTCAGTGAGCAGGTGTTAAGACGTACCTAAATAATTAATATAAATAAATAATGTGAGGATCTGCACAGTTGCCAATGTATCATCAAATGTCATTGAATATTATCTAAGATCGGCTTTTTATTGTTTTAGTTACCCAAATGTAGAGGCCTGTATCTCGGTAACGGTTGGGAATCAGGCACTTGTCGATATAATACTTTCTACTTAGAAATACCAAAAGAGTCAAATGCTGCATTCTTGACATTTCTTCCTGGGACACCCTGAGAAGTAAGCAAGAGAGGAGATTTCGTATTCAGATGCCCGCTTTTGGCGTCGTCACCGGAATTCGAACACTTGCGTCAGCATCAACGAGTATCTTGCGAGAAGTTAAATAATTTAAAGAAAAAAATAAAAAGAATACATGTGGCCGTATTTAAATGTACGTAATCATGATCATGTACGTAAAAATGACTATCAAGGGATATGTACGAGTGCATAAGTATTATACACATATCAGTAGTCACACAATAGGTTGTGTGCGTAATAGAGAGTGACACGAGTAAAGATGGACTGATAGGTTGATAGGGCATAAGTACAGAATAGGTAGACAATAGGTAGTCGATGAATGAATAATTAATACAATTAATAAAATATAACGGTCAAGATAAGATATGAACGTATGGATGAATATGGTCGAATAATAGTTATACTGCATAACACCAGACAGGACACAACATATAAATAATGACTTATGGAGTTATTATGATGTAAAGAATTTACCATACATTGAATACTAAAGACATCCAAACTTGCATAATGCGAGTTTGGTCCTTATGGAAAAATGAATATTTGAATATAAAGATTATATAAACATAAGAACTGTATGAATATAATGAATATATAGATTGTAATGCATATAAGGATTTATATAAAGGTTATATAAATACACGGATTAGGTAAACATAAGGATTATATGAATATAAATACAGGGTGTACATAAAGTCAGGATCTATTTTTGTGAAGCATTTGGAAATTATATGGAATTCAATCATAAAATAATAAAGTGGTAACATTTATTAAATAATTAAGAGTAGGATTCGACGTGACGCCCATCAGTATCCCTGCACAGTTCAATCGTTCCGCAGCATTTCTAAACACATTCTGGAGCATTTGCGGGGTTATGTTATCTGCAGCAGTTCGTATACGTGTACATAAGTTTTCAAGACTCGTAATCTTCGTCTGCCAGACGTGCGATTTGATAAAGCCCCATGCAAAGAAATCTAAAGGGGTTAAATCTGGTGATCTCGCTGGCCAAGGTCTGTTGCTTCCGCGTCCGATCCAGCGATTTGGAAAACGTCCATTTAGATAATCCTGAACAATTTTGGCATAGTGACAAGGAGCACCATCATGTTGATAGACGACGGTACTAACAATCCTATCCCCGTCGTCTATCAACATGATGGTGCTCCTTGTCACTATGCCAAAATTGTTCAGGATTATCTAAATGGACGTTTTCCAAATCGCTGGATCGGACGCGGAAGCAACAGACCTTGGCCAGCGAGATCACCAGATTTAACCCCTTTAGATTTCTTTGCATGGGGCTTTATCAAATCGCACGTCTATCAGACGAAGATTGCGAGTCTCGAAAACTTACGTACACGTATACGAACTGCTGCAGATAACATAACTCCGCAAATGCTCCAGAATGTGTTTAGAAATGCTGCGGAACGATTTGAGCTATGCAAAGATACTGATGGGCGTCACGTCGAATCCTATTCTTAATTATTTAATAAATGTTACCACTTTATCATTTTATGATTGAATTCCATATAATTTCCAAGTGCTTCACAAAATAGACCCTGACTTTATGTACACCCTGTATTATAAAGGATAAATTTAAAAATTCTAAAAAGAAGATATATGAGTGTTTTGGACGTCTGCATACAGACTTTACGTTCCAGGAGAAACTGCTTATGAATGGGATGGATATGAAGTTAAAGCTCACCCGCACGAATCCTGAGATCTGCATAAATCTGGGACCTGATCAAGAAGAGGGCGCAAAACCCGTTGTGATTCACATCATGGAAACATATCTGCGTGTACGGCGAGTGAAATTAAGTTCGCAGAAATATGTAGAAATTGAAAAAAATTTAATGCACCCACAGTAATATACCCAATTAACAGAGTACAGATCAAACTATACACGGTGCCCGCCGATTTGGCTTCGAGGCAGCTAGAAAACGTGGCCCTGTGAGTTCTACCTAAAAGGTTATTAATTGGAATGGAGGATCACGCTTCGACGAATGGAAAATATAAAAAGAGCACCTTTAAATTCGAGAATTTCGGTGCTGCGTTGGGTGGGACTATGGATACGGACTACTCATCAGAAGCTGTGTTCCGGCTCTGCGCGAGAGCTTATAGTAATCTGGCCCACATTGCTGGTGGCTGTGACGAGCTTGGGATTGGCGTAACGCAAAAAGAATTTGTCGATCAATTTAACAATTACCAATTTTATTTTACCCCCGACGTATCTGCTAGTGTAAATACACACTTAAATCCACAACAAAGTGGGAACATCTCAGTCAGATTGTAATTCGCCGACCCTATAGACGCACCTATTAGTGTACTAGTATACCTCGAATCATAAGCTCTAATAGAGCTCGACCGCTTCAGGAACGTTGTCACAGACTTTTAAAATGGACGCGAATACACTCCAGTGAGTAATGAAAAGTGACCGAGTCACACGATCCAAATTTATCAGTGAGATTGCGAAGAATGAAACATTGAAATTGCCAACTACGAGAGATTGGTGTATTTTTATTGTCAATATGGACATTGTGGGTGGTGAAGGGATTCATTGGTTTGCAATCTATTTTAAAAATAGTGAAAGAATGTACTATTTTGATTCACTCGGCACTCAGCCCTGGAGTGACCCTGTTGTTGTACAATTTATCGAACAGTTGCATGTCCCTGAAAGTCTCTGGAGTGCTTACCGTTTGCAAGGATATTTTAGTAATACTTGTGGCATGTACTGTCTTTCACTTCTCCTGCACATGTCACGTGGGAGGGGATTTATAAATTTTTTAAAATTATTTGATTTGTGCGACACTGAGATCAATGATGAATTGGTATGCAGAGAGATAAAAAAAGGTTCCCATTTGTGCGCACTCGCTGTACTGTGCAAAGTTTTACGTGTGTGTATATAATTGTAACTATATTTTGTAAAGTTTTACGTGTGTTTATATAATTGTAACTATATTGTGTAAAATGTCTCCATTAATGTTAGTCTTATTTAATGGACGCTAGTTATGTAAGTTGAAATGTACTAAAACACGATTTCTACCATTTCATAAATTGAATGAAAATACAATGTGTTTTGTTCTTAACCACAAAAAAAAACTTACATTAATTCCTCGATGAACTGCCATTCGTTGGTCCGGATGTCAGCCAATACCTCGACCTCCGCATTCAGGTCACTGAGTTGGCTGAGCGGTAAAACCTCCAAAACGCCCTCGATTATTTGCCTTTCTTCAAAGCTGTCGCGAAAAGTAGCTATAACATGATCAAGTTCCGCATCATTCCAATAAGGAGAAATTAACATGATTAGTTCATGCTGAATCTTTTTTGATTAAAATCCATTTTTACACAAATCGAATTGTATTCAGAAAGTGTAACTCAGTACTAATGCAAACTAGTCTGTAATTGAGGATACCCGCTTTGAAACATTTACAATAAAATATGAGGTGTAGAAATGTATTATTACAACCACACCATATATATATATATATATATATATATATATATATAATTAATATATATATATATATATATATATATATATATATATATATATATATATGCCGAAATAGCCAGAAGGAAACAGAATGGACAATAATTAAAAACCTATTGTTTTTCACCAAAATACACAGGGTAACACATATATATATATATATATATATATATATATATATATATATATATATATGAAGAGAGAGAAGAGAGAGAGTTGCAAGGCGTTACAAGTACAGTAATATACAACGCCGGAAATACATTTATCCTAACTATGCATACTACGCAATGCCTACCATCACAGGTTCTCGAGCCCGGGACCGGATTGTAAACACATACTTCCATATGGCTCTGGGGTGGTTCGAATCGACGGGGGTTCTGGTTGGGAAGCAGCAACGGATATTTCTCGCGATAGTTTTCTTCTATAACATTCTAATTTTTCTCTCATTTCTTTTTTCTCTTTCTATAATACTCTGATACTTTCTCTGAAGGTTCGCCGATTTTCTTTTTATAACTTATCGGGAACTATTTTCTCTACTTTATTTTACTAAGTTCTCTGAAGAGAGCCAAACTCGAAGTGGACAAATAAAAAGTTTCTCTCACTGTAATTTACTTCTAAAAATGTACAGGTAGTGCTGTGAATTTACAGGGTTAGAGGTTCGACCTCTTTCGACCATGGCTCAGGCCGGAATCTAAAAAAATTAAGGAGGCAAGGGGCCTCTGCCCCCTCCTCGCAGCGAGGCTGCTAACAACGGAGTCTCGTAGTAGTGACCAAAGAAGAGTGAAGTAATGAAATGACTTTTACAATTACATATATCATATAAGTCTAAATGTTGGGGGAATGCAGTTGAAGGTTTTCCAAATAAAACTTTAAAAAACAAAGTAAAAACTAATCTTATTTTCGCCGAGTATACATTTCTAAAGGCGACATAATTTCAGAGTAGTACATGAGTACAATTTAAGTACATGACTGAGTACATTTTAAATTTTGGTTTATTACAATTATGATTACGATTATGGATTAATTCACATTTCACTTAGTATCGTTAATTACAATTTCATTTAAAGTATATTATTACATTATATATCAAACAATCATCATTAATTACAGTTGTATTAAAGTACATTACATTATATTAAATTAAAGTATTACAGTTAATTACAATTAAACAGTTACTATAATTTTGTTTTGTTTTTAGTGTTTCATATTAATAGACAATTAAGATGTTAGAAATATAATACGAAGTACATGGGCACATACGGTATGTATTTATATACAACATAATATGTTATATTATGTTATAATATGTTATAAATTTCAATCAGAGCTGGAGGAGATTTTTATCTTAGAAGCGTTCGCTTCTGCCGTAGTTAGCGGAATTTGATCACTTACCTAAGCATTTTCGAGTTCATTGCGGGAGGCGAAATAATTAAAAATAAAAGTAAAAAAAATAATACACGAGAACGTATTTGCGCGTTTTCAAACGAACAGATACGAATGCATAAAGTTTTGCATTTCATAGACTGACACGAGTAAAAATGAATATTTAATAGAATTGATATAGGATAATGGTCAAGATAAGATATGGACGTATGGGCGAATATGGTTGAATGATAAATATTTATACTGCATAACACCACAAATAAATAATGACGTATAGAGAATGAAGTTTTTTATATTAAAGAATTTACCATACATTGAATACGGAACTTGTCCAAATACTAAACACGTGATTCACTGTTCAAGGTATGGAAACCGTGAAGGAAATTTAAGTTATTTTATGACGTCATAGTGTATAAGTCATTATTGGGAGGATTTAAAAGAAACGAATTAGAGACAAAGAGTGGGTATTAAAGACTAAGAAGTACAACTACGGGTTCCAATCCTGTCATATGCAATGTGTATGTATAATCTAGGGACGAGGGTGAGATGCAAGACAACCATAATTAATTATAATAAATTCTATAACAAATGAAAAATGGAAAATGGATACGACTAAACCATAGAAATGGTAGATCGTAGGGTTGTGACAAAAACAAAAATAAAAAGCTACAAATAAAATTTTTATCCAAAATCACATCAGGCGATTTTGGTTTCTCATGTAAAAATGAATATGGATTATTCATTGTTCATTTTTAGTTATGTATATATATATATATATATTATATATATATATATATATGAAAATTATTTCACGAAAGTAACAAGTGAAAAATATTTATGATGAATAAAACCACGAAGGAAAGGAAACACAAAAATGTGCTCAAGCGCTTTCGTCTAATGACATCCTCAGGAACACTTCCATGTTTTTCGAAGAAAGGTTCAAAACACACTTTGAGCTTGCTTTTTTACTCCACTGACTATTTCGAATGAGAGTTTTAATTTTCCGATCCAAAATGTTACGAAGTGAAGTAGTTCTCCGACGCAACTCGTTGTAAATTTCATCAAACAAAGGTTGGATCCACGGTTGGGGAATAACGGTTACAAAATTATGTTTGGTGATGTTTAAATTTTTGAAGGCTGACCACTCATTTTGTCTGGTGACTTCAATATGTTTCTTTAAAATTAATCTGCTGAAGTTGTTGAACGGATGGTCGTCAATTTGTCTGAGGCGAATCGGAAGCAGGGATTTGGGAAGAACTTGCTCCTCTAGACAATTAGTAAGAAACTTTCGTCGGATACGAATTGCATGCCCCTTCATTAATGTAGAAGAAAACACGGACACAAACGGAGACAAGAGAGGGAACAGCAAGCCGAAGGAACGCGTGGTGTTCATTATATGAAAATTATTTCACGAAAGTAACACGTGAAAAATATTTATGATGAATAAAACCACGAAGGAAAGGAAACACAAAAAGGTGCTCAAGCGCTTTCGTCTAATGACATCCTCAGGAACATTGAGGATGTCATTAGACGAAAGCGCTTGAGCACCTTTTTGTGTTTCCTTTCCTTCGTGGTTTTATTCATCATATATATATATATATATATATATATATATGAAGAGACAGTTACAATAAGATAAAATGCTGATTAGGGTACCCGGATCAAATAATAAATACCAAGCGACTATCCTAACTGGGCTCAAAAGGAAGATTAGTTGGGTATGCTGCCCATCGAGCCCCTGCCTATCTCAGTATTTATAATTGAGGATATCCGCTATGAAACATTTTACAACAAAATGTAACGATTTCAAAATGTATTATCACTTGCACACCATATATATATATATATATATATATATATATATATATATATATATATATATATATATATATATATATATATGACGAAACAGCCACGAAGGAGCAAATAATAAACAGCATGCAACTAGCCTAACCTGGTAAAAAGGACGATTAGCTGGGTGTGCTACGCATAGTTTGACAGCACCGGGTCTCGAACCCGGGAGCAGCATGCAGGGAAACAAGCGTGTAATAAAATTCACTGTCTAAATGACGTTATCAGGAAGGAAGATTAGCTGCGTGTGCTACGTATCGTCTGCCCGCACCGGGTCTCGACCCCTGGGCAAATATCCTTTCACTTGGTTTTATTACTTTTTATAAATTATAACATTTGCACTGACTGAAATGATATATATACATAGCCCGGCCTTCCGTTTAAATCACAAACTAGTTTCCCAATCCGCACTTATTATAGCTTTATATAAATTAATTAACACTGTCACTGAATGAAACGATGAATACATAGCCCGATTCACAAATTAATTTATTTACTTACATTTCTTTGTCCACTTCGTCGGCTGTTTCTTTCTCTCCGTCACAAATTTCTGTAATGTTTTGGTTTGAAAGTAGGGCGTTCCGGTCAGCCGCACAGAAAAGGTGGAGTGTAGCCCCTGCATAGAGGTCCCCGTCTTCAAACAATTACGGAGTAAAGCTGTTGAGAATGATTCATGGCTTTATATTTCTGTAGTTACTCGCTGATAAATACAGCTGTTGTGGAATACAGATGAAAATGTCCCCTTCTATATAAGCGATCGTAATTGTAACCACCCACAATAGCCGAATCGCGGGTTTCCTATTGGCCGTCGGTGAAATTTGGGTGGGTCATAACGTGTAAGCGTGACTACCCACCAACCAGAGGTCCAGAGTTCGTTATCAAACTCCGCCCATTGGACTGTAATTGGAGGAGCCGCGAATTCTAGAGGCGTGTCAAATATAACTTATCCATTCCATAGATTTCTTTCAGAAATGAAACAGATTCGCAGAGAGAGAGAGAGAAGTTTTGTTTGTAAATAAAATTTGTTTTTCTAAGGCGTCAAGATAACTGACCAGCTGCCGATCTGTCGCAATCTAAATTCCATCGAACCGTTGCGTCCTTCTAGAGCCAAAACAATATTATTTATCATTTGTTTTATTACCATTATATATGAGGCGCTCCGCGCCAGATGTTCATAAGCGCCAAAATTAAAAAACGCCAGAAAACGCAGTTAAAATTGGGGAATGAATATTAGACTTTATCTCTTGAACCATTGAAGATAGCGCAAAGATGTTTATATGAAATTTATAGCTTTCGAATTATCTTAACATTGGATAGTTTGGGAACTGAGCTTCACGCTGGTACAAAAAAGGAGTTTAGCCCTGGGTGGCGCTTCCGAACATCTGTCGCGGAGCGACTCATATATATATATATATATATATATATATATATATATATATATATATATATATATATCTATATGTGTGTGTGTGTGTGTGTGTGAAAATGAACCATGAATAATTCCTATATTCCTGTACTATCTTATTAAGTCGTGTAATTCTTATATTCATTTATATAGTTCTTGTATCCATTTGTAAAATTCATGTGTTTATATGGTTCATTTATTTATATAATCCTATATATTCCTATATATTTAACTTCATATAATACCTATATTCATATTAGGACCAAAATCGCCTAACGCGTGTTTGGATAAAATTTTTGATTTGCTTTCTACTTTGCCAAATAATTGGTGACTTGTTCTTTTTTGAAATTTATTAATCATTTTTTTTAGATTTAGCTTAATAATGAATCCTGCTTAAGTTTTGCAATGTTCATGTTTAGCATACATTCTCTCTTCGTTATAACAGATGAAGTTATGTCTTGCCTAAGCATTTAATTGTAAATTTTAAACCTTTAATTTTTACTCATATGCATATTTTAGTGTGAAGACGCATAGTTCAGTTTCCACTTTTAGTTAACTCGGCAGATCATGATAACATCGGATCTGAAAATACGCGGTTTAAGATAAAAATATGGCTTCATCTTCAAATATCTTGTTTATTCGTTTAAACATTATCACAGCTAAAATATTTATTTTATTTTCAAATATTGTGCAAAAATAATGCAGCCTTTTCAACATTTAATAATAATGATGTTAGCAAATTATGGGTATATAAACCCACAAAAATTCTTCCATGTTCATTCAGAATTAGATTCAAAGGCTGAGCACTACCTGTACATTTTAGCAGTAAATTACAGTAAGAAAAAGTCTTTATCTTCTCCTTCGAGCCTTGCTCCCTTCAGAGAACTTAGTCATTAAAATCTCCCGATACGTTACAAGAAGAATCGGGGAACCTTCAGAAAGCTCTACAGAATCCTCCAATCCACTATACTGTAAGAAGAACTCGGAGAGTATTATAGAAGAAACTACTGCAAATAACAAATCCCTTGCTGCCACCTAACCAGAACCCTTGTCGACTTCGAACCAACCCAGGCCATAGACGGAGGGGTTAACAACTGTCGACCTCTGCATCCAGGATTCTTCCAGTCTTCCAGACCCTGGAACTAGAACCAACATCCAGTTGACCGGAGTGTCACGACTTCCAGTTCGTCACATCCACCCTTGAACCGGTGTGTCACGACTCCAAGTTCTCCACGCCTAGTCTTCATCCAAGAACAAGTAGCCAGCAAGACACGTCTTCAGGACACGACTCCAAGGATTTCGCCGTAGGAATCTTGTTAAGTACAGATATCTTTTTTTAAAGTAATCTCTAAACATTTGAGAAATCAGTATTATTAACAGCTAATAATTAGTATCAAGCCGGAATTAACAAAAAACACTGAACATTCCATACACCAGTGACACATCTCATTTTATTGAAACCGAGTTATTTTCACTATTATAGTTAGTATAGAATAGTTTTATTTATTGTACCAGTCATAATATTACCGTACCTTCACGTACATTCGAGTGAAATTTTGTTTAAATTTTTTTGTTTACAATCTTTTCAAATTTTTCCCTAGTTAGGCAAATTGCTGTGCATTATTTAATGTGTATTTCTAAGATAGAGTAGTTAGGAAAACCACTCAAGTGATCATTCCATAGATTAAGATAGGTCAAGCAGACCAAATTAGAACACATTAATAGTTCCTTCACATATGAGCGATTCAGACGGTGCGCTTTCTGACATCGAAAATTTCCCTATACCCATTTTTGCACCTACGCCGCGGCCTTCAAACATATTTCCAAACACACAAACTTCAGATCAAGAACAAGCCAATATGTCTCAAACCGCCGCCCCATCATACATTAACCCTTTAAGCCCTGAATTTTTTGTAGGGTTAAGTGATGAATGCGTGTATTTGAAACGTTAGCAAATTGTAGCAGTCGTCCTTAAAGGGTTAACTTAGTCAGACTGGTAAACCTTCCCCATACTGTCCTAATTTTTAAGGGGACCATAGATAATCACTTTGTTCAACCACTCGTAAGACTTTGGATTGAGTCTTTAGAACAACATTTCTTTCGCGAAAACATCACAGATGATGATATAAAGATTAGGGAAGCTAAAAGGTTCATCGACCCTAAAGAAGGGAATGCCCATGATACAGTCACTTACGTCCCATCCATTAGCGAAGCTACAACATGAGACAATTTTAAACAAAACTTATTAGAATTTTTTAAAGAAATAACACTTGCACATCCCTTAGCCACGTTAGAAGCTGTCTTCCAAGCTAAATGGAAGAAAGAGGAACATGAAGATTTAAATAATTTTATTACACGAACATATAAACTCGTAGGAGAAGCCCTCCGAGCCGCAGAAAATGCGTGTGGCATTACTTTCACTTCAAAACAAAGAAACCTAATAGTAGCAGCGACGATTTACCAAAACCTATCAGGAGCACCTGAAAAGAAGTTTCAAGAGTTTCTAAATATTGACAAACCAGTAAGTGTAGCCATAAATAAAACACGGGAACATTACCCAGATTTAGCAAACCAGAACTACCGAAAGGGTAGAGAAACCCCCATACACTACATTCAGCAGCAGCAACCGCAACACCAACAGCAACAACAACAACCCTATAAATCGAGGCCGATGCAGGGAACACCACCCCAGAAACAAGCCCCCCCAAACCCAGAATACACGCCCTCCTCCACAGTGTTTTAACTGCGATAGCTTTGGGCACATAATAACTCAGTGCAATTATCCCCCTTATTGCTCCCACTGTCATGAACATGGTCTTCGCCAAGGCGATCGACAAAAATGTGCTGATAAAGCCCCTGCAGGGTATAGGCCCAACTTCCAGCGAACGAATCACCAACGTTCCCAAAAGCCCTCTAATCCCCAGAAACCAGTAAATTCCCAGTCTCAACCGAACCACCAACCAAATAGATCACGACCACAGGATCATCACATTATTACCCAATGTACAAACCCCAGTACAATCAGTAAGGTCGGATAGTTCTGTACATAGAAGTACCTGTTGAAGAATCATTTTCCCCAGAGTACAGTTTTCAAGAAAACCCTCAAGTGTATGGTGATCCCGTAGAATATGACCCAGGTCCTCCCATAGAAGACAACTCAAGCCCTTATTTAGATCCCACTTTGGAGGCAGCAGTTCAACCTCCTCCCTCCTAAATAGCAGTAACGAACCCACATACTCACACAAACACCCCATCAGGATAATAGGTGCGGACCTTCTAGATTTAATAATAAATTGTAGCACCGATAACCAAGATTTAACCGCTCTCCTAGATACAGGAGCACACGTAACGTTAAGAAACAATGTGTAGATGAGTTACTAGACAATACAGATTAAAAATATGAAATTAAGGCACATTCCTGCCAACTCAGAGGAGTTACAGGCACACTCATACCTACATACGTAGAAATTGAATTATATTTAGAAGTTAGAAACGCGGTATACCCCGCAAAATGTTGTATAGTGGACACAGTCGCCACCTTTCAGACAGATATCCTACTAGGTATTGATTTTTTCAACCGGAATTAATGGGAAATTTACCCAGTCGGAAAGTTATTGAAGTGTCGAAATAGGACACACCATCTCCATGAGAATAATAGACAGCTTAATGCTAATAGAATCAGTTCCGAAAGAAATAGCAAACCCATTCCACTTGGTAGCAGTTCAAGTCAGCCGGTTGCATCCAGAGGGACAACCGCTCCAGAAATCAGCCCCAAGAGTAATCAGTTCTAGTTTTTAAATCCAGTAGGATCAACACAGTCAGTTTCCAGTCAGTCAGTTTCCAGTCAGCCGGTTTCAGTTCAGCCAGTTTCAGTTCAGCCAGCTTCGGTTCAGCCAATAAGGCAAATTTTAGGCGAGTCACATTCACAATTTTTCATATGCCCTACCGAGCATATAACAGTAGCACCTTATGAGAAGATTTGTTTCCTAGCAAGAGTAGTCAACAGTCAAGGGAAACTATTAGAGTCAGATCGTACTCTGAATACAGAGAAAAGTAATTTCAAAAGAGATGTTCTTATTACCAAGTCTTTAGTCAGAGTCAGAATTCAGCTATCCCTGTTCTTTGTTTAAACAAAGGAAAAAGCCCTATCGAATTAACTTCAAATCAGAAAATAGGAACTTTTTCCACAGTAGAAATAAATTCAGATTTCCCCACCAGTACTATAAATCGTGTCTCCAGTTCCTTCGAGTTAAACCCTTCAGTATTGAAAGAAGAATATAAGAAATGTCTGGAGCACTCCCTTCAGGAGTCACCAGCCTTACAGGATCCCAAACTACTGGAATCACTTCTCGATTTCCTGATAAGAAATAGAGATGTGATTGCCCTAAAAGGAGATCCTCTGGGCCGAACTAATTTGGTCCCTTTCGGAATCAAACTGGAACCCAATTTCAAACCCATCTTCATTCCTCCCTATAAGGTTTCACATTCCCAATTAGTCACTATTGAGGAACACATCACGGATATGTTGGAGCAGGATGTCATTCAGCCTTCAGTTAGTCCCCGGTCCGCTCCTATGAATCTTTTCTCCAAAAAGGACGGAACATCTCGCCCTTGTATAGATTTCAGACGCCTAAACCACATTACCATCCCAGACCGTTTCCCTTTTCCAAACATGCAGGAAACAATTCTGAACGTAGGGAAAGCGAACTTCTTTTCATCCCTCGATTTAGCATCCGGTTATTGGCAAATGGAGGTTAGTCCCGAATCTCGGGCATTGACTACTTTCTCCACTAACCGAGGCCATTACGAATTCCAGGTTTTACCTTTCGGAGTCCGAAATGGGCCTGCTAATTTCTCTAGGTTGATGAATATAGTCCTCTCCGACCTATTAGGTGTTGAAGCTCTCGTCTATCTTGACGATTGTATCGTTTATAGTTCGAATATAAAAACACACTTTCAACGTCCTCAGAATGTGCTATCACGCTTGAGAAAAGCACACCTTAAAGTGAAACTTGCAAAGTGCAACTTTTTACAGGAATCCCTGGTATACCTAGGATTTCTACTATCATCCAAAGGAATTAAATCTGATCCAGCCAAACTCGAAGCACTGGAAAGGTACCCTGTGCCCAAAACCGTCGACGACGCTCTTGCACTTATTGGATTTGTCGGATTCTATCGGAATTTTAT
Source organism: Bathynomus jamesi (assembly GCA_023014485.1). Lineage (NCBI taxonomy): Eukaryota > Metazoa > Arthropoda > Malacostraca > Isopoda > Cirolanidae > Bathynomus > Bathynomus jamesi. Next base: position 349,153 of record JAJOZX010004484.1, read on the forward strand.
CCCCCAATTTTCAAATATTGCTAAACCCATTACTAATTTGTTCCAGAAAAATGCTAAATTTAACTGGGAATCTGATCACCAACATGCCTTTGAAACTTTAATTGGTAAACTAACCTGTCATCCCATATCCAATATCCTGATTACAAACCCTTTGTCATAGCCACAGATGCTTCCTCCTATGGACTAGGAGCCGTCCTATTACAGGACGTAGATGGTGTGGAATTACCCATTGCTTATGCCAGTCAGCTTCTCTCTGCATCTCAACGGAATTATTCCACTACGGACCGAGAGGCCCTAGCGGTATATTGGGCTTTGAAAAAATTCCGAAATATCGTCTATGGCTACGATGTAACCATCAAACTGACCATAAGCCACTCACGTACCTCTTCAAGGACAAGCTACTTGAAGGACGGTTGAGTAGATGGGCTCTGTTGATTCAGGACTTTGCGGCAAAAATCGTATACAAACCGGGAAAACTTCAAGTTATTCCAGACGGATTGTCGAGACTCAAGCCCGACGCCCAAGTGAATAAAATAGGAATTCTTCCTGTGTTCGACTACGATGTCTGCAATACTCCCAACAACAGGACCAACACACCAAAACCTTCGGGCGCGCCTGGAACAAAAGGAACCATCGAAGGTAAAAGAACAGTACAACCTCAAAGATGGGCTCGTACATTTTAGGAACGAAGATGGAAACGACCTCGTGGAATACCAAAGGATCTCGTCGATATAGCCATTGGACTTTGTCACGACTCACCTTTGTATGGCCACATGGGGCCGGATCGCACCATCAAGAGTCTTTTGGAGCGATACCATTTTCCCGAAATGAACAGAAAGGTACATGAATACATCGCTGAATGTCCGTCTTGTTTAAAACAAAGGCAACGTACCATCCACAGCTCCATGCATAAATATCCAGTATGCCAAAGGCCCTGGCAAAGAACTGGAATGGATATACTGGGACCATTCCCCAAAACATCAAAGGGAAACCAGTACATCATTGTGTTTACGGACCACTTCTCGCGTTACAGCGAAGTAGTTGCCATTCCAACCAGACCTCGGAAACTGTGGCAAGAGCCCTAGTGGAACGCGTCATCCAAAATCATACTACTCCTTCCATCCTAATTTCGGATAACCCCTTAGTTTCACTTCCAAACTGTTCGAGTCACTCTGTAACATGTGTAAAATTAAAAACACACATTGTGGCATACCATCCGCAGGCAAACGGCTTAGTGGAAAGGCACAATCGAAAGATCTTAGAAGCCCTTCGCCACGTTGTCGATGCATCCTCCCGTACATGGGATGATTCCCTTCCCATGGTACAAACAGCCATCAACAATGGCTATAACGTGTCTATCGGGGACACCCTCATTTCGTCCTATATCACTACGACAAGGCTACCTTTTGATTTGCCCGACCAAATCGACCCGGCAGTTCTAACATCTTCCGAGATGGCAGAAGCAAATCAGCAACTAGCTGAACGATCTTTCAAATTTTTGACATAATCCGCTATGCCCTCGACCAACGAAACCAACAGATGGAGCAAGAGCAACATAGGCGTCATCCCCGTCAACGGACTATAATCGTCGGTATGCGATGTTATCTGAAGAGCGTGAAACCGAAGTGCTCATCGCAAATTATACCCAAAATGGGATGGCCCATATAGGATTATGAAAAACCTCGGAAAAATCGTTATGAAATCCTCGACCTCCGGGATCATTCCAAACTAAAGATCATTCACGCTGAATTTGAAGATAGCTGCCGAACAACACCTTCCCAAAAAACAGCTGCCAGGCGTTCGAGCGCCTATCCTTCGAAAGGTCAAGGTATTAACAAATCGAGCAGGGATCAAAAAACTGAAGTGGTCACCGCGGGAACCACTACCCGTGACGAAGAATGGTACCTCGTAATACCACCAGTACTCGAGCCAATCTCTGAACAAGAGGAGGACCCAGAACCAAGAGTCCCATCGGACCCAGACCCTGGAGAAACCCCTTCTAGAGGATCACCCAGTAGAACTCCACCATCTCCTCTAATTCCACTATCTCCTCTGTCACCACCCTCACCGATTGATGATCGATGCACGGACCCTACATACCGCCCGCAAATGCATCAACCACGTGAACTAGAACCTTCACATAGGAAACGAACGCGCTCGATTCCTAGCTTAACGGTCGACCCCCATTGCCACCAAAATGAGGCCGACCACTTCGCCCACAAACACCAGTATCCACACTGCCACTCCCAGTTCCGTATAATCTAAGACGTAGAAATGAATAAAATTGTGTCCCTTATAATTTTCCAAATTATTTATTCTTGTAGCCCTAGCATTAAAATTTCTACCGGAGTTGTAGAAAAGCTTGCAGAAGTTAAATTTTTGAAAGGACACGCGGAAATATTAGCAGTACCATAGATACAAACTGTAACTCAAAACTCGGAAAATTTAATGAAAGAAATAAAAGGGGACTCATAGATATAGTAGAAAAAATATTCAAGGGTTTATTCGGATTAGCAACCGAAGAAGATATTAAAAGAATTGAACTCAAATTGAATCTCTTCGCGCGCAATCAGCAATATAATGGACACATGTTAGAACAAACTATTAGGTCACTACACGAAAACAATCGCTTCCTTCACGCCCTTTCGGACAGATTCACATACCTTGAATCCCTGTTAGCTCAATACAAAGAACACAAAAGATATCTAGAATTAATAGAAATAATTAACCTTCAAGTAACCCTAATCGATAAATATTTACAGCAAATAATTACGATTCATTCCAAGGTTTTGCGTGCAACCCAGCTAGCCAATAGAAAAATCACTCTTTCCACACTAATACCATGGGATACACTGCAGTCCTTGATTCACACCGCCCAGACACAATTAAAATTATCACCTATATTCCCACTCAACCATAGTAATTACCTCCAATTTCTAGAATACACCTGGACTGGACATGGACCACGCCCCTACACGTACCTCATAACTGTACCATTTTTCGATGTCCTCACTTATGACGTATATAAATTTCACCCTTTCCCAACACCCTACCAAAACAATTCAAATGTCTATCGATTTTATCTACCCACAGTACACAGTACCACCTTACCTTTTCCTCACCAAAGACCTGTCAGCATATTCTATGATGTCAGATAGCGACATCCAGCATTGCAGATTCCCGCAAACAAATAAACAACCCGTTTGCCCTCCACTCAAACCAGTCATTCTTCCAACTACTAGGTCTTGCTTTATCGACTTAATTCGTGACCGTCATGCCCCGGTATGTTCGTTTACAAAATTTCATTCCTCTCAAACCGTCCAACTTCGAGTTGGACCAGACATCTGGGTTTCTTTCGCGAAAAGGACTACCGCTACCTTCGAGTGCCCGTCAAATTATTCCATCATCACAATACCTATGGTTATTCGGCTACCAATTGGCTGTTCCTTGCGTTCGAAAACCTTCCAAATATCCAACCCTTACAAGGTTACCATTAATGACTCGTACCCCTTCCCGTCGCAAATTAAATTTAAACCTGTTGTAGAAATCTTAAATCTCTCCGTGAAACCTGTAACCATAACTCCATGCCCCCAAATGGAATGATCAATTGAGTCGTTTTAAAATTTCAGATGATAACCAAAATAACCTCTTACAAATACTATAACCTGTAACAATTTTTTCAACATCTGCCATTAGTATCATTATTGTATGTGCTATTATCCTCGGTATATTTGTGGTGAAAAGATCGTTCTGGGAACAAAGGAAAACAAGAGACACCGAACAACGTGAAAATATTTATGCACGGCCAAGAGTGCGTATCCAGACCACGTGAACTAGACTTAACCACCCGACTTGTGTATATAAATCTGTATTATAAGACCCATAGTTATCATCTAGTTAGCATTAGTTATTGTATTAATTATTGTATTAATATCAGTCTAGAGAGGGGAGAGCCCTGTAAAAATGAACCATTAATAATTCCTATATTCCTATGCCATCTTATTCATTCGTGTAATTCTTATATTCATTTATATAGTTCTTGTATCCATTTGTAAAATTCATGTGTGTATATGGTTCATGTATTTATATAATCCTATATATTCGTATATATTTAACTTCATATAATACCTATATTCATATGTATGTACGTGTATGTATTCATTTTTACATAAGGACCAAAATCGCCTAACGCGAGTTTGGATAAAATTTTTGATTTGCTTTCTATTTTGCCAAATAATTGGTGACTTGTTCTTTTCAAAATTTCTTAATCATTTTTTTAGATTTAGCTTAATAATGAATCCTGCTTAAGTTTTGCAATATTCATGTTTTGTATACATTCTCTCTTCGTTATAACAGATGAAGTCATGTCTTGCCTAAGCATTTATTTGTAAATTTTAAACCTTTCATTTTTACTCATATGCATACTTTAGTGTAAAGATACTAGTTCAATTTCCACACAGGATTTGAAAATACGCGGTTTAAGATAAAAATATGGCTTCATCTTCAAATATCTTGTTTATTCGTTTAAACATTACCACAGCTAAAAGATTTACTTTATTTTCAAATATTGTGCAAAAATAATGCAGCCTTTTCAACATTTAATAATAATGATGTTAGCAAATTATGGGTATATCAACCCACAAAAATTCTTCCATGTTCATTCAGAATTAGACTCAAAGGCTGAGCACTACCTGTACATTTTAGCAGTAAATTACAGTAAGAAAAAGTCTTTATCTTCTCCTTCGAGCCTGGCTCCCTTCAGAGAACTTAGTCATTAAAATCTCCCGATACGTTACAAGAAGAATCGGGGAACCTTCAGAAAGCTCTACAGAATCCTCCAATCCACTATAAGAAGAACTCAGAAAATATTATAGAAGAAACTACTGCAAATAACAAATCCCTTGCTGCCACCTAACCAGAACCCTCGTCGACTTCGAACCAACCCAGGCCATAGACGGAGGGGTTAACATATATATATATATATATATATATATATATACATTTTAACTGCAAACAACACACAGTATAATTAATGTAAAGAACGACGCTTGTGTAGAAGAGCGTTCCGCACAAGATGAGGAGGGAGAACGAGGTACCTCATTTTTCATTTGTTCGTTCTCCCTCCTCATCTTGTGCGGAACGCTCTTCTACACAAGCGTCGTTCTTTACATATATATATATATAATATATATATATATATACTGTATATATTAGGGTGGTCCTTATTTTTGAAGTTTTGAAATGTGTACCTCCCACCATTCCAATTGATGCTCTCATGGTAGAAATTAATGTGTGCAAAATCTTTTTCAAATCGGATAATATTTAGGGTGTGCTCAGTCAAACCAAATTTTTCTGGTTTTAACTTTATTCTGCCTATAATTAGAAAATTAGAACTTTCAATTAATCAATGCTAACATAAAGAATGTACATTGGAAAAGCAACATTTTTCCGTCTTTATACATATGCAAGAGAGCAGATGGTCGGGATTTATCATTCAAGTGTCAGGATCCACTTCCAAGAAGGAATCCGGAAGTGAAAGAATCTGGAAGAACTTCCGCGTGTTAAGCGTCACGAAATCACGGAGTCTAATGTTGGGGATCCTGACCTGGTCCAGAGAGATTCGCTTGGGAGGATCCTCCTCTCCCTTGCAACTGAGTCTTCCACCATCACCCTCTTCTGGGAAGCGTCGACGTCTCGGTCAAAGAAGGCGAGTGCCGCCAGTTGTTCGCTTAGATACCAGAGCTGCCCGCGCAGCTTGTTCAAGGCACCCTTGGCTGCTGGCTAGAGAGAAACCAGGACTTAACATACACTCCAACACCAAAGACAGAAGTTCCGAAGACCTTGCGTCTCTTACTTCGTCAGCTTGAATCCAGTATCTCTGAACATGAAGATTTTCAAAGCGTAAATCAATCTTGATATGAACCGTGCACGGTGGATGGCACCTGGTTTCCTGAATGATACTGCACGCGGTAAATCTCCTCTCACGAACAGGAGGGTCAACTCCAAGAGTTCGCACTAATCATCACGTTGATCCGTCAGTCCAAGTTGACTGATCACGAAATCCTTGACATCAGCAGAAAAATCTTCTACTCCAGGCTTGTAATGAGTGACATCGATATATGGCCAGAGTGTCTTGAACCGCTTAAAAAGGAGGATCTCGGGCCCACTCGATGGTCCCATCGTGATGCTGAATGCTTCTTCAAGAAGAATTTCATGGATGTGATGTCTGCACGCCAAGTAGAGAACTCCTGTCTCCAGCTTCATTTCGAGCAAAACATATGCACCGTTCTTCCGTCCAGTGTTGCTCGATGTTGTATCGAAGCTGAGAGCTTTGATGCGGTCCTTGACACCCCACTCAGACACCACCTCGATCATTGCGTCTGCCATTGCTTGACCAGTTTCAGAATGCAGCTTTGGAATGCATAGGATTTGCTCAATTCCAGACCCTGAGACAATGATTGCAAGTCTATTGCAATTATGATCTCCTGTTAGATCCTGCATCAGCTTTCCGTCCCAATGAAGCACCAGCGGCTTCTGGGGCTTGAACTCAGCCTTAAGCCGGACTGCTAATTCAGCCCGATGCTTTTGACGATAAACGAATAGATGATCGTTTGATTGTATATTCCTCGACGTTTAGCCCTGAAGCATGAATGATGGGGGCGATTATCTGCACCGCACGACGGTCACTTGTCTTCGTCTGGTCGAGCGATGAGAGGACGGAAGGGCTAAGGATGTTTGTCCTTCCCCGTTTCTGAGCCGATAGAGTGACTTCTCCAACTGATCCTTCTCTCTCACAATCATGCGTGTTGTCAGGATCGGAAGATGAAGTGGAAGAATCCAAGGCAACGACTTCATCCAAATTGGCTTTCTCTGCACGCTGTTTGTCCTGGAACACAAGCTGAGTTCTTCGTTTTATTGCTTGGGCTCTCTCCTTCAACAAAGAAACATCAACTCCAGGCATGACCCCTCGCCGTCCCTTCTCACTCTGTGCTAATAAGAATTCCTTGTCTTCCGGGATTTTCATCATCGTCAAGGCATCGGAATGGGCCACATCGAACAGGTCTTTAAATGTTTCCTTGAAGGTTTCCTCATTGACCACTTGGGTCGCTGTCCTCCTGGCTTTGTTCTTTTTTAGTCCTTCCCACTTCTTCACCAATTCCTCGAGCTGTTTGACTATGGTCGATGCGACGAATCGGAATTCAGGCTCTGTCCCAGAACATCTGCACCTCCTTCAACGTGCAGACAGCAGCCTCATGTTTGGTGTTCGCTGTCTTCAGTTTGTGGAGGTAAAACCTGAGAACATCCCAATACAGGGTAACTTCGTGCCAGTGAGAACTTCCCTGGTTGAACTAAGCAAGAACACATCGGTCTTCCTGCGTGTAGAAGTTGCCATACTTGCTGAAACAAAAGAAATGTGTCAGTAAACGGTATTACCATGTAATACAAATTAAGTGCATATAACAGCAAACTCGAAGTGGGTTGAGCATACCCTAAATATTCACCGATTGCCAAACGTTTTGTTAAGATTTAATATTTATAGAGGGAGTACAAGATAGGATGGTGGGAAGTAGAAAATTCCGAAGTTCATTTTTTAAGGTAATATAAAGACCACCCTAATATATATATATATATATATATATATATAATATATATATATAATATATATATATATATATATATACATATATATATACATATTATACACATATATATATATACATATATATATATATATATATATATATATATATATATATATATATATATATATATATATATATATATATATTTATTTATTTATATAGAGGAAATTGTTTAGCGACTTTTACAGTCACCTAAAACTGGAAAACAAATTTTAAAACTAATTGTGGAAGGGCGCTGGGAGTATCTTTCAGAAATGAATCAGATTCGTAGAGAGAGAGAGAGAGAGAGAGAGAGAGAGAGAGAGAGAGAGAGTTACAAGGAGTTACAAGGAAAAGAAGTACCTCAAAAGGCCTTGCCGCCCATACCGAGGAGGTACCAATGGCAACGGGTGCCACGGAAAATTTCATACACCCTCAAATTGTGTGCAAGATTCGGTCTAACCTTTTCTTGAATTGATCCACAGAAGAACTGTTCACAACTTCTGAAGGTAACCTGTTCCACGTGTCACAGATCTTATAGGTAAAGTCAATTCCACACACACTAGTGCTAAACAGTTTCAAATCCAACTTCCAACCATTGTTGCGAGTTGTGTTATCATTTAAACTAAATATTAGGGTTGCCCACTTTTCAATTTTTTTTTAAAAGTATAGGTGATCGTGGTTTTTCCCATTATTTGGCACTATACTAGCACATTGGTACCATTTTTACAAAAATTGATCAATATTTAGGGGTCTCGCATCGACCTTGAAATTACTAGTTTTTTTTTTTAAATGCGTACTTTTTAACTTTTTACTGAATCAAGATAAATCATTAAGTAGGGATGTTTTCTGAAGCCTCTTAATGAGAGAAGTCGTTTGGTGTGCCTGCCAATGTCATACGACTAACGGTTTAAAGGTTGTGCCTGTATACAGGTAATACCAATGTGCTAGTATAGTGCCAAATAATGGGAAAAACCACGATCACCTATACTTTTCAAAAAAATGAGTCACCATACCCGGGCGGAATGTATAATGTATATAGGTAATGGCCCGCATTAAAACAATCACAAAGCTCAACTGCGAACGGAAGCTAGAGGCATTGTGGAAAGCGTGGCACTTACTCCAAAAGAGCAGAAAACAAGAAACTGACGCCGGAGGAAAACGGCAGAAGTTTTCGGACAGTGTGGACAAGCTGTGGGATATCGGAGCATCTGACGCTGTCGAAGATATAAAGAAGAATCGACTGCTGTCCGACAAGGACAAGAAAGAAGACATTGACTTCTACCTCGATCAACGTGGTCCTCGGGTGGCAACGATGAGCGGGAACGATAAAGTTTTCGCTGTAAAAAGAAAGCTACAGGAAGGAAGAAAACGTCCTCGCCAGGAGCCGCAAACCTCAAAGTGTGCATACGAAACCGGAGATGAGGCCATGGAGAATGATGATACTGGCATGTCAGGAGAGTCGGAGACAGAACTAGCGTTCCCCCTGCCGAAAGAGCCAAGTGTGTCTGTCAATCTTCCTCGCCGCATCCTTAATGCACCTGCTGTCATGGAAGTGGCTGATCGTTTCCGCATGTCCAATAATCAGGTGCGTATTGTGTATAGTATTCATCGATAGCGTCAGTTTTAAAGTGTCCCGTAACCCACATGTATTCTTGACAGTTTCCTTTCCACTTTCCATTCTCTACATAGGTAGTAAGCATTGTGGCTGCTATCACACGTTCGGCGGATCCACCAGCAGACCTCAATCAGTTCAGCATCTCGAAAGAAACGGCTCGCCGGGGAAGAGTGTCACATCGCCGTGAAGTGGCGACGGCTGTGAAGGACTCCTTCATGCCACCGAGGCACACTGTTGTCCACTGGGATGGCAAAATGGTCAAGGTCAGTTGATTAAGTTTTCATAGCTATCAATTTAGTAATGAGATTCATGAAGCATAATGTCAATTAAAAAGAGAACTGAATGTAAACAAAAATAGGTTACTTTACAACCATGAAATTGAAATATATGGCATGTGTTTCAGAAATTCCTTGGAACGGCGGAGCACCGCCAAGCAATTCTCATCTCCGGGGCTCCTCATTGCACAGAAGGAAAGTTGCTGTCAGTCCCAGCTGTTGCTGACGGCACCGGACTGTCGCAGGCGCGGGCAACCATACATGCTCTCGAAGATTGGGGATGTGAGGAGAGCGTCATCGGACTCTGCTTCGACACCACTTCCACCAACACGGGGAGGGTGCAGGGTGCAGTTGTCCGGCTGGAAAACATGCTCGGGCGACCGCTACTCCAGCTGGGATGCCGTCATCACGTCCTAGAGCTTATCGTGGGGGCAGTAGCCGTCACCTTGCTCGGAAGGACTACGGCACCAACTGATCCTTTGTTTCAGCAGTTGAAGAGAAGGTTAGTTCATTTTTTGTGCAAGGTAAAGTTAGGACACACATGATATTCCACTAGTTTATAAAACAGCAAGCCAAACCGGAACTTCAGAGTTTTCTCACACAATTTTCTTGTTTATTATTTTTGAAGATGGGACGAGCTCGATCTCTCGACCTACTGCAAGCTGCAGGTCGAGAATCTGGCGGAGAGTACGTGGCTAATAGAACTCCGGGACGCGGCGGTCAGCTTCCTGAGCACAGCTTTTGGTTTCGTAAGAGACGATTACCGGGAAGTGGCAGAGATCACGCTCCTGGTACTCGGGACACAACCACGCCGTGGCATTCACCTCATGCGCCCAGGAGCCTACCACCACGCAAGATGGATGGCTAAAGTTAGTATTTTCAAACAAAAATAATCTAGAGATAAATTTAAATGTTATTCAAAGATAAACATTTCATTATAACGCAAACATAGTAATTGGTAACAATAAACCTGTCTTACTTACAATGGTGCCTATTCTGTTTCAGGTCATCTACTACACAAAACTGCTGATGTTCAGTAGGCAGCTGGAGCTCGACGCCGAGCTGGTCGACAAACTGCACAGGATCGTGGTGTTCATCGCTCTTCTGTACGTACCAGCTTGGTTGGGGGCCCCTGTAGCAGCTGATGCGCCGTTGAATGACCTGGTACTATACCAGCGTTTTCTGAGGTATAGGGCAGTGGATCGCGAGGTGGCAGAAGCGTCACTGGCAGTGATGAGGCGGCACTTCTGGTATCTGAGGCCTCAGACCGTCATCTTCGCTCTATGCAGCAACAAGGTGGATGGCACTGTGAAGCAACAGATGGCAGAGAAGCTATCCCACCTTCCTGTACCCAAAGACTTCAAATACGAAAACGTCTCAGTCGACGAGATGACGCTACTCCCCGACCTTATCGACGAGTCCTCCTGGTTCTTATTTGCAGGTCTGAAGATGTATGGGTCTTCGTGGCTCACCCTGCCAACTGATAAGTGGGACGAGAACGAGGACTTTTGTCGTCTGAAGGATGTGATCTCTAATCTCCAGGTCACCAATGACGTCGCTGAAAGAGGAGTCCAACTGATACAAGACTATGCGAACACGGTCACAAAGGACGAGGCACAGCTGCAGGATCTTCTGCAAGTGGTGGAAAAGAACCGGAAAGAGCTCGGCGACTTCAAGAAGTCATCACTCGCCACGATGACATAGCACAGAGGGACAACGTTGCAGCCAGTGACGTGTGATAGTGGTCAATACAATGCAAAAGTGATTGTTTAAGTTATTGTATCTTTCTTCCTTATTTGTCTGCTATTTGCTGATTTTTTTGAAAAGTATAGGTGATCGTGGTTTTTCCCATTATTTGGCACTATACTAGCACATTGGTATTACCTGTATACAGGCACAACTTTTAAACCGTTAGTCGTATGACATTGGAAGGCACACCAAACGACTTCTCTCATCAAGAGGATTCAGAAAACATCCCTACTTAATGATTTATCTTGATTCAGTAAAAGGTTAAAAGGTACGCATTTAAAAAATAAAAACTCGTAATTTCAAGGTCGATGCGAGACCCCTAAATATTGATCAATTTTTGTAAAAATGGTACCAATGTGCTAGTATAGTGCCAAATAATGGGAAAAACTACGATAACCTATACTTTTAAAAAAAATTGAAAAGTGGGCCACCCTACTAAACATGCTTCTAAAATCGACATCATTGAACCCGCGTAAGAGCTTGAAAACCTCGATCAGTTGACCGCGTAGCCTCCGAGTTTCCAGCGAAAATAAATTCAGGGCGCGTAAGCGTCGATTGTAGACCATATGCCTAACGGAAGGGATTAACTTTGTGGCCCTCACCTGGACTCGCAACAGCCTCTCAATATCTTTCCTGAGGGTGGGCGACCAGAACTGCACAGCATATTCCAGGTGCGGCCGAACCAGAGAACTGTACAGAGAGCACAATCTCCTTGTTCCGAAATTGAAATTGCCTCCTGATATAACCCAACAGCTTCTGGGCTTTCTTTTCCACTTCTACGCATTGTTTGGTAAACTTAAAGTCGCTGCTAATTAGCACACCCAAGTCTTTTTCCAAATCAGTGGCCTCGATATTACTCCCCAACATGGAGTAGTCAGACTTGGGATTGGCGTATCCAATGTGCATGACCTTACATTTAGCCAAGTTAAACGGTATTTGCCATTTTTCGGACCACTCTCCTATCCTACCTAGGTCCGCACGCAGTTGCTCGATCGCTTTGGGCGTCCCAACATTAGCCCCAAGCTTGGTATCATCAGCGAATTTGGCGATCCTACTGACGATGCCAGCGTCGATATCATTTATGTAAATGATAAAGAACAGTGGCCCCAAAACGGAACCCTGAGGAACCCCGCTAGTGACCGAGGCCCAACCCGAGCTAGCCCCTTTAATTACAACCCTCTGCCGCCTATTCTTCAGCCAGTTTTCAATCCACCTACCTACTTCCCCACTGATACCCAGCACGCGGACTTTGGCCATTAGCCGGCGGTGAGGTACCTTATCAAAGGCTTTCTGAAAGTCGAGATAAAGTATATCAATCGCCCTACTCTTATCATACTCACTCCACATGACGTGGAAAAACTCAAGCAGGTTGGTGAGACACGACCTATGCCGTCTAAACCCATGTTGGGAGTCCCCAAGCAGCTTGTAGGAATCCAAATGGTTAACAATGCTATCCGCTATTATCCCCTCTAATAATTTACCTACAACCGAAGTGAGACTAATGGGACGATAGTTCCATGGACTTTCGTGATCCCCTTTCTTGAAGATAGGGGTCACGTTGGCTTCCCTCCAGTTACCAGGCACCTGTCCCGTCTCCAACGATTTGTTAAAGACTGTAGCCAGGTGGGGATCCACCTCGCCGCGCACTTCCCGCAAGACTCTGGGGAGGAACTGGTTTGGCCCAGGAGCCTTAAACGCGCTCAGTTTGTCTATTCTATCGGCAACGACTGTCGCGGTACACCGAACACTATCCAGGCCAGCACCTTCGTGCCTGACGCCTGGCTCGGGATGACGCGAGTGTCCTCCCTGGTGAATATTCCCGCAAAGTACTCATTTAGCACAATAGCGATGTCCGCGTCGGAGGTCCGCAGCGCGCCGCTGGGGTCTTTTATCGGGCCTATCATGCTTCTAATGGGCTTTCTCCTATTAACATAACTGAAGAACTCCTTAGGGTTCCCCTTGCAGAGGCTTGCCACCCGGAGTTCTTCGTTACGTTTAGCTAGCCTAACTTTCGCCTTCATTTCCCTGCACAGGTGGACAAACACCTCAGTGTTCTCATGGGAACGATTGGCCTTCGCCCTCCTATACGCAGTTTTCCTATTTCGGATAGCCGAAGCGATGTCCCGACTGAACCACTTAGGCTGCGTTGAAGCAGGGGTAACCGGTTTTGAGGGTATGGCAGCAGACTGCAGCACCATAAACTCGTCCCGGAATGCACTCCACACTCTTTCAACATCGCCGCCCACCTCTAACCCCATCTCACCTACGCTATCCCAGAGGCCAACAAAGTCCGCCCACCGCAGATCGAGCTTACTGCCTCTCGAGTTACTACGCTTCACCCGAGGGACACAGACACAGTACCTAATCAGACCATGATCACTCCCGCCCAACGATTCGTCAACGGTGAGGCCAGTGACGAGGGGTTGTCTTCGGTCGTGAATACTAAGTCTAGAACGCTTTCGCCTCGTGTAGGCCCATTGACCCATTGAGTGAGGAAGTTCTCATCAGCAAAGTCAACTAGCCTCCTCCCTTCGGCATCAGCAGTCCTGTCTTCCCACTTTATGCTGCGACAGTTGAAATCTCCTAAAACTACACACACCCTGTCCCCTAGCAGGCTACGGAGCTCAGTGTACAGGGCTGTATCCTCCTCAAGGAGGAGATGCGGAGGTCTGTACACCAAGATTAACCTATAGTTCGTCCCTTCCACGTTCAGATCGACGCCAAGCAGCTCCCGTTCCGATCGGAACTGGCAGTCAACCGAACTCAACGTGTCCCTCACATATATTAGTACCTCTCCCCCCTCCCCAGGGGTGCGGTCTTTGTGAAACATTCTATACCCGGGAACTCGAACTCCCCAACGTAGTCCCTACCATCAGTATGAATCCAGGACTCGGTGATGGCAACGATATCCTGGTATTCTGATGCTAAGAGCGCCCGTACTCGCAAAACTTATTCCTTATCGACCAAGCATTAAAAAACATTGCACGGAGAGAGTCTTCCCTATTCTGACCGCCCACTAACATGACCCGTTTCCCGAACAGCCAGGGCTGTCGGGAGTTGAAGAGCCCCTCACCAACGAGGGGACAACTTCCGCAGGAGGCTGAGCCCCCTCCAACGGGGAAGGAGGGTCACCCACCTGTACATGGTCGCACCCTTCAGTTGAAGGTACGTCCACCACCGGCTCAAGATCATCTCTCCCCGGTGGGGGCCCACCTTCAATCCCCGAGCTTGACCTCACCATACGGTATAGGTGCCGGTCAAGCAGCGTGCCTAGCACACCTTTACCCTTGACATTGAGGTGGACACCATCCCTCTGATACAGGTTCCACGTACCAGAAAACGCGTCGAACGGGTCAACAAACCTCACGCCCAGTGGGACGCACAAGTCTTGCACCCTCTCGTTGATGCCAATGACCTTACTGAGATATATATATATATATATATACACACAGTAGTGTAGTGCTAAATAAAGAAGTGAGGGAACGCATTTTGAAAGTGTTACTCAGATGCAGGGGGGACAATGGCGAGCGCGGCGAGCCTATACAGCTGGGGGTCCGGGGGCACTGTAAGCCCCCCGGGAAATCTTTTGAAATCTGACCAATTTCAGGGATATTTTGAGGTCATATGCACTGGATATTAGGATATATTCCAAGGTTGAAGGTGCAGTATTTCCAGTGTCATTAGATATATGACATCCAGTACGATCAATAAAAATAGCTAACAACTGGAATGATTAACTAAAAAGAAGTTAACAACTGGTACGCCGTGGTGACTGTTTCACCAGATCTTTATAGGCTAGCATTGCCTCAGTCGAAGCTAAAAGAAATGAAACAGTTAATGATTCTTTCTTATATTTCTTCTAGGGGTGGGAATTAAAATTTCATGACGTTAGAGATTTGTAAGTTCGGATTTATTTGAAATAGTGAGGGAACGCCGTTCCTTCTACCAAAAAAAGTAAGGGAACGCCGTTCCTTCTACCAAAAAAAGTAAGGGAACGCCGTTCCCACGCGTTCCCACAGCACTACACCACTGTGTATATATATATATATATATATATATATATAGAGAGAGAGAGAGAGAGAGAGAGAGAGAGAGAGAGAGAGAGAGAGAAAGTTTTGTTTGGAAAATAAAATTTTTCTTGTGAGGCGTCAGCAAACTGACCAGGCGCCGACCTGCCCCAGTTTAAATTCCATCTAACCGTTACATCCTTCTACAGCCAAAAATAATATTATTTATTATTTGTTTTATTACCATTTATATATGAAATTGTTTAGCGACTTTTACAGTCACCTAAAACTGAAAAATAATTTTAAAAAAAATTAATTGTGGAAAGGCGATGGGGAGGTTGCCATATAATAAGCGCCCAATTTACTACTTTACCTGCGCTAAATATATATATATATATATATATACACAGGGCGTCCCAAAAAAATGTATACACACTTTAAATACTTATAAAGGCAGTGTTTATTAAAATACATTTCATTTTCAAAATGTAATAGAATCTACAGACATTATTTAATTGTTTTGTCAACGCCTGTTTTCAAACTGACGTCCGTTCTGGTCCAGGCACTGCTGATAACGCGAAGCAATGGAATCGCAAACATCACGAAACATTTCGTTTGGTATTTGTGTGCATTCTCGTTCAATGGCTGCTCTCAATTCAGCGACTGTTGCAGGTTTTATAGCGTAGACTTTGTCTTTTAAGTATCCCCATAAAAAAAAGTCTAGTGGTGTGAGGTCTGGTGAACGCGGGGGGTATTCTACGAAACCCCTTCGTCCAATCCACATCCACATCGTGCCAAGTACCACTCACAATACTCCACTCTTCGGTCCGGATCTTCATAATAGCATGGACTAATCTTGGAATGTAACTTTTCCATTGACAGCGCTTCAAAATGCGTTGGACAGACGATTCTGAAATTCCTACCTCACGACTCGCTTGCCGCACAGATTTTCTTGGACTTTGGTGATACGTTTCCAGTACTCTTTCTTGCTTTGTGGGGCTTGTCGATGTCCGTGGTCTTCCGGAACGCTTCTTGTGGACATTCTGAACAGTTCCATCGGCTTCAAACTTATCTCTAATTCGAGTGATGGTAAGTCGCGTTGGTGGATCTGTTTGAAACTCCCTCCTAAACTGTCTTTGCACTTCAACTGCGTTTTCACACTTCCAGTAGCATTTTAGAATGAATTTCCTTTGTTCAAAGCTTAGTCTGACTGCCATTATTAATTCTAATGGGTTTAACTTGGAAAGAAAGAAACATCAATTGAGCTATCAGCTGTTAAAGTGTGTATACATTTTTTTGGGACGCCCTGTATATATATATATATATATATATATATATATATATATATATATATATATATATATATATATATATATATATATATATATATATATGAGGGATTTTACAACCACATAAAACAAAAAAATAATTAAAAAAAAAATAATTGTGGAAGGGCGATGGAGAGAACGGCCGTAAAATAAACAGTTGTTTTATTACCTTACCTGTGATATATATATAATTTAGGGTGTTTCAAAAAAATGAAATTTTAAAAATTTATTCTCTCATCATTTAAAATTATTCCATTTCATAAAAAACTAAAAATTATAAACTTTCATTACAATACAACAAAAATAAAAGGTGCCTCAAGAGAGCCAAAGTTTTTTCCAAGATAGTATTACACTAGGCAACAAAGATTTTGTTACAGAAGACCAAATAGGTGCTCCTAGCTAATTTCGGTATGCTGATTTCAAATCTATAATTAGATTTTTTCTATCACGTCTCGATTTTGTGTAAAATGCAAATCACTTTTAGTAAAATTTTCTACCACGTCCAGATTTTGGTTTTAATAGGCTTAATGCCAGTAATATGAAACTTGCTTTTCAAGGTTAAAGCAATTTTTTTTGCCAACTATATACAAATTCGAACAATTTTGATAAATAAAATTTATCCCGAGTTGTTTTTATAGCATTTGTTTTGTACTACGGTGTGTATTTCTTTTTATTTTGCGCATCGTAATAATTACTTTCTACGTTTTTTCAGATATTGTATGGTAATTCAAAATGGCATCAAATAGACGTGCTTGTGTAAATCACCCAGACAACTTCTGCTTTGTCTGTGGACAATATACACCTAAGCCACAATGTAGAAACATAACAACAAAGATTAAACTTGCCTACAAGTTTATTTTGACTGTAAGTTAGGGACCAACAGAGGGACTGGGCACCACATATTGCTGTGCACAGTGCAATGCAATGTTAATAGCTTGGATGAATGGTAAAAGAAAAGCTATGCCGTTCTCAGTCCCCATGGTTTGGCGTGAGCCGAAAAATCACTTCAATGATTGTTATTTTTGTTTGACAAAGATTGCTGGTTTCACAAAGAAAAACAAATCAAAGATCACGTACCCAAACTGCGAATCAGCAATGAAACCAGTACCACATGATGAAACAAATCCACCACCAGTTCCACCAGCAACGATAACAGACAGCAGTTCATCTGAAGATTCTGCTAGTGATATAGAAACAGGGAAAGATGGCATATATGTTCCAGATGCAAATATTTCCCCACATTTGTTAAGTCAAGCGGAGTTAAATGACTTAGTGCGCGATTTGGAATACCAAAAGAAAAGGCAGAGTTGCTTGGTTCAAGACTTCAAGAATTTAATCTTCTCCAACCAAACACCAAAGTTTCCCATTTCCGCCATCGCCATTTGCAGTTTTCATCATTTTACTTACAGGAAGAAAACGTTTGTTTCTGCCACGATATCAGTGGTCTGATGCAAGGGATTGGCTGTCGCTATGATCCAAAAGAATGGAGACTGTTCATTGACTCTAGTAAAGCTAGCCTTAAAGCTGTATTACTGCACAACGGCAATGAAAAACCTTCAATACCTGTAGCACATGCCACTGGCCTTAATGAGACTTATGAATCGATGAAACTGCTGCTAAGACTCATCAAATATAAGGACCACAAATGGAATATTGTGGCGACCTTAAAGTTGTATCATTACTTCTTGGGTTACAGTTGGGCTACACAAAGCATATGTGCTTTTGTGTCTATGGAACAGCAGAGATGACAAGAACCACTACAAAAACATGATTGGCCATCTAGAACTGAACATGTTGTTGGTAAATACAATGTGAAACACCCAGCACTTATTGACCCTCAGAAAGTACATCTTCCACCACTTCACATTAAACTGGCCTTATGAAAAATTTCGTGAAGGGTATGGATCATCAAGGTAGGTGGTTTTCAATATTTAAAGGATAAATTCAAAGGAATATTGACAGATGCTAAGCTAGAAGCTGGAGTTTTCACTGGACCACAGATCCGCAGTGTCATCCACGACTCATCGTTTCCATCTAACCTAAATGAGAATGAACTAGGAGCATGGACATCTTTCGTTGAAGTTGTCAAAAATTTCTTGGAAACCACAAAGCTGAAAACCACCGTAAACTCGTAGAAAACATGCTTAAATCTTATGAAATAATGGGATGCAGAATGTCTTTGAAAATTCATTTTTTACATTCTCATCTTGACTTCTTCCCGGCCAACCTTGGGGCTGTAAGTGACGAGCATGGTGAGCGCTTCCACCAACAGATCTCAGTTATGGAAAACAGATACCAAGGTAATTTCAACCCAAATATGATGGGAGATTATTGTTGGTTCCTGCAGAAGGAGAGCTCGTCATCCTACAAGCGACAAGGAAGAGGACACACCAAAGTTTCACTTAAGAATAGGAATTTGCCTTTCAGTAGTAACAACAAAATACTAACGCGCTTTGGGTGGATGGTTGGGCACAGGGGTGGTAACTCCGCCAGCGGAATTCCGCTGTCTGTCTTAAGCCAGAATAAAGGAGGAAAGACATCCCTGTTCACTAATTATTTAAGTATGCTTAACATAAAACGTGGCACGGAAAAGTAGCTTAGACGGCTTTCGTAATAGAAGCGGGTGAGAAAAAAAATGAAAAATAAGGGTTTTCGGTTACACAAAATCTGGACGTGATAGAGAAATTTTGATATCAGATCTGAAATCAGCATCAGCGCTTTAGTAGGAATCAGTAGTTCACGTGTCTGTAACAAAAAAAAAGTTGAAATTTGTTGCCTAGTGTTATTCATGAATGTTAAAATTACTGTTTTTGTTTTATTAAGATATTTCAGATAGCGGTATTCTCAAATGTAATGACTATCACAGTACAGTTGATTCTTGACGTTTGGAAACAATTTCGGTGTTGCTTCACACATTGGATGAGACATTGGTACTGCTTCTCATCTTTTGTCAATTTCCCCGAGGAGAGCTCACCGAGAACTACAGCTCTCTCCGCTGTATCGTTCACGACTTGTAAAGAACAACAATTTTTTTGCTACTTTGTAATTTTCATCCTCTTCCCATAAAGCTGGATCGTTCTTCAGAAAGGTTAGATCAAGGTTCAGTTGCTGAAGAACTTCTTTGTTGCTGTTGTAACGTAATGATGTAAGGGTTTCCATGTTCCATCACTAGATGCCTAAGACGCCTACCTTTTTCACGATTTTCCAATGCAATTACCATTTCCTTTTTTCGCGAATGTCCACCTCATCGTCAAAGAAGCTGAAAGCAACCAACTCTTCTCCTAAGTACCACAAGTGTCTTTTGAAAACATTGAGAACTGCTTCCGCAAGCTCACAATCATGGAATTCATTGAGCCTTGCCATATATGCTAGATCTAGACGAGGAGAGGAGATTCCCAATGGAGCAGTGAACCAGGCTACCAGATACACACGGACAACAAAAATCACAAACCTCGTGATTCCTCTTATTTCTCTGGCAGTTATATTCATTTGATGTCGGAAAAGAAATAATTTGATGGCATAAATGAGCTTTGACATCCATCTTGCTCTGTGTATGGCTCCAGGCCTTTTGAATTTAATACCTCTTGGCGGAGTTTCACCTAGAACTATAATCCACAGCTCCAGGCCTTTTGAATTTAATACCTCTTGGCGGAGTTTCACCTAGAACTATAATCCACAGCTCCAGCAGTTCCCGGTAATCTTCTCTTGGTTGCTCATCTTTAAGTATTGTTGTAGCAAAAGAAATCAACTGAGTGACATTTGCATCTTCCAGCTCCCCTTGAAGGGGTGTGAAAGATGAGAGATCAAGGGATTTCCAGCTTTCCTTAAATCTCTTAAACAACAGGATTTCTGGTCCTGTAGATAATCCCATCAAGAAAGTGTTGGCCTTTTCGACTTGAAGTTCGAATATATGGTGACGACATGCAAGATTCAACAACTCCCTTCCAAGTTTATTTTCGATAAGGATGCATGCACCACCACGTCCACCCGTATTTGACGGTGTTGTATCAAAGCTCATGGCATTCACCGAGTCTTGAAGATTGAAATTTCGTAATGTAGAAACCACCGCATCAGCTTGAGCAACACCAGTTCCAGATGAAATTTTTGGGATGGCAAGTATTTCTTCGACACCATCACCAGATACAATAATTGGCAGTCTATCTACCTTTTCTTTACCAGTCAAATCAAGCATAACTTTTCCATCCCAGTGAACAGCAAGCACCTTATTGACCAAGGATTCTTTAATTTTCTTTTCATGCTGTATTGCAGCTTCTAGGCGGTGCTTCTTTCTGGCTCTGTATACCGTTGAATGGCTGACGGAAATCTCAGGACGCTGAATCACTGGACTCCTTATTAGTGACGTTAGGAGATGAACATCCTCCCTATCACTCATGAAAGTTCTGTCTAGAGTGGCGCAGAGGTCTGGAGTCATGATGGACTTTTGTTTTTTTGCAATTGAAGTTCCCCCAGTTGTACCTCCAACAGTTGGCAAGTAATCAGAATCATGAGAAGAGGAGGAACTCTCTGTATCTGATTCAGTAGAATCACTTGTTTTAGTCGAATCCACAGTTTTTGATGTGCTTGCTATTTCTTTCTTGCATCTTTGTTTTCTCTTTTCTTCATTTGCTACTCTTTCAAAACGTCGCCTTTTCCATTGTTACCTTGTCTATTCCAGCCATAGTTCCCCGTCGTCCAGGCTCTCTTTGAGCTTGCAAGAACTGAAGGTCCTCGGGGTTCTGGATCAGTTTTGCTGCATCAGCGTGAGCTATATCAAATAGATTTGGGAAAGTGCTGATAAAATCTTCTCTTTTCTTCTTTTCTGTAGTAGAACTTCTAGTTTTATTCTTTTGTAGCTGCTTCCATGTGGCACACAAACCTTCAATTTTTGTAATAACATGTTGTTTGGGTCTAGTTGGGATTCGGGCTTTGTTCCAGAATAGCAATATTTCATCAAAAGTTTTGTTGGCTGCTTCTTTAATTGTGTCATTCTCTTCCCGATGGAAGTAATAAAATCGCTTCAGGACATCTCCAATACATGGTAACTTAGATCCCCTGATACTGTGAGCAAGACTGCTCCCTGTAAGAAAAATTTCTTGTCTTTTTTGCCTAGCTGCCATGAATCTGAAACAAAAGAATTATATGAAAGTTATCAACATACTGTTACTGTTTCATAACTGTTTCTATTTAGTTTATTTTTATTAACTTAAGAAATGTACAGTGTTGGTGGGTCAACTAGTGACAAGTTAAAGAGCAAAACACAATTCCAACAAACTAATTTCCAACAATACAGTGCCCGCGAAAAGTATCCGATCACCCTTGAAATTTGTATTTTTTACATAAAAAACAATGTTTAAATGTATACTAACCTTATATTAGTATTTTGTCATCTGTCCTTTGGTTTGGATGACTTGTTCTAGACGTTTTGGCATGGATTTAATCAAGTTTTGACAAACTTCCACTGATATTTCCTTGCACCATACCTTTTTGATGGCCTCTTGTAATTTTTCGACTGAGCCAGTGTCGTGGCATTCAACCTTATTTTTTATTATTAGCCACAGATTTTCTATCGGATTGAGATCTGGACTATTACCAGGCCAATCCAAAATATCAAATTTATTGTCAGTAATCCATTTTGTCACTATTTTGGCCCTGTGACATGGTGCACCATCATGCATGTATGTTTTTGTCCTTTGGATTGCCATTGCCATTGGAAGTTTATCCTGTAGCATTGCTAAATACCGTGCACCATTCATAGTTGTGTTCTTCGGAAGAAAATATAAGTTTCCACGCCCATAGTAACCGAAAACAACCCCAAACCACACACTTGGAGGGTGTTTCATTGTCTTTAGGGTGTATTTAGGGTCCATCCTATTTGAGCCAATAGGCCGGCGAACCTTTTTTGGACAACTTCTGAATGTCAAAATGTCGACTCATCGCTAAATAAAACCTTCTTCCAGTCATCAACAGTCCAATGAATGTATTTTTTACAAAATGCGACACGTTTTTTACGCATTTTTTCATTAATGAACGGTTTCTTAGCAGCATGGCGAGATGGTAATCCGAGTTCTTTTTGGAGCCGCTCCTGGATAGTTCGTTCAGAAACACCAGATAACAAATTATTCATATTAAATTTTATTTCTTTCGCAGTTATTGTTGGGTTTTTCAATACTAAACGTTTCATAAGTTTGTCTGTTCGCGAATTTGTTTTTCTCGGTCTGTTTTTTCGCACACATTATATATAAATTTTATTTACACCACTTTCTGTAAAAAAAAAAAAAAATATCAAGAAATTTACACAAACAGTGAAATCTGACAAATTTGAGAGACAGCCACCCGCAACGAAGGCTACCAGAACACTAATTTGAGAATGCGTTGGATAGCTCTCATATCAGCGAGCAACCTCAAAGTTACCAGATGTCGCTAGAACAAATAGAAAGTGAATTACGTGTCTCTGAATATCAAGGGAAAATATTGTATTTTCTTGAGTGATCGGATACTTTTCGCGGGCACTGTACTACAAAATAATTTTACGTGCTCAATTAAATAAAAAAAAAAAAAAATTTCGAGAACATTCCTTAAGCTTTACGTACCTAATATTACATTTATAAATAATGAATTTGAATATAAAATAACTAAATAACGGCATATAATGCTGAAAATAAATAGTTATTAATTTCTCAAGTTTGTCAGATTTTAAAATAATCGTCTTGTTATGAATGTAGTTGTTATTTATAGATTTTACCCAAGCAAGCCAAAATTTACAAGGCATGAGGCACCTTAAGATGTTCATTAAACTTCACAAAATTCCATAACATCAGTTTACACAACTAATCGAATATTTTGAGAGGGTGAGACTTTCAAAAAAAAAAAAAAGAAATTCAACCCTTATAAGGGTGAAACACCCTATATATATATATATATATATATATATATATATATATATATATATATGAGGGATTTTACAACCACCTAAAACTGAAAATAATTTAAAAAAAATTAATTGGCCGAAATGGAAGGGGCGACGGGGAGTTTGCCGTATAATAAACATCTGTTTTATTACCTTACCTGTATCTCCGTCGGAATAATGAGAAAAGGAAATCTGAAGAAGTTTAGTGACGTCTCTCTCTCTCTCTCTCTCTCTCTCATAAAAAATAGAGGTGTTTAGAAAGGAATGGTATAAGTAAATACACTTTCGACAAGTTTAGCTAAAATGTTTATTGCTTAATATAAAATTTTTCCTCTAGTTATTTAAGAATATATATATATATATATATATATATATATATATAAAGTGTGGTATATTATATTGCATGTATTTTCAGCCAATTGTATTTCATTCAAAGTCGCACCTAGGTGGTTAGCATCGCGGACTATGAATCCATCGATTCCGTGCTCGAGACTCGGCGATTTCAGCCGGCGCGCGGTAAACGATCATCCTTCTGCACAATTGGTTGTTAGATAAATGGGTACCCTGGGTGACCTAGTGGTTAAGACGCTGGGCTGGTGGTGGTCCGGATTCGCCGTTAAACTGTAGGTCTGAGGTGGAGTGAAAAGCTTGACCTTCGTCAGAATGAACAATTCGTGCATTTTTTGTCTTTCTTGGAATAAAAAGAAATGCTGATTTAGAAGACATTTTATATAAGAGATGATTGACAAAAGCAAATAGACACTTTCGGTTTGGCTTTAGTGTAAATGGATGCTATTCAGGCCTCTCGAGTTATAGGTAAATTAAATATTATTCTTATAGATTATGTTGTTGGAATAATGCAATATAAAGAGTCCTGTGTATTTCTTTTATTATTAGTTGCGTAGCACACCCAGCTAATTTTCCTTTTGACCCCGGTTCGGCTAGTTTCATGCTGTTTATTATTTGACCCGGGTACCCTATCCTGCATTTTTCACTTATTGTTAATTAAATAAATAAATACTGTGCTTTAATTAGTTCGGGCAATTTAAGGAGAAATTTTCTTTTGCCTTTAATAAATAATTAAAATAAATGGTGCAACCTGGTAACCCTGTATATAATTAAATTATATAGGAGTCTCTGAAAACTCATTTACAAACAAATAGTTAAAATGGTGGTATCTGCCAACTCTCCATATAGAAGTAAATAAATAAGTGGTAACTGGCACCTCCAGACCCTCTCTATATCAGATGCTGGGCCCCTGGACGCTCATTATGCGACGGACTCCGGTGGAATAAAGAACTCCCTCCTCTCTCCTTCTTAGGTTAAGGCTTAGGTTCGTTCCCCTTTGGGGGGTGAGGCCGTCCCAACTTCTCCCCCAAAGAGGTCAGGTGAACTACTCCAGCTTTCTTGGGGAGTTCCCCCCCGTTTTTTTGGCACCCTTTGGTTGGCACTGGGGGAGGGGGTCTTGCAACAATGGGGGGACGGGGTTGGCACTGGCACTCATTGCAACATTGGCAATTGCATTGCACTCGTCCATTTTGCGGTCATACTACTTGCCACTTCCTCCATTTCCTCACTATACAAACTTACACTCAGTCGCTCATGACCCTCCCTTTTACAGCACCACATAACCTTATTCTTATTCACATTTACTCTTATCTCCCTTCTTTCACGCCCACTCCCGAACTCAGTTACCAGTATCTGTAGCTTTTCTCTCGAGTCCGCCACCAGAGCCGTATCATCCGCATACAAAAACTGATTTACTTCCCAAGAGCCTACCCCCGCAACATGCTTCAACCTCTTTCCCCTTTCCATGACCGTTGCATTCACCTCTTTCACCACCCCGTCTATAAACACATTAAACAACCATGGAGACATCACACAACCCTGACGTAGACCCACTTTCACCGGAAACCACTCCTCCTCCTCTCTTTCCACACGCATACATGCTCTACTCTCTTGATAAAAACTTTTCATCGCATTCAACAACGACCCATGCACCCCATACAGATGTAACACTTACCACAACGCCTTTATGTCAACCCTATCATAAGCTTTTTCAAGATCCATCAACGCCACATACAAATCTCTTTCTTTCTCCAAATATTTCTCACACAACTCAAACACTTGGTCCACACACCCTCTACCTCCTCTTAAACCTTCTTGCTCCTTCCCAATCTGTTGTTCCGTGCATGTCACTGCCCTTTCAATCACCACTCTCCCATACACCTTACCTGGCACATTCAACAGACTAATTCCTCTATAATTCGAGCATACATTTTTGTGCCCCCTGCCTTCGTAAAGGGGGACGATACATGCACTCCGCCAGTCCTGAGGTAGCTCGCCTCTGTCCATACACACATTAAACAGACGCACAATCTACATATATGTGCATATTATATATATATATACATACACACACACAATATACTGCATATAGCATATAAAGATTTTATTTTTCAAAATTTTCTGTGGAACCAACTTTTATTGTAGTTCTTCTTAATAGTGAAAAAGTTATTCTTTATAACTTTCCGCAAAGGATAAAATTATCAGCTTTAAAACGTGACCGAAGTACCAATGAAAGCAACACCTTCCCTTACCTATCGATTAAGACACTCCGAAGACCCATTTAGAAACGGTCACAAACGTTCATGCGTTTACACAGATCCGCTTTGCTTCCTACATTATGCGCGGATACATTATATAAATGTGCGGATGGCTGTGGTTATGTTCTGCTTTCGGAATGATATATACTTCATCAAAACTTAACAAACTGCATTTTATAACTTATGTACGTATTCAGGCAGCTTTAAGGAGTACTATATGGATCTGTTAACGAACAATACAAAAGTAACAATAGAGAGGAACACAAAATATTAAAGCACAATGCGCAATAGATGACTAGAATTGTCTGAACTTTCTAACCTTCTAAATGCACGCCTTCTAAATGCGTGCATTTGAAACGCTACCAATTTGTACCGGTCGTCGTTAAAGGGTTAAATGCGTGTAATATGTGAAATACTGAAAAATCAATGATAGATTATAAAACATGTTAGAGTTTTTTGTGTGTAAGAGAATCTCTACTTTTCAGATATGCCTTCACCTTTGCATTAAGTCCCTCGAAGGCAATCTCGTCAGCCTGAATGTTTCAAAGCCACTAAAAATACACGACAGAGTCCATTCTATGTTAGCTTGCCAAACATTAAAATTCATGTTGTAACGGATGGGAGAAAGATTTTTAAAGTATATAAAGATTTTAAATGTAGGCAATTCCAAAAAATAAAACCGGGTTGCATATACAAAATATATTTCAGCTTAAAAACAAAAACATTTTTATTTATAGATACGCAAGTATTCACGATATTAAAGTTGAGCACATCATTTTACCACCTCCTGTTCACTTTTCAGGAAAGTAGTTTATTATTTTGTGGTCCCCAAATTTTTCGACCAAATATGTGGTTCTCCGCACGGTTCTTATATCTGTTTAAAATGAGTGCAGTAAATGAGTTTCAGCAAGGAATTACAACTACTGTGTATATCTTACAAGGAAATATATTTATGCTTGAATATTGTGCCCATATTTAATACATACCGAATAACGTTAGATGAGACTATGAATTAGAAATTTTTTTTTTTAAATTCTGATTTCTACAAACTTCAATATATATATATATATATATATATATATATATATATATATATATATATGAGGGCGGAGTGAAACAACTTTTTATTTCAAATTTATTTGCCTCACTTGTTTTTTGGTGTATTAGAACATAAAAATGATGTATTCAGTCATTTAATGTTTGTAACTCAAACCATCTCTCGCATTTTTACATAAAAGCAAAATGGCCATCAGCCAGTTGTCCATAAATAAAAATATGCTCATAACATAAAAACTAAGTGTTCTATCAGAAAAAATAATTGAAGAAAAACGCTTTATAATGCAAAACTATACTTAAAAAACACCATTGTGCATACATTTTATTGAAATAAAATTGTATCTGGTCTCGGTTGGATGCCGTATATCAATTACATTTGAATGTTCATCTCAAATATTATCATTTTTTCAGGCGAGGCATCAGATCCTTTTTGGTTTCAAGTGAGGGAAGCAGAGAGCGACTTTTTATTCTTGACCTAATAAATCCGTCTCTTGAATCCTGTGATATTACTGATGCTGATGCATCTGTAAGCAACTTCACGGCTCTTTCGACGTTCTGTGCGTGAATGGGAGTAGTATGCCCGCAAAATGGACGAGTGCAACGCAATTGCAAATGCTGCAAGATGTTGCAAGAGTGCCAACCCCCACCCCCTTTATTGCAAGGCACCCCATAGTGTAAACCCCCACCCCCTTTGTTGCAAGGCACCCCCTAAATGGGGGAGGGGGAATGTTGCAACTTGGAAGCGGAGTTATCCCCAAGTTGCAATGAACCCCCCTGGGGGAGACCTCTTTGGGGGATTAGGTGGGAAGGCCTCACCCCCCCCCAAAGAGGGATACCTAACCTAAGAGAGAGGAGAGGTGTTCGCTTGACAGGAGCCAAGCACATATTAAGACTTCAGCAGAGCGGCCGATGTTTTATATCAAGCCTAAATCTAACATGTTAACTGGGTGGGTGATCGCCCACCCAGTAAAGGATTTCACCCACCCACTAAATAGATTTAATCCACCCAGTTAAAAAACCAAAATAATACTGTATTCAATCATCTAAAAAAAACTTGGTCGAATCCATGGATAAAGCAGCCAAAAGAATACAGCCAAAGTCGCCAACTTGGCTATAAATCTAATCGGTAGTTTGGCATTTGCCATAAAATCTGTTGTAAACAAGACCCATGCTGGCCCTAATACTAAAGCAATGAGTGAAATAGCCAGCTTGATCTGTTCAATTCTGTTGCTTTTAATTTAAGTGCTTTTAAAGGGGATAGAGGTAAATAAATAACTTTGTTTTCTATAAGTTCTATTAAATAGTTTAATTTTACTCATATTATATTGCAGTATTAAGCTATTGACTTTCTAATGCTGCCTTGGTATATAATTGTAATGTGATGGAGTCATGGATGGCGGCCTAACTTTGACTATTGAAACAAATATGAAACAACCTATTTCCTATGTTTATGTGATTGAAATTATTTGTTCTAATGCAATTATGCATTTATGTATTCATTTGCATGACTCTATTACATAATGGTTGATATGCAGGTAGCAGGTAAGCATAGCTACAGCTACAGGACCTAATTATGCCAATCTTGAACAAGTGTCACATGAATGCGTGTTTGGGTCTTTTACAGTGGCAATTTTTTATATTGCATAATTGTATATTTGCATACTGTTTATCCTATTTTATTCTATTTACCTAGTTCAAAATATAATAATTGGTTGTTTTATTATCCGTAATATTTATCACAATATTTTTATTTTCATACATAATGAGACTATATATAAACAATATTACATGGTATTACCTACAAATGTATATTATTTTTTCGTTAAAAATTGTTGAATACTTTATTTATGCTTCTTGTAGGTTCTTCTTCTTGTAGGTTATCTCCCCCCCCCCACTATTAATATTTGTTATTAATAGTGGGGGGGTAGATAACCTACAAGACTAATATTTACTACTAATACACTATTAATAATACACAATTACTAATACACAAGACTAATACACTATTAATATTTGTTATTAAATAATAGTGGGGGTTTATATAGGTTATATTTATAGTTTATAGAGTTTATATAGGTTATATTTATTGTTTATATAGGCATATCAGATTACTGAAACCAATCAGATTTTTTATTGATATTCATTGCTCTTTCAATTAGCTATAAATTTACTTTATTGTACATACATCAATAATATTGGTTGTCTATTACAGATTGGATTTGAATACTAAAATGTCTAGTCTTAAAAAATTAAAAAAAAGATGATTCTGTTGGTTCAATGGACATATCTAGTTTTTTCAAGTCGAACAATAAAACACATAGTAAAGAACCTCAGTCTGTTGGAATTACAGCTAATGAACGACCATTGACATCTACAACGGCCAGTGATACAGGGTTGACAGGTTCTTCAATTATGCCATCTGACTGTTCAAATACAGCCTCTTCTCAATGTCCATACCCAGAGACCTCAGCTTCAAGTATTGGTCAAGATGCGGATGTGGCCAATTTGGATTCGGTTCTTACAAGAATTAAAAACAAGGATAAAAGATATGCAGCTGCACTAGAGGCAAGCAAATTACATGATCAGTTTCAAAAGCAGAGCGACAAACATCCTTGGCTGAATCTCAAGAGATATAGAATCCAGGAAGTTTCACAACTACTTCGCCTGGCAATGGACTGCTACAATGACACTCAGTGTGAAACCGTATCAGGATATTCCTGGCTATTAAGGAGTCTCACCAATATCTTTTCCGACCAACTTGTACAGAAGTTTTCCCAAGACTGGGATTGCAACATGGAACCATTTAGACCAGTGGTTCTCAACCTGGGGGTAAATTACCCAACTGGGGTAATGATAACTATTTTGTGGGGTAATGACATGCGATCCAGACATTATAAAAAATAATATTGTAATAATCCAGAAGTTATAAAAAAGTAATATCTAATGATTGGGGTAATGAAGCTGGATTAGAATTAGTTTTAGGTAACCATACAAAAAGGTTGAGAACCCCTGATTTAGACCCACAGGTTCAGATATGCACTATCGCACGACAAATATTTACTATGAAATGTTGTCATGCATTGGTGATGTATTTAAGGAGAATCTCATTGAAGAAATAAATCAATGCGATGCTTTAGGAATACAAATTGACGGATCATGTGATCGTCAACAACTAGGCATTAAGTTTGTGACTGCAAGATTGGTGAAAGATGGCATTATTACTACACGTTTTCTTGCAGCTGTGCAGTAGGGGGGATCGAAACATATCAAAAATCGAGTTTCTCCAATTCCACAGTATGCACGTAGTTGGGAAATGATCTCAACATCTTGTAAAAAAAAGAGTATATGCGACCCTCCTTACCCCTTCCATAGCGTCCCCCCCAATTTACTCTCTCCACAGATATAAACCCCAAATGTGATAATCATGAATTATATTAAGTCTTATTAAGTAGATTAGATTAATTTGGATAGATTATTTAGATAAAGTTTTAGATAGATTGAATAGATTACATAGATTAATTTAGATAGATTAGATGAATTATATAAATTATTGTCACTTTTTTTGTTTAGTTTCAGAATGTTATTTTCAGATTGTTTATGATTGAATGAGTTATGATTTAATTCCGAATGAGTTATATTAAATTCAGATTGAATGATTCATTGCTAGAATTTAACAATTAGTTTCTTGTTATTAATGCTTCTCGGCCTAAATAAGTGAAATCATGGCGACAACAAGCAAAACGCACAATTCAACATTTGGTCACCCTGCAGAATTTCCACCTTCAATGACTCCTTCAAAGGCTGACGTATTTAGGCATTATTTATTGGTATTTAACGAGAAGAACTGATTTCGAAAGGTTCTAGAACAGCAAAAGAATATTACAGAATTGTCACTAAAGATGTGGAAGCCGTTTGGGAGAAGTTTTCCTTTCTACATATAGGAATTGAAGGAATAGCTATAAAAGTTGAACGATTGATAGAATCTGCAGCAAAGCTAAATAAAGTAGTGGTGCACCGATTAATCGGTATCGGCACCTTTCATGCCGATTAATCGGCAATGCAAGGTATTTTCTTAATATCGGCATGCCAGGTGATGATACTGATTAATCGGTGCACCACTAAAATAAAGCACCATTAAAACAAAGAAAGAACAGTTTTCAGCAGAATGTGGAGACATTCGATGAAATGTTTGATATTTGCACTTGTACTTGTTACGATAAAAAAAATCAGTCGAACGGATTGCAGATGTGATATTAGAGTTCCAATGATTAAGTGGGAGTCTTTTGTGGGGCAGAAACAAATAAAAAAACAACTAGGACCAATCGACAGAGTAACGACTTCCACAAGAAAAAGGACTCACGATAGAGTTAAAGGATTAGAAAGAAGAGCCAAGATAAGCATAGATATGAATGTCGCCTCAACCAGCAAACTGGACCCTTTGCATATTATGGAAGATGAGAGCATGGAAATTGATGATGACAGCGACGATATTGACTTTGTTCCAGATTTTGAGCTAAGAGAAAACCATCAGAACAGAATTATTTATGATAACTTAACAATAACAGCAGATAGATACCGTGTAAGTTACAGAGCTACTGCAGCTCTCGTAAATGCAGCTTTGAAGGATATGGGAATATTAGACGAAACCAATATGTTGGATAGGGAAAAAGTGGAAAGAGAAAGAATACATTGTGGGTAAAAAGAACATAATCAAAGTGAAATCAGAGAACACACAGATTGAAGGCATCGGATTTGATGGTAGAAAAGATCAAATTAAGACAAAGCAGGGAATGGAGTACGAAGAACATTATGTAATAATCAAAGAAGCTGGTGATGTTTACATGGATCATATAGCTCCAGATAACGGAACTGCTTGTTGTATTGCAGATGAAATAATAACTTTTATAGTTGATTCTAATAGCAAAGAATCCCTCAAAGCTTTGCTATGCGATGGCACCCCAGTGAACACTGGCAGGATTGGCGGAGTGCTAAAATTGATTGAATTATATCTGGACAGGCCGGTACAATGGCTGATTTGCCTTTTGCATGCAAACGAACTGCCCTTCAGGCACGTATTTGAAGCAATTGATGGAAAAACTTCGGGACTAAACACTTTCAAAGGTTCTCTTGGAAATAAGCTCCGAGAAGATTTGACCAAACTGGATATAGTTGATTATACCCCTGTAGAGGGCAACATTAAAGAAGTTTCAGCCGATATTGTTAAAAGTTTCAGCAGTGACCAAAAATATATGTCTGAAATGTGCATTAGCATACAATCTGGACGCATCTCACAAGCGTTAGCCACCAGATCCCCAGGTGCTCTCCATCATGCAAGATGGCTAACACGGTCAAACAGGATCCTGCGCTTATATGTCTCTACATGGAATCGAGACAAAAACATCCAAGACCTAGTAAAAATTATAATGCTGGTTTACGCTCCAGGCTGGCTTTGGATAAAGTCTCATCCAAAGGCAAATGAGGGAGCATCTAATTTTTGATATATCATGCACTTGCTTAAAGGCTTAGATAAAAAGCATCGGATGATTATGGAGCGTGTCCTCATAAATAACGCCTATTTTGCCCACCCAGAGAATATCTTACACAAGAAGAGAGGTCAGAGAGCTGGCTCTTCAGCACATCATTCGAGCAAGAACTGGGAGCACCAATGCGAGAAATTTCAATTAAATTTCTTAAGGTGAATATTTTGATTTTAGTATGCTTCAATTGATTCTTTAAGTAATATACCGAGAAAGATTTCTTATTATATATATATATATATGTAAAAACGAACCATAAATAATTCCCATATTCCTATACTATCATATTCTTCATGTAATTCTTGTATTAATTTATATAGGTCTTGTATCCATTTTAAAATTCATGTGTTTATATGGTTCATGTATTTATATAATCCTGTATATCCTTATATATTTAACTTTATATAATGCCTATATTCATATGTATGTACGTGTGTGTATTCATTTTTACATAATGACCAAAATCGCCCAACGCGAGTTTGGATAAAATTTTTGATTTGCTTTCTATTTTGCCAAATAATTGGTGACCTGTTCTTTTTTAAAATCTCATAATCATTTTTTTAGATTTAGCTTAATAAGGAATCCTGCTTAAGCTTTGCAATGTTCATATTTTGTATACATTCTCTTTCGTTATAAAAGATGAGATCATGTCTTGCCTAAGCATTTAAATTGTATATCTTAAACCTTAAAATTTTACTCATATGCATATTTTAGTGTAAAGATGCATAGGCTGATTACCACTTTTAGTTAACTTGGCAGATCATGATAACATCAGATCTGAAAAGTCGCGGTTTAAAATAAAAATATGGTTTCATCTTCAAATATTTTGATTACTCGTTCAAGCCTTACCACAGCTAAAAAACTTACTTTATTTTCGAATATTGTGCAAAAATAATGCAGCCTTTTTAGCATTTAATAATAATGATGTTAGCAGTTTTGGGGTATATAAACCCCAGTAAAGATCTTCCATTGTCATTCAGAAGCTAATTCAGAGGCTGAGCACTACCTGTACATTTTAGCAGTAAATTACAGTAGAAGATAGTCTTTATCTTATCCTTCGAGCCTTGCTCTCTTCAGAAGAAGTTAGTCATTAAACTTTCCGGATACTCTATAAGAAGAGTCCGGAATCTTCAGAAAATTTTAGTAAGTCTACCAGGGTCCTCCGAGCCACTATAGAAGAACTCGGAGAGTAATATAGAAGAAAACTACTACAAGTCACACATCCGTTGCTGCCACCTAACTAGAACCCCCGTCGACTTCGAACGACCCTTCGGCGACCCTTTAACCAGGATCTTCACCACTGACAACTTCTGCATCCAGGATTCTTCCAGTCTTCCAGACCCTGGAACTAGAATCAACATCCAGTTGACCGGCATGTCACGACTTCCAGTTCGTCACACCCACCCTTGAACCGGTGTGTAACGACTCCAAGTTCAACACGCCTAGTTTTCATCCAAGAACAAGCGGCCAGCAAGACACGTCTTCAGGAGACGTCTCCAAGGATTTCGCCAAAGGAATCTTGTTAAGTACAAAACTCTTTTTTTTTAAATAATCTCTAAACATTTGAAAAGTCAGTATTATTAACAGTTAATAATTAATATTGAGCCAGAATTACCAAAAAACAGTGAACATTCCATACACCAGTGATACATTTCTTTTTAGTAAATCCGAGTTATTTCCAGTATTATAGTTATTAAAGTATAATTTTATTTAATGTACTAAGCATAGTACCAGGACTTCTTGTTTACATTTTTTTAATTATTTTGTTTGCAATCTTTTCAAATTTTCCCCTAGTTAGGCAAATTGTTGTGCATTTATTTTTTTTAGATAGTGTAGTTAGGAAAACCCCTTAAGTGATCATTCCATAAATTAAGCTCGGTCAAGCAGACCTAATTAGAACACATTAATAAGTACCTTCACATATGAGCGATTCAGACGGTGCGCTTTCCGACATCGAAAATTTACCTACACCCATTTTACCACCTACCCCGCGCCCTTCAAACATACTCCGAAACACACAAACTTCAGATCCAGAACAAGCCAATATGTCTCAGTCTCAAACCCACGCCCCAGCATACATTAACTTAGGCAGAGTAGTAAACCTTCCCCATACTGTTTTAATTTTTAAAGGGACCATAGATAATCGCTTTGTTGAACCACGCGTAAGACCTTGGATTGAATCTTTAGAGCAACATTTCTTACGCGAAAACATCACAGATGATGATATAAAAATTAGGGAAGCAAAAAGATTTATCGACCCTAAAGAAGGGAATGCTCATGACACAGTCACCTACGTCCCATCAATTAGCGAAGCT
Organism: Bathynomus jamesi; assembly: GCA_023014485.1. Taxonomy (NCBI): domain Eukaryota; kingdom Metazoa; phylum Arthropoda; class Malacostraca; order Isopoda; family Cirolanidae; genus Bathynomus; species Bathynomus jamesi. Next base: position 384,173 of record JAJOZX010004484.1, read on the forward strand.
ACAACATGGGACGATTTTAAACAAAACTTATTAGAATTTTTTAAAGAAATAACACTTGCACAACCCAACCCTTAGCCACGTTAGAAGCTGTCTTCCAAGCTAAATGGAAGAAAGAGGAACAAGAAGATTTAAACAATTTTATTACACGAACACATAAACTTGTAGGAGAAGCCCTCCGAGCCGCTGAAAATGCGTGTGGCATTACTTTCACTTCGAAACAAAGAAATCTAATAGTAGCAACAACTATTTACAGGTTGAAAAACCTGTAAGTGAGCCATAAACAAAACACGGGAACATTACCCCGATTTAGCAAACCAGAACTACAGAAAGGGTAGAGAAACCCCTGTACATTACATTCAACAGCAGCAGCCACAACACCAACAGCAACAACAACAACCCTATAAATCGAGGCCAATGCAGGGAACACCATCCCAGAAACAAGAACCCCAAACCCAGAATACACGCCGTCCTCCACAGTGTTTTAACTGCGATAGCTTTGGGCACATGATAAGTCAGTGCAATTATCACTCTTATTGCTCCCATTGTCAGGAACATGGTCATCGCCATGGCGATCGCCAAAAGTGTGCTGATAAAGCCCCTACAGGGTATAGACCCCACTTTCAGAAACCAAACCACCCACGTTCCCAAAACGTATCCCAAAAGTCCCCCAATCCCCAGAAACTAGTCCATTCCCAGCCTCAGTCGAACCACCAACCCAATAGATTACGACCAGAGGGTCAACCACACTCTTACCCAATGTACAAACCCCAGTACAACCAGCAAGGTCAGCTAGTTCGGTACGTAGAAGTACCCGTGGAGGAATCATTTTTCCCAGAGTACAGTCTTCAAGAACACCCTCCAGCGTATGGTAATCCCATAGAATATGACCCAGGTCCTCCCATAGAAGACCATTCGAGTCCTTTTTTAGACCCTACTTTGGAGGCAACAGTTCAACCTCCTCCCTCCTAAATTACAGTAGTGAACCCAGATACGCACACAAACTCACCATCAGGATAATAGGTGCAGACCTCCTAGATTTAATAATAAAGTGTAGCACTGATAACCAAGATTTAACTGCTCTCCTGGATACAGGAGCACACGCGACGTTAATTAAGAAACAATGTGTAGATGAATTATTAGAGTACAAATTACAAATATGAACTTAAGGCACCATCTTGCCAACTCAGAGGAGTTACGGGCACACCCATACCTACATACGGAGAAATTGAGTTATATTTAGAAGTTGGAAACGCGTTATACCCCGCGAAATGTTGTATAGTGGACACAGTCGCCACCTTTCAGACAGATATCCTACTAGGTATGGATTTTTTTAACCGGAATCAATGGGAGATTTACCCAGCTGGAAAGTTAGTAAAGTGTCGAAATAGGACACACCATCTCCGTGAGAATGACAGACAGCTTAATGCTAATAGAATTAGTTCAGTTCAGATTTCCGAAAGAAATAGGAAACCCCCTCCACTTGATAGCAGTTCAAGTCAGCCGGTTGCATCCAGAGGGACAACCTCTCCAGAAATCAGACCCCAGGGAATCAGTTCCAGTTGTTGAATCCAGTTGGATCAACACAGTTAGTTTCCAGTCAGTCAGTTTCCAGTCAGCCAGTTTCCAGTCAGCCAGTTTCAGTTCAGCCAGCTTCAGTTCAGCCAATAAAGCAAATTTTAGTCGCCGAACCAGAGTCAGATTCACAATTTTTCATATGCCCTACCGAGCATATAACAGTAGCACCTTATGAGAAGATTTGCTTCCTAGCAAAAGTAGTCGACAGTCAAGGAAAATTATTAGAGTCAGAGCGTACTCTGATTACAGAGAAAAGTAATTTCAAAAGAGATGTTCTTATTGACCAAGTCCTTAGTCAGAGTCAGAATTCAGCTATCCCTGTTGTTTGTTTAAACAAAGGAAAAAGCCCTATAGAATTAATTTCAAATCAGAAAATAGGAACTGTTTCCACAGTAGAAGTAGATTCAGATTTCCCCATCAATATGATAAATCGTGTTTCCAGTTCTTTAGAGTTAAATCCTTCAGTATTAAAAGAAGAATATAAGAAATGTCTGGAGCACTCCCTTCAGGAGTCACCAGCTTTACAAGATCCCAAACTGATGGAATCACTTCTCGATTTCCTGATAAGAAATAGAGATGTGATTGTCCTAAAAGGAGATCCTCTGGGCCGAACTAGTTTGGTCCCTTTTGAAATCAAGCTGGAACCCAACTCCAAACCCATTTCATTCCTCCCTATCGGGTTCCACATTCCCAATTAGTCACTATTGAGGAACACATCACGGATATGTTGGAGCAGGATGTCATTCAGCCTTCAGCTAGTCCCTGGTCCGCTCCTATGATTCTCGTCTCGAAAAAGGACGGAACATCTCGCCCTTGTATAGATTTTAGACACCTGAACAACATTACCATCCCAGACCGTTTCCCTATTCCAAACATGCATGAAACAATTCTGAACGTAGGGAAAGCGAACCTTTTTTCATCCCTCGATTTAGCATCTGGTTATTGGCAAATGGAGATCAGTCCCGAATCTCGGGCATTGACTGCTTTCTCCACTAACCGAGGCCATTACGAATTCCAGGTTTTACCTTTCGGAGTCCGAAATGGGCCTGCTAATTTCTCTAGGTTGATGAATATAGTCCTTTCCAACCTATTAGATGTCGAAGCTCTCGTTTATCTTGACGATATTATCGTCTACAGTTCGGACATAAAAACACACTTTCAATGTCTTCAGAATGATTTACGGACATTTCTTCGAAAACAAAACTTCGAAAACATGTCTTCGAAATAAAAAACTTCGACATCCAATCACTTCGACAAAAAATTACTTCGAAAATAAAACTTCGAATCAATAACTGCGGACATTTCTTCGAAAACATAAACATTTTGAGACAAATAAAAGTCCTCGCTCCTAATTTAAACATTGATTCAATTTTAACTGATTTTGAAACAGGAATGATTAATGCATTAACTTCGGAATTTCAATCAGTTGCAAACTATGGTTGCTTTTTCCATTTTGGCCAATGCTTATATAGGAAAGTCTGTGAATATGGACTCAAAGCACGATACGACACTGATGCCCAATTCGCTCTAAATATTCGAATGCTTACAGCTCTTCCCTTCGTGCCACCTAACAAAGTTGTCGAGGGATTTAATATGCTAATTGAACAAAACATTCTTCCACATGAAGCAGAACCTGTTGTTGATTACTTCGAAGATACGTGGATCGGCCGTCCTGACAGACCTAACTTAACCTAACCTAACCTAACCTAACCTAATTCGAAGTTTTATTTTCGAAGTAATTTTTTGTCGAAGTTATTGGATGTCGAAGTTTTTGATTTCGAAGTTTTGTTTTCGAAGAAATGTTTTCGAAGAAATGTCCGCATACGCTTCAGAATGTGCTATCATGCTTGAGAAAAGCACACCTTAAACTGAAGCTTGCAAAGTGCAATTTTTTACAAGAATCCCTGATATACCTAGGATTCCTATTATCATCCACACGGATTAAACCTGATCCAGCCAAACTCGAAGCCCTGGAAAGGTACTCTGTACCCAAAACCATCGACGACACTCGTGCATTTATTGGTTTTGTCGGATTCTATCGGAATTTTATCCCCCAATTTTCAAATATTGCTAAACCCATTACTAATTTGTTCCAGAAAAATTCGAAATTTAACTGGGAATCCAATCACCAATATGCCTTTGAAACTTTAATCAACTAACCTGTCATCCCATCTTACAATATCCTGATTACACAAGACCCTTCATCATAGCCACAGATGCTTCCTCCTATGGACTAGGAGCCGTCCTGTTACAGGACGTAGACGGTGTGGAATTACCCATTGCTTATGCCAGTCAACTTTTCTCTGCACCTCAACGGAATTATTCCACTACGGACCGAGAGGCCCTAGCGGTATATTGGGCTTTGAAAAAAATCCGAAATATCGTCAATGGCTACGATGTAACCATCAAAACTGACCATAAGCTACTCACGTACCTCTTCAAGGATAAGTTACTTGAAGGACGGTTGAGTAGATGGGCTCTGTTGATTCAGGACTTTGCGGCAAAAATCGTATACAAACCGGGAAAACTTCAAGTTATTCCAGACGGATTGTCGAGACTCAAGCCCGACGCCCAAGTGAATAAAATAGGAATTCTTCCTGTGTTCGACTACGAGTGTCTGCAATACTCCCAACAACAGGACCAACACACCAAAAACCTTCGGGCGCGCCTGGAACAAAAGGAACCATCGAAGGTAAAAGAACAGTACAACCTCAAAGAAGGGCTCGTACATTTTAGGAACGAAGATGGAAACGACCTCGTGGAGATACCAAAGGATCTCGTCGATATAGCGATTGGACTTTGTCACGACTCACCTTTGTATGGCCAAATGGGGCCGGATCGCACCATCAAGAGTCTTTTGGAGCGATACCATTTTCCCGAAATGAACAGAAAGGTACACGAATACATCACCGAATGTCCATCATGCTTAAAACACAAAGGCAACGTACCATCCACAGCTCCGATGCATCGATATCCAGTATGCCAACGGCCCTGGCAAAGAACTGGAATGGATATACTGGGACCATTCCCCAAAATATCAAAGGGAAATCAGTACATCATTGTGTTTACGGACCACTTCTCGCGTTACAGCAAAGTAGCCGCCATTCCAGACCAGACCTCGGAAACTGTGGCAAGAGCCCTAGTGGAACGCGTCATCCAAAATCATACTACTCCTTCCATCCTAATTTCGGATAACGTTCTTAGTTTCACGTCCAAACTGTTCGAATCACTCTGTAACATGTGTAAAATTAGAAATACACACATTGTGGCATACCATCCGCAGGTAAACGGCTTAGTGGAAAGGCACAATCGAAAGATCTTAGAAGGCCTGCGCCACGTTGTTGATGCATCCTCCCGTACATGGGATGATTCTCTTCCCATGGTACAAACAGCCATCAACAATGGCTATAATGTGTCCATCGGGGACCCCGCTCATTTAGTCCTCTATCACTACGACAAGCGTCTATCTTTTAATTTGCCCGACCAAATTGACCCTGCAGTTCTAACATCTTCCGAAATGGCAGAAGAAAATCAGCAACTAGCTGAACGATCTTTCAAGATTTTTGACATAATCCGCTATGCCCTCGACCAACGAAACCAACAGATAGGCCAAGAGCAACATAGGCGTCATCCCCGTCAACGGACTATAATCGTCGGTATGCGATGTTATCTGAAGAGCGTGAAACAGCCAGGTGCTCATCGCAAATTATACCCAAAATGGGATGGCCCATATAGGACTATGAAAAACCTCGGAAAAAATCGTTATGAAATCCTCGACCTCCGGGATCATTCCAAACTAAAGATCATTCACGCTGACAATTTGAAGATAGCTTCCGAACAACACCTTCCCAAAAAACAGCTGCCAGGCGTTCGAGCCGCCTATCCTTCAAAAGGTCAAGTATTAACAAATCGGCAGGGATAAAAAAACTGAAGTGGTCACCGCGGGAACCGCTACCCATGACGAAGATTGGTACCTCGTAATACCACCAGTACTCGAGGCAATCTCTGAACAAGAGGAGGCCCCAGAGCCAAGCGTCCCATCGGACCCAGACCCTGGAGAAACCCCTTCGAGAGGATCACTCAGTGGAACTCCACCACTCCAACTCCACCATCTCCTCTGTCACCACCCTCACCGATTGATGATCGACGCACGGACCCTACATACCGCCCGCAAATGCATCACCCACGTGAACTAGAACCTTCACATAAGAAACGAACCCGCTCAGAATCCGAGCTCAACGGTCGACCCCCATTGCCACCAAAACGAGGCCGACCCCTTCGCCCACAAACACAAGTATCCACACAAGCCACCCCCAGCTCCGTATAACCTAAGGCGTAGAAATGAATAAAATTGTCCCCCTTATAATTTTCCAAATTATTTACTCTTGTAGCCCTAGCATTAAAATTTCTACCGGAGTTGTTATAGAAAAACTTGCAGAAGGTAAATTTTTGAAAGGGCACGCAGACCTTTATATAAATTTGCAACCCCCTGCTAGAATTAAAATCAATCTCCTTCAGATACAAACCCAATTAAAAACGTTTGAAAGTAAAGTCCAGAATTCTTTCCAAGGAAAAGATCAGATTAGTCGCGTTCTGTTAGAAAATATTCAAAGCACGCGCCCTATCAGAAATATTAGCCTTACCATGGATACAAACTGAAACTAAAAATTCAGAAAACTTTAACCAAAGAAGTAAAAGGGGACTGATAGATATAGGAGGGAAACTGTTCAAAGGTTTATTCGGATTAGCAACCGAAGAAGATATTAAAAGAATTGAACTTAAATTGAATCTCTTCGCGCGAAATCGACAATATAATGGACACATGTTAGAACAAACTATTAGGTCATTACACGAAAACAATCGCTTCCTCCACTCCCTTTCGGACAGATTCACATACCTTGAATCCATGTTAGCTCAATACAAAGAACACAAAAGATATCTAGAATTAATAGAGATAATGAACCTACAAGTAACCCTAATCGATAAATACTTACAACGAATAACTACGATTCATTCCAAGGTTTTGCGTGCAACCCAGCTAGCCCATGGAAAAATCACTCTTTCCACCCTAATACCATGGGAAATACTTCAGTCCTTGATTCACACCGCCCAGTCACAATTAAAATTATCACCCATATTCCCACTCAACCACACTAATTACCCCAATTTCTAGAATACACCTGGACTGTACATGGACCACGCCCCTACACATACCTCATAATTATACCATTTTTCGATGTCCTCACTTGACGTATATAAATTTCACCCTTTCCCAACACCCTACCAAAACAACTCTAATGTCTATCGATTGTATTTACCCACCGTACCACCTTACCTTTTCCTCACCAAAGATCTGTCAGCTATTCTATGATGTCAGATAGCGACGTCCGGCATTGCCGATTCCCGCAACCAAATAAACAACTCGTCTGCCCTCCACTCAAACCAGTTATTCTTCCAACTACTAGGTCTTGCTTTATCGACTTAATTCGTGACCGGCATGCCCCGTATGTTCATTTAAAAAATTTCATTCCCCTAAAACCATCCAACTACGAATTGGACCAGACATCTGGGTTTCTTCGCGAACAGGACTGCCGCTACTCTCGAGTGTCCATCGAATTATTCCCTCATCACAATCCCTATGGTTATTCGGCTACCAATTGGTTGCTCCTTGCGTTCAAAAGCCCTCCAAATATACAACCCGTACAAGGTTACCCTTAATAACTCATACCCTTCCCGTCGCAAATTAAATTTAAACCCGTCATAGAGATCTTAAATCTCTCCATAAAACCTGTAACCATCCTACCCGAACTACATGCCCCTGAATGGAATGATCAATTGAGCCGGTTTAAAATTTCGGATGATAACCAAAACAACCTCTTACAAATACTACAACCGGTAACCATTTTCTCAACATCTGCCGTTAGTATCATTATTGTATGTGCTATTATCCTCGGTATATTTGTGGTGAAAAGATCATTCTGGGAACAAAGAAAACCAAGAGACACGGAACATGAAACTATTTATGCACGACCAAGAGTGCGTACCCAGACCACGTGAACTAGACTTAACCACCCGACTTATGTTGTGTATATAAATCTGTATTATAAAACCCATAGTTATCATCTAGTTAGCATTAGTTAGGATGTTACATTATTATATTAATATCATTCTAGAGGGAAGAGCCCTGTAAAAATGAACCATAAATAATTCCCATATTCCTATACTATCTTATTCTTCATGTAATTCTTGTATTCATTTATATAGTTCTTGTATCCATTTTAAAAATTCATGTGTTATATGGTTCATGTATTTATATAATCCTGTATATTCTTATATATTTAACTTTATATAATGCCTATATATATGTATGTACGTGTGTGTATTCATTTTTACATAAGGACCAAAATCGCCCAACGCGAGTTTGGATAAAATTTTTGATTTGCTTTCTACTTTGCCAAATAATTGGTGACCTGTTGTTTTTTAAAATCTCATAATCATTTTTTTAGATTTCGCTTAATAAGGAATCCTGCTTAAGCTTTGCAATGTTCATATTTTGTATACATTTCTTTCGTTATAAAAGATGAGATCATGTCTTGCCTAAGCATTAAAATTGTACATCTTAAACCTTAAAATTTTACTCATATGCATATTTTAGTGTAAAGATGCATAGTCCGATTTCCACTTTTAGTTAACTTGGCAGATCATGATAACATCAGATCTGAAAAGTCGCGGTTTAAGATAAAAATATGGTTTCGTCTTCAAATATTTTGTTTACTCGTTCAAGCCTTACCACAGCTAAAAATTTACTTTATTTTCGAATATTGTGCAAAAATAATACAGCCTTTTTAGCATTTAATAATAATGATGTTAGCAGTTTTGGGTATATAAACCCAGTAAAAATATTCCATTGTCATTCAGAAGCTAATTCAGAGGCTGAGCACTACCTGTACATTTTAGCAGTAAATTACAGTAAAAGATAGTTTTATCTTATCCTTCGAGCCTTGCTCTCTTCAGAAGAACTTAGTCATTAAACTTTCCGGATACGCTATAAGAAGAGTCCGGAATCTTCAGCATTTTAGTAAGTCTACCAGAGTCCTCCGAGCCACTATAGAAGAACTCGGAGAGATATAGAAGAAAACTACTCAAGTCACACATCCGTTGCTGCCACCTAACTAGAACCCCCGTCGACTTCGAACCAACCCAGGCCATAGACGGAGGGGTTAACATACATATATATATATATATATATATTATATATAAAGCTTACTTTAACTTTACTTATATCATTATTTACTTTAATCTTTGTCATTTATCAGGTTTTTTATTCAAAGAATTGGTTTCAATTTCATTTCAATTTTAAAAAAGGGGGGCATATGCAACGGGGAGGGGGGGGGCGCATAGCGGTGTAATTACAGTATGTTCTTTAGGAGCCCAAAGGAAACTCCGTGCAGTGTGTAGAATAAAAATACAAAATTTCGATCCCCCTACTGTGGATCCTGTTGAAGGAGGACCTAATGGCTTACTGGAGGCTCTCCGTAGAACCTTAGAGAGGCCTGGCGATGTATCATTTCAGTATAATAATCTAGCGCCAGAAGGCCAAGATTCAAGAGCGACAACATGAATGAAATTAACTTCAATGCACCTGTTTTCGACAAGCTGTTATCCCTTACAACTGATAGTGAAGCAGCCAACACCGGTATCAATTCTGGGTTGTGGAAGAAACTGAATGATGAACTACAACGGCTGGTTCCTTGCATATGATGTGTGTGCCATAGAACTGATTTGGCGTTTCACGAGTTAATCACAACTGTTCCTGAATTGAAGCGATGATATTCCCAGGTGAAAGATACTGTTAAATATTTTCACATGTCTTCTGTCCGTACCAAGCGTGTGAAAATTGAATGCAGAAAACTAACGTTGACGTTCAAACAGTTTATTAATCCACCAGAAGTACGATTTTCCCAACATGTCCAAGCAATGTGCGTCAGTCTACTTAACAATCTGCCAGCATGTGTTGCTTTCTGGGAAAGCATCTCCACCACTGACGATAGAATCACTAAGCAACAGGCGTCTGGTTTTTTGCGTATGTGGGAGGCAGGAGGTCAGCAATATAGACTGACTGGTTTAATGGCTGACATTCTTCACCACCTTGCCTGTCTACAAAAGGAATCCCAAAAAACAGACCTAATACTGTTCGATATTCCGGCAATCCAAACTCGATACATCGAGCGTATCACGACGATGGTGGACAAACCATATATCGGTGGTTGGGAGGAGAAATTGGGAGATGTAGACGAAGGTGCAGGAACAAGTAAACCGACAACAGATGGCGATCAACATAAGGAGGCAAGAGAAGATACAGGTGCAGTTAGAAGGAGAGCAAGAAGAGCAATTTCTAATCAGTTCGTCACGTTATCAAATCGCTCTTTCAGTGCTATTAGGCATGAGACACTTGAGTCAATTAAGAATTTCTTGCAAAAGAGAATGGACGAAGGAGCAAATGCGTCGTTAAAAGAAATTTCAGAGGTTTTTAATTCGACATCTCCTGAAGTTATGGCCAGAAAGGCTAACATTCTTTTTCGGAAAATGAACAGACATTTTGACTCTGAAAGTTACTGACGATTGTATTGATATTTTTATCAACAATCCGAGGTTGAACGAACATGAAGACATCAACACGAAATTCAAACGTATTTCTGAAGCTGTGACCAAAAATCCTGACTCTCCACTTACAGCACTCGTGAATCTTGTTCTCACTGCAGCTCCACATTCAATGGCAGTAGAAAGAGTGGTATCGCATTATAATATTTTCCGTAGTGACAGAAGGCTTGCGATGTCATTGCAGGGTGCCAACAACAGATTGCTTATTGCATTAAATGGTGTTGGTGCAGGTCATTTTGATCCACGTCCAGCAGTAGCAAAATTTCTTCAGGCTAAGCGTCGACGATACAAAGAGCCACAAACATCAACCTATAAAAACAATCCAGCTGTAAAAAGGTTTTTCCGTAGTAATGGCAAAATATCTAATTGAGCTCACATACTAGGGAGCTCTCGCGTAACACGAGCACTCTTGAAAACCACCGTGTAACTTAAAATCGTATTAAACGAGGCAAGAAAATTAGGAATATGTTTCTCTTTACTGAAAGATTGTCTTCCTGTAAAATTTACCGCTAATGATTACACTGTATCTCGTTTTTTTCCGAAATTGTGAAATATGAATTCGCGTTAAGCAATAGCTAACTGTAATAATTACTGACAGATGATAAATTAATGATTTATTACATACGTTATGTGCATCTATGTAATGAATAATTTCGCAATTTTTTTGTATTTTTGTGCTTATTTTTAACTGCCATTATTTTTCATTGAATGACTTATTATTCACTTGTCACTGTGGAGTGGAGGCAATATGAATATAATTATAAATGAAAATGTAGGTATATATGTTGAAAAAACTTCCTTAGTCTTACAAATACAGTTTACTAATTAATTGCATTTTCTTATACGATACCCATTGTTTTACTGAACAGCTGTGTTTTAATTTTGCAGATATTGTTTTCATCAATATGTAATACGTATTTCACTTTTCAAAATTTACATGCAGTCTGATGATGTCAAGAAGACAAGATTTTAAAATTGTTTCAAATTAAATGCTGAGCCGATTCTGCAATCGCCTACTGGGAGTGCTGTTACTGGTTACAAAGATATTCAGTATCAACGTTTGTACCTATGTGGATACTTGTGTAGTCTTAAAATTTTGGACTATAAACTTGTTAGGTTGGAAAGTTTTCTGTATTGTACAAACAATACAGAAAAGGTGTATTTTAATGCAACATCACAATGACGAGTTTGTGAAATCACCCACCCACTAAAAAATCCTTAGGTTTAGCACTGTCTTATATGGCACCTAATCAGTCAGTTGGCTTAATCAGCCAGTGCCTCCAGGCATCATTAGCCAGTTGGCACAGTGTACACGGCAGGCCGTTGTCTTATAGGACCCCTAATCAGCCAGCTGGCTTAATACGCCAGTTGGCTTAGATGGTTGAGTTGCCAGATTGCGCCGTTTATTTAATTAAAGCATATATTCTGGCTTAATCAGCCAGTTGGCTTAGATGGCTGAGTTGCCAGTTTGCGCTATTTATTTAATTAATGCATATATTCTGACATAATCCGCCATTTGGCTTAGAAGGCTGAGTTGCCAGAGTGCGCTGTTTATTTAATTAAAGCATAATTCTGGCTTACTCATCCAGTTGGCTTAGAAGGCTGAGTTGCCAGTTTGCGCTATTTATTTAATTAAAACATATATTCTGACATAATCCGCCATTTGGCATAGAAGGTTGAGTTGTCAGATAGCGCTATTTATATAATTAATGCGTATATTCTGGGTTACAAATCCGCTTTAGATGCTAGCCAATTGATACAATTAAATTCCGTGTACAAACAAAAAGAATTAAATAAAATACCATTACATCATTCTGTTTATTTAGGCGAATTAATGGAAATATATAGAAATATACATTGGAATATATATGATCAAAAATAATAATAGCATCTCGAACGGGAAATATATAATAAAAAATATACAAAACGTTGTATTATCAATATATTAGTACAGGAAAAATATATACAGTTATATTAAATAATAGCATACGGACGATGAATATATAATATACAATGGAATATATATATATGATAAAAAAATAATAATAGCATCACGAACGGGAAATATATAATAAAAAATATACAAAACGTTGTATTATCAATATACTAGTACAGGAAAAATATATACAGTTATATTAAATAATTAAACATATTGAAAATAATAATATACGAAACGTATAATCAAATGCATATTAGTAAAGGAAATATATATATATATATATATATATATATATATATATATATATATATATATATATTTGTGTGTTTTGCTGTTGTGGCAGTTACACGTGTTTCGATCGAAGTCAGAATAAAAGCGGTATTACAGTAAAAATCCTGCAGTTAATCAGTTTTAAACGGTGCCGATATTGTGAGTTAATTGATAGTGCATAGCGGTATTTCTTTTTAAAAAAGTAAAAATCGCGGCGTATACCAAAAAAGTAAATAAAAACAAAGTGAATTAATATATACAGCATTTGTTTTTGTTTTTTCCGAGTCTCTTTGTGAGGAAAGTTTTGTTTTTGAAGTGCCCGCAAATATCCCCCCATTATCCCCCGCAGCCACAGTCGAGAGGACCAATCAGTGAGAAGTATACAGCGTGCCACATTCCCTACCTTGGAGTAACGGAAAATTCTTTCCCTCACACAGCTTGAGTCATCCCCCACCCAATACCTCCCATGATACCCCCTTTTTGAGTCACTTCACCAACATGGAAATTAATGCATACCTGCAACTCTGTGGTATCTGTGAAGCTGCAACGGATGAGACAGAGGCGATGAGGTGCGATTTTTGTCAGCTACTTTTTTATTTTAAATGCCTAGAATGGGGAGATGAAAAAATCTCCCTTATAACGAACGCAAAGCAGTTTAATAGGATAAAATGTTTCTGCGAGAACTGCTTGACCGAATTAAACTCTTTTACGGTATTTAAAGCAGAAAGAGACTACGAGAAGAGAATGAAAGAGGAAAGTGGAAACAAAGAACAGTGGAAAACGGAAGAAACGGAGAAAGGCGAAATAGAAAAAATTCAAATACCGTCACAAAACGAGGCCGAAAACACACAGGCGACAAAGAGTGTAAAGACAACACACAGCATAAGGGCAACGAAGGACACAAACACAACTAGCACAAATAGCACAAATAGGGCAGTCAAGTAAACGAAGTAAAACTGTCCCCCATTAAGGAGCAAAAAACAAAAGCCAAGAGTAAATATGGGGAAGGAAATATATGCAGGTATTATATAAAAGATAATTGCAGATTTAAAAGAGGACAATATATATATGAACATCCCCTAATATGCAATTTCTTCTATAATAATGGTCATTGTAAATTTGGAGACGGATGTAAATTCTACCACCCGGACATTTGCAGAACTTACGCAAAATATGGAACCTGCAAATTCGGGAATAAATGCTACTATCATCTCCCGACGGACTCAACGAACAAAGGAAAAAGTTTAAATGACAATAGGAATAAAAATAAGAATAGGAACAACAATAGGAACACAATAAGGGAACAAGAAAATTTTTTCAACATCGCAAACACCTTATGAATGCTAAATGTCATCCACATGCAGTTGACACAGCTGGAAACCCCCGAGCCAAATCGCTACAGGGCAAGAAGCTACCAATACAAGTAGGAGGAAACGGATCTCTTTCGGAGGATCATAGAGCAACGAATCAAGCGATATCGAAGGAAAACGAACTTGAAATGCACAAGGGGCAACGAAAAACAGAGAACATAAAAATTGTCCTGGCTAATATTCAAGGAATAAGACCAAACCAATCACTCAATAAGGTTTCGTACCTGAAAGGTTTTATGGACGAAACAAGGGCGGACATCGCATGCCTCACAGAAACTCATCTTAAAGATTGCCAAGGAAATTGTGAAAATTGCGAACATTGTATTGATAAGAAAGAGATAAATATAGAGGGCTTCAACTTACTAAGAGCGGATAGAACGACGAGACGGAAAGGTGGCTGTGCTATATATGTACAGGAAGGTCATATGACAGAGACGATAATAAGTAAATCAAACAGCTATGTGGAACTCCTAGCAGTGAAAATAGAAAAACTAAACTTGATAGTAATAATCATCTATAGACCTCCAAGCACCCTAACCGAAAAATTCTCGGAGGCCATTGATGACATTAGAAAGCTAATAAAGGCCATAAACCCTCCATCCTCCAATACCCAATATAATGATCTTCGGAGACTTTAACTTCCCATTTATAAAATACAAAAAAGTGAATAGGAATATATATATTCACCAGGACAAGGGGGGCACAAGAGAAGACCAGGAACAAGCAAAAATGTTGATGGTTCTCACAAATGAGTTTATGCTGACACAGGAGATAACAGAAAATACCAGAAAAAATAACTACCTGGATCTGGTATTCACGAATAACACGAACTTGATTGATGATATAAAAATAACCCCAACCATTATCTCAGACCACAACTTAATCGAGATATCAACAAATATGACGGCAGCATTAGAAGACAATACACATATTGTGGAAAGAAGTAAATTCGGGGCCTTTAACTTAAACTCGAAGACTATAAATTGGGAAGCAATCAGATCGCACATGGCCCAAATAGAATGGAGAACAATTTTCGAGAATAAAACAACTGAAGAAATGCTAACAACCTTGGAGGAAAAAACGCTGAGAATGTTAGAAAAATATGCTCCGAAATCACAGCCAAAAAGAAAGAGGAGCTGGCTAGAAAGGCAAAAGAGAAGACTATTCCGCAAAAGAAAGAGAGTGGAGGCGAAGTTAGGTAACTGCGGAGATAATGACAGGAAAGCAATAAAAGAAAAACTGGAGAGTATCGATAGGGAAATACAAGCCCTGATTAAGGACCATACAGAGAGGGAAGAGGAAAAGGCGGTAGAAGCAATAAAGGAAAACCCAAAATACTTCTATAGCTATGCAAAAAGGAAAACAAAAACGCGCGCCGCTGTTGGGCCCTTAAGGACGGGAAATAATGAACTAACCGACGATCCAAAAGAAATATCTGATACATTGAGAGCTCAATATGAATCATTTTTCAGTACCCCAAAAAGTGACAAAGCGATACCTGACATAAATGCATTCTTTGAAGAGGAATTGCAAGGAGAGTATATAAAAGACTTTGATTTTACACCAGAAGATGTAGCGAGAGCTATAGAACAAATGAAACTACATTCAGCTGCAGGTCAGGACAATTGGAACGCATTATTGATTAAAACTGT